>JANAVB010034617.1:16244130-16261630 GCA_029216955.1 Iris pallida
GTTTGTTTCAAGAAAAAATTATCTTTCACTAGAGAATATCTTATTCATTTTAAATTTGAAGTATACCTCAACTTGATTCTATATCCAAATAACTTGACTGAAGAATAACAAGTCCATCTTCTATCGATCTAATATTAAGAACTATTATATCTTATAAATTCAAAGTAGACCAAGCCTCACTTCAATACTTGTTAATCCTTTATGAAATGTTCAAACATAAATCTAAAGAAGTCTAACATTTAAACCATTTTCCCGGAACCTTCATCACAATTATATATATATATATATATATATATATATATATATATATATATATATATATATATATATATATATATATATATATATATTGAAGCAATGGGTAATTGTGGCGAACTCGCCTCCACTGGGGCCGAACTCCCGACCACTTGGGCCGCATGCATCTCTCTTAACCACTAGGCTAGAGGTCATTTACTATATATATATATATATCCTCATATATATATATATATATATATATATATATATATATATATATATATATATATATATATATATATATATATATATTCAACATGGAAAATCAAACTTGGAGTCCATCTCTCTTAACCACTGTGTGTGTGTATATATATATATATATATATATATATATATATATATATATATATATATATATATATATATATATATATATACATATTCGCAAATGACCTCTAGCCTAGTGGTTAAGAGAGATGCATACGGCCCAAGTGGTCGGGAGTTCGAGCCACTTGTGTGTGTGTGTGTGTGTGTGTGTGTCTATATATATATATATATATATATATATATATATATATATATATATATATATATATATATATATATATATATAAGCAATAACAAGTCCATCTATTCGAACGTTGGTATACCGAAACCGATATACCCTCGGTATATCAGTATTAAGGTTGAAGGTCAAAATTGGATGTTTTATTAACATTGTTGGATCGTGATCAACGGTCCAGATCTTTTCGAGATTAGGGGTGCTTTAAATATGTCTTGCCATATATATATATATATATTTTTTTTCGAGATTAGGGGTGCTTTAAATATGTCTTGCCTAATATATATATATATATATATATATATATATATATATATATATATATATATATATATATATAACATTTCTAAGATTTTCCATTATATATATTTGGACCACAATGTCCCTTCCAGTATCTAGAAAAAATATATCTTCTACTATATAATGAGGCTTCAAAACGGTCAAAAGTGAGTCGTCTATATATGATGGTCCATTTTATTTAAAAAAAATAAATTATGTAAAAAATTTAAATTTGTTATATATATTCAACATGGAAAATCGAACTCAACCAAACAAGAAGAATACCTCCCACCTTAATCCCATGAGTTAAAAAAATATTTGACTGTAATTGGATATTATTCTTATTATACGTATTATACGTGCAAAGTACGTGCATTTACTAGTTTACATAAGAGCCCATTGTCCACCAATTTTTATGTTGAATGTCTTTTTTCAGTCCACTGTCCACTAATTTTTTTTATTTTTTTGAGATGTCTGATGATACACGTGGAACTTTGTGCACGCTGCATTGCATATCTATTGAACCCACTGTTCACCAATTTTTGAATGTTACTACGTTGAATGTCTTTTTTGGACCCATTGTCCACCAATTTTTACACAAATATCCACACCTTCTCGTATTTCGATTTCGTGATCGTCCTCCTGCCTAGGAAGATTATACTTATCCTTGTTAACCACAAGAGGCCGCTGAGTTCTGTTAGACAAAAGTTTATGAAGCTTAAAAAAGACCCTCATCTAGACATTAAATATTGATGGGATCTAAATGGAAATATACTTACAGGGATAGAGAGAGAGACTTGACTAAGTTATCAGCATATATCTAGTCTTTGACCAAATACAATAAGTCCTTGTGACAGCAATGGCGTAATTTAAACAAGAAGACTGGGTCCCACATTGTGAGGCTTCCTCTGGAAGTGCCTTCGCTTGCACGTATCTTCAGCTTTATATCTCCATTTCTCTCTCTCGCTCTCTCTGTTATTTTGTTTCATAATCTCCTCTCTCTCTCTCTCTAAGTAGTTGCTTCTTTTCTTTGTGTGCCAATATTTAAGCCATGGAAGAAGAGTCCAGCTTGTTCTTGCCACCAGGGTTCAGATTCCACCCCACGGACGAAGAGATCATCAGCCAGTACCTCTCGAAGAAGGTCGCGGACCAGAGCTTCAGCGCGGTCGCGGTAGGGGAGGCCGACCTCAACAGCTGCGAGCCGTGGGATCTTCCAAGTAATTACGTTTTCTAAACCCTAATTCTCTTCTCGATAAATATTTAGGGTTTTGGAAATATGATGAGACGTCTGCAGATGTGGTATATACTTTTGTCTCGAAGAGCGTTTTATTTATTCTGTCACCCTTAGATGCACTAAGTATATGTGGATGCAAATCAAACCTAACGAACAGAATCTTGACAATAAATATTCACACCCAGAATAGTTTTGTATCTCTTCTTCTCGATAATTAGTAGGATCCTAGTAGTAAATATTTTTTAATTTCTGTCGTGTTTAATATTTTATATCCATATAACAAAACACAGTTGTATTCAGAACATAAGACGTCACGATTAAAAACGATTTGTATGTCATCTAAACAAGGGTCACGCCGTAAATCAATCATTTTAAAAATATTATTAAGTAATATAAATTATAGGAATATTTAGTAATATGGGCTCAAATAATAGTTTTATGACTGGAGTTCCAAAATGTCAGACGTTAGTATTTGGGTCTTAAAATCACTCTTTGATCACTTGCCTATGTAAATAGTATTCCCCCACCTCCCCTCCTATTTGTTTGGGTCAATCAAGAAGTGCCATATGGCGGAGGGACATGGAGGGATGAAATTTTTGGAGGTACATATACATTACTCTTAATAAATAACCATAAATTATTTTTTCTATTTATTTATTTGGTGGGAGTTGGGGACAGTGGGCCCAACAGACATGCAATACAGCAAGCATTAGTTCGCCGGACATCTAAAAAAATAACTCTAATAATTTAAAATATTACTTACTTTATCAAGAAGTACGGGGAGGTACGAGAATTTTCAGTTTTTTTTTTTTTTAATATCGTCGGAGTCTCTTACTTGGTGTGTGTACTGTATGCATGCAGAGAAGGCGAAGATGGGAGAGAAAGTGTGGTACTTCTTCTTCCAGAAGGGCAAGAAGTACCCGACGGGCACGAGGACCAACAGAGCGACCGGGACCGGCTACTGGAAGGCCACAGGGAAGGATAAGGAGATCCGCAGGGGGAGAGCGAGAGTGCTCGTCGGGATGAAGAAAACCCTAGTTTTCTACACGGGGAGAGCCCCCAAAGGGGAGAAGACCAACTGGGTCATGCACGAGTTCCGGCTCGAAGCCGGCGGCTCACACTTCAGCAGCCTCCCACAAGTGGCAATGGTAGATAATCAGTATATATAAGAAGTATTTTTCCTTTTAGTTCTTATGTAATCCTTCTATATATATTCGATGGTTGCAGGAATCATGGGTGGTATGTAGAGTCTTTCATAAGAACGAAGTAGTCAAGAAGACTTCATCAAGCGTGACGAGCATGGAAGCAGCAGCTCCGGCAGTAGGTCAGCAATTCAATCAAACTCACGTCCAGAACCAAGAACCAATCCCTCCCACTGCTTCGTCTCGCCAATCCCTCGTCCGAACCCTTTCTTCTCGTGCGGGGGCTCGGCCGGTCCGGGCTACTTGCACTGGGAGGAAGGGCCGGGGAGAGCATTCTATGCTCCAACTGGTGCTGCAATGCCATCGCCGGCTCTCGTGCGGCGGTGCAAGGCCGAGCAGGTGTCGAACTCGGTGGCTAGCCATTCGCAGGAGCCGGCCGGAGTGAGCTGCGACTTGCGCCCGGAGATCCCGTCGTACAGTGCCGACGGTTATTCCTCGGCTGACCCTCTTTTTGGTTTGGAGAGCATTTGGGAGTGCTGAAGATTTTTGGTGTTGTTGTATGTTGAATTCAGATTGTGCTATGTACATACATACTAATACAGAAAAGTTGAATGTTCAAACTATACTATAATAATACGTAAATACTCTTGTTGTAGTCTATGCAATATGTGATATTTTTTCGGTTTGAAAAAAAATATATTTTAGAAGGGACCTAATGATAGTATAAACCAGAGATCGACCCGGACAAGGGCACTGGATCGAATCAAATCGGTACAATCAGTTGGTTCAACCACTGGATTAACCAATGTGGTCCAAGTTTAATCCCTTGTGTACTTATGTGGATCGAACATTCCAGAGTGCGACAGTTTAATCCCTTACGTAAAGTCAAAGACGGCAAAAGCGGCTCGATTTGAGCACGTATAGGAGTTTACTGGAAAACTAGTATCAGATTCAGCGCTATAACATTAGAATACCGCTGCCGGTGTACTGTTGGTAGAGAGAGAGACTGAGCTATAGGTTGTAGTACATGTTCTTAATTTCATTCTTATCTTTAACTTTTTAGAGACAGTGCAAGCCTCATTATACATGACACTAAATGAGCCTATTCTTTGTATTTACAAAGTTATTCTTCTTGTTCTCTATCTCATAATCTGCATTGAGTTTTGCATGCTCTTGTGTCATATTATCAATGATTTCTTGAGCATCATGCAAACTCAACTTGATAGTGGATGGCTCATTTGTGTCATTAGTAGTAGAACTATCTTTTATTCAATTAAATAGAGATGACTGTCACGACCCGCACCCGGATATACGGGTACGAATACGTGGGCCACGTCCAGCCTACGCCGCGGTATCGGCGGTAGAACGCTGTCAAGTATACTATACTAACTACAACATCTAAGATCCATAACTATGAAATGTACTCATGTCACATCACGAAAACTAAGGAAGATAAGACAAGAAATAATAACAATATCACTAGAACAACCATAATCTACAAGGATCATAAGACAGGAAAAAAATAAAGAATGAACAACAAAACTAACTAAGGATAACTAACAGGCAACTCACATAGAAGAATAGTGAGATCCACCTCAGCTAGCAACATCATGAAGTCCACTAATGGTATAACAATTCCTAAGATATTATCAACGGTATCCTGTCAGGAAAATGATCAAGTACAAGCACTAACAGCAGTTCCATATGAATTGACAAATTCTATAAGAGACAGTATAATGAACTACAAGACAAAGATATATGAAAACTTGAGAACCGTTCGGAAGCCGAGTTACAACCCTTAAACCAAACAAGGACCGGGGTTGTAACTCTTTTCCCGAGCAGAACTTAGTCTCCAATCAAGGTACATCATAGAGGCATGTAAAACATGTGAGTAACTGTATATTATAGCATGGTAAGAAAGTACGGAATGTAGAACAGGGCAGGATATAAGATAAGATAAGTAAATATAAAATGTGACTTGAATTATTAGAGCGATATGTGATCGGCTTGGGATAAGTGACAGGACAGGCTATCCACTTGGCCCGGCAATCCGCGGTGACCTCAACGGAAAGTCATGTCGGCCAACTTGGATAACGAGCACAAGGCAAGAGGATCTCGCTACACCCTTCGTGAGGGAAGAGTGGCGCGAGCACATGAATAGTGACAAGGTGGCTTGGATCACATAACCCCTAATAATTTCCCATCCCCGAATAGTATAATGGACCTGGACAAGACACGTCACGACACGGAATTCCCTAAGAGGATAGCTACTCCCTCTCAGGAATCGGTGTCTATACAAGTACATGGAACAAGGCAGGAAATGTACATATATACCAAGAAAATCCAGGAACAACATCTCATGTCATGATCCAACATATACTAGTCCGTGAACTATCGTGACTGGGAATCAAGTAAGACACTACGACTGAATCGGATATAGCAGATATCAAGACAATGAAAACTATCAGTGAATGTACTCGCCTGCGGTCCTGAGCTGTCAAATAGGGTCGATGCTCAGAGTGATGTCACAGACCTAAAGATAAGATATATATAAACTAATTAGGGTTCAACAGTGTTAGGCTTGATTCTATAGTATAAGCTACGCAATCTAGGTCAGACTCAGTTAACGAAGTCAAACTAGGTCACACTGAGTCACACTAGGTCAAACTAGGTCACAAGAAGTCAAACCAGGTTAAACTGGGTCAATGGTTGACTTACAGTTGACTTTTGGTCAACTAGTCAACTCTAGGTTAACTAGGTCAAATGTTTGACTAACAGTTGACTTTTGGTCAACTGGTCAACCAAGGTCAAACTAGTCTAACCTAGGTCAAATGTTGACTACTTCGATATTCAGTCAAAGTAGTCAACCAAGGTCAACAAGGTAAAAGCTAGTCTCTATAAACATCTACAGGGTCAACCCATTCAATTTCAGTGATTGTGAAATCACCGGAATCGATGGAACTCAAAATACCACAAAATGAGAAGGATTATAATAATAGGGTAAAAACCTACAGATGTTGTCGGATGATAAAATAAATATCACCAACGTGTCCAGAATGGTCAAAATAGCTAGAATAGTCTGTCCAAAAGTCCAGTTTGGATACAGGGGCAAAACGGTAATTTCAGACCAAAATAATGTCTGCCGTTGGACACTTTGCACCGAAAAACGTGCCAAAATAAAAGTACACAAAACCTAACAAATTATATGTTCACGAATCCAGAATGACGATACGAACCCAACGGTATATCCAGAATTGGATTCCGTTGACCCGATCTCAAATTGGCCCGTTGACCAGGACATTAAAATTCCGATTTGCACGAAAAAGCGTGTCGGAGCTAATGTCCTCAAAACTCAGCAAATTATATGTCAAAGAGTCCAGAATGACGATACAAACTCAAAGGTATATCCGAAATTGGATTCCGATGAGCCGAACTCAAAATGACCCGTTGACTCAGAAAGTGGGACCCGCTTTGCACCGAAATGCGTGTCAGGGCCCACGTTCTCCAAATAAAGTAAATTTTATCTGAAAACATGCCAGAACGATGCCACGAGTCTACTGGTGGTGTCAGAAATTGAATCCGGAGTCCCGGGTTCAAAAATAGAATTTTACAAGTGCAACACTAAGAATTCGAACGACCAACTTTGGCGTCGAATTCGACCGACCTAAAAAGCTCAAACTGAAATAAAATCTAAAGGGGGCAGGAAGAGGGTTATACCAGATGTGCACCGGAAATGTGGCGCGTGTCAGATCCCTATTTTGAAAATAGGCATCCGACTGTATTTAATATTTTTTGTTATTTTAAAATTGTATTGTTTAAAATTTTATTAATTATGGAGTTAGCATTGTTAACTTCCTGGTCAGGATTATTCCTATTTCCATTTTGCTATTATTATTATTATTATTGCTATTGTTACTATCATCATCATTATTATTTATTTATTTAAATAATCTAACCTACCCAAACCCCTACCTAACCCCTCACATCACTCCCCCTCACCCCTCTCTCCACTCATTATCTCACCCTCCCAGCTTGGAGAGCAGCACCCCCCCAAGCTCAGCTCTCTATCCTCCCTCTCCCCAAGCTCCGGCCACCACCCTCACCGCCAGCTCCCTCTCCCCCTCACTGCTCTCTTCCCCTCCCTGGAGAGCAGCCCCCTCACCCGAGCTCCCTCTCCCCCACACCACGATCGCCACCGCCGGCCGCCACGACCACCGCTGCCACCATCATCGTCATCTTCGGCGCCACCACCATTTCCAGCCACCACTGCCCCTACTTTAGCCGTGGTCGCCTCCGCCCTTGGCCGCCGCCACCGATCTCCAGCCCGGCCTCCTCTGCGACCACCGCCACCATCGTCGCCATCTCCATCCTCCTCCCGCCGGTGAGTCTCTCCTCCGGCCTCCCCTCTCTTCCTATATCCTCCGCCTGGTCGAGCCCCATGGCCGCCATCCACCTCGGCAGCACCCTCGCCTCCTTGCGTCTCCTCCCCCTCTCCGTTCTTCCCTCGCGCAGCCATCCTCCGCCGGATCTCGACCCCGCCTGGCCGAACCCCCGACAGCTCCTCCGTCTCTCCCCTTCTTTCTTTTCGGCGACCGTCGCCTCGGGAGCGGTGCCACCTTGGGCAGCGGGACGCCCTTGGGCCCCGCGCTGCTCGAGCAGCGTGTTCCCCGGGCCACGTGCACTCGGTTCGCACGTTCCCTTGTTTCTCGGGATGCGTGCCCCTTGATTTGTGTCAGCTCGGTTTGTGCGTACCTTGATGGACGTGTCGTCTCGGTATTCGTGCCCCTCGATACCCGTACTACCTCAGTTTGCGCGTTGTCTCGATCCCCGTGTCTCGGCCTTTATGCCTACCTCGTGACCCATACCGCCTCGATTTACGTGCACGCATCGATTTGCGTGCCGTATCAATTTGTGTGTAATATTGTATCTTGTGTTGCCTCGATTTGCATGCTTGCTCCGATTTGCGTGCCGTATTGGTCTCTGTGCCGTCTCGATTCGTGTGCACGTCTCGATTTGCGTGTTGTATTGATTTGTGCGCTATCTTGATATTTGTGATTTTCTCGGTCTACGTGCACGTTGTCTCCTGTTCATCTCGATCTTCGAGTCATCTCGATTCTCGTACGCGTCTCGGTTTGCGTGCCCATATCGGTCCGCGTGCCTGGGTTTCCGTGCCAGATTCCTATACTGCTTGCGGGACCTACACGGTATATTCTTCTGCCATCCTCCGTGATTTCCTTTATTACCTTATTATTAAATGCTGATGATTGTTTATTGTGTGTTCTGAGGACCTCGATGGACGTGCTAGCCTGGATCCCGATCGCCGAAGACTTGCTTACCTAGCCGAGCCCTCTAGGCAAGTATCCCTTGCTCATCGACGGCTCTTTCCCTCTCCTGGATTTTATTGCATTTAATTAATTTACAAATTGTATAACCATGATTAGTATAGCTTAGCAGTAGAACTGCCATGATAATAATTTAGGATAGCTTGGTCCGATAACGGGATAGACCGTATCGGACAACTCGGATGGGTCATCCACACCTCCGAGGACACGAGCACGACTCACTTGTACGGATTGTCCCCGTATGCCCCGTGTCCGACTCGCGGTCGGGTAACGGCTTGGCGAACTATTCTTGTGGCTATGATTGCGCTTGGGTTAGAATTATGAACATGTGCTGTGATGCGCCCTGCGAGGCGATTATTTTATTATATTATGCATGTTGGCTTGGTGCCCAGTACGTATTGTAGTACTGCTGGAGGCCGGGACTTAGTGGTCTCGGGTTCGATTGGTTTCCAGTACGCATCGTAGTGCTACTGGAGGCCGAGACTTAGTGTTATCGGCTATCGATTTGTTCCCAGTACGCATTGTAGTGCTGCTGGTAGCTGAGACTTAGTGTTCTCAGCCTACAATTCTGCGACAGGTTGTGCCGAGTGGCTTTAGCCCCTATTCGTAGGGTGCACCCATCCAGATTACAAGGGAGACTCTGTCGAATTTTTCCAGAATTTTCGATCGAGAATTTGGTTCGAAGGATTGGGCAGAACCATTCCTTTGGTTGCTGGACTGGATTCATGCATGTTCATCTTGGCCTAGTTTACCTGATCCTATTGCCTGCTAGATAGACTCCCGACTAGATGAGTCGCCTAGTGTCTTGATATGTCTTGTCCGTCAGATAGCGTAAGGAGAGCGGTTCTACTCGGGAGACGGTCTGCAACCCTGGTCCTTGTTTGGTTTAAGGGTTGTGGATCTGCTCCAGAGTGGTTCACGCGATCCTTGCCATTTTTCCGACAGCATTTAATTAATATATTCTTGTCCCCTGACCATTCATTCATAGGAGTTATACTAGTCTAGCCAGCTAGGACTGATAGTTGTTATAAGTATCGGGATTGGTGATTTTTGGATATATTGGAGGGTTGAGTATTATGGAGAGTATGATCTCGAGAATATTGATTGATAGACTCACGTAGACTCTTGGAGAGTGTTGTTATTTCTTTTGATGATGTTCTAATTCGATTGGACATGATTATGTAGATTCTTAGATTTTGAGGATCGTGAACATTTCGCGGAACGAAGAGAATATCGAGGGTATTATTATATGATTTTTACTCGACTTCCCAAATGCCCAAAACTGGGTACCTTTGTGTATTCCGGTAGTTAGGGAACCTGATTTGATTGCTATGTCTAGGTAGTTGAGGGACTCGTTTTCTAGTGGCTTGTGATCATTGACTTGGAGGATTCTTGTGAGCCAGAGGGCCTAGCATTGCTTATAGTGATTAGCTTGGTATTTGGTTATTGACCTTTCTGACATGATATTGATTCCATCGTAGAGGGGTGACTTTTGATAGATTGATTTGGTGGATAGACCGACTGGATGATTGGAGCTCCAGGCTCCCATATATGCTTGAGATGTTATTATAGTAGAGGTTCTGATCTTGTACTTGACCTGATATACACGCCACGATATGGGCAGATGACTTCTTGTGACTGACAGATTTGTCCTTGTCCCAGACCTGACTACTTGTATCCGTGCTATAAGTTCAGCTTACCCTTTGAGGTACTGGCCCTGACCTTGCACTGCGGTGCCCCTTGTCTATTGGCACTTTGAGGTGCTACTTCCATGATTATATGGCATTGCGATGCCATCTTGATATTCTAGCTATATTACATGATTACCTGCACGGGTACCTTGGTAGTTGGCCTTTAGTCTTAGCGTGGTCAGGATTGCTTGCTTGCTTGTTGCATAACACTAAGGATGGATCACAACTGGGACTATAGGTGCCAAGGTTGATCCTTACTTAGTATTTTCGTACTAGGTACGACATTTAGGAGGATGATCATGTGACCACAACATGTGATTCCGGATAAATGTATGGATAATCTAGGCAACTTAAACTGGTAGAAGCATTGGGAGGGAACGGAATCCCGAGATCGTGCATTACCAGCCTTATCCCAGACATTAGTCATGACCTGCAAGCTGGCCGCCACGGATATTGTTACCATTCGTACTAGTGGATGGCAATATCCGGCTACTTATGTACTATACATTATATACATGGCATGCTCGGCACGGTAGCCCTACGAGGGACCGGTGGTGACATGCAAAGCTCGGTGGCCTTACGAGGGATCGGTGCTCTTCTTACATGCTATACTTGGCCTCGCTAGCACTGCTGGGACGGCACGATCTGAGGATTCTCATACTTGCATTGTTGGGGTAACCCAACCTCCACATAGAGAGCCGTAGGCATTTTGAGTGGCCGCTTATTCTCTTAAATTGTATGGCTTGTTGCTTGCTAAGCTGGCTGGCACGTAACGCTGTCCCGGTGCGGTAATTCATTCACTTGTTCTTGTTTGATGTAGGGGTGAGTTACTGTTCCGATGACAGACTACGAGTTCCAGTTGGCGATGCAAGCATTAGTGGATGTTAGGATGACTGTGATGATTGTTGGTTACTTACGTATTAGTAGTTGGATTGCTGCCTTATATTCTGTAATCGTGCATTGGTACCGCACGATCCCTTACCTTATTTACTATTTTTAGATGCTATTCCTGTCATATTTTATCCTGCTGGTTTTTCTTCACCCGTCCTTGAGCCTTCTTTTCTGGTACTTGCTACGGTTGGCCTGGCCAACCCTGGATTGTTCCCAGATTGCCTGAGACCGACCCTGTGGATCTTTCAGACTTAACTTGGGGGATGTGCTTCAGTTCCAGACCATGCTAGGGACTGTGGGAAGGTATACTAGTTTACATTATTATTCTGTACTGTGGATTTTCTGATTATCATATGTGTATTTCCTGTTTTCAATATGATTATCTCTCTTGATGTTGTTTCATTGTGATTTGCCTGTGGACATGAGATCGGATTTAGGCCATAGATTGATTGCATGCTAGGATTCCCAGCAATACTTGACAGTCGTCATCGCCGTATAGCGTATTCGTACCTTATACGGTGTAGCTGGCCTACGCCCGTCCCCGTATTCCGGTACTGGGGCATGACAGCGCGCAAAACGGAGCTACGACGAGGAAGATACGAACCCGCGAAGTTGGCGTCGCAAAACTGTCCAAAATAGTACAAATTAAAACATCAACTTGGTGGCCGGTTTTGATGTATCAAACGACGAAATTAACGGTTCAAACTTGACAGAGGTGAAGAGGGATATACCGAGATTGAGACGGAGCAAGGAGTTCGCCGATCCAACGGTCGGATCTCCCAGAAAATGCACTCGAAGTCGCTGCGACAGAGCGCGAATTCTGGACTTTTCTCCGCGCGCGCGTCGACGAAACTCCGAGAAAAACGTTGAAATCGCCTAGACGGCGCGTCCCGGAGGACGTTGGCCGCCACGGGAGGGTGCGGGGGTGTGCGCCCGGCCAGGGGGGGCCGGCCACGCGGTGACGCGCGGCGACCCGCCGGCGACGGCGGCGCTGAACCGCCGGCCAGGGGCGCACGGGGGTGCTGCTGCCCCCTGCTGCAGTTGCTGCTGCGCCTGTGCGCGCGGCCAGTGCGGCGGCGACGCGGCGCTGCGGCGGCGGGGGGCGCACGGGGCTGGAGAGGGAGGAGGTGGTGGCGGTTTTGGTGTAGCTCGGCTAGGGGAGGTGGTAATGGTGAGGGTGGTGATGTTGCTCTCTTTGAAGAACAAAGAATAAAAAGAAGAAGAGAAAAAAGAATGAATGAAATGAAGAAGGAGAAGGAGAAGGAGTGTGGAAAGGAGAAGAAGTTGTGATGGGAGAAGGAGTCGGCTGAAAGAGAGGGGGGTAGGCTGCTGAACGTGTAGGTGGAGAGAGAGAGTGATGTGAGGGGGGGTGAGATATTATATGTGTGTGTGTGTCTTAATATAAAAAGAGAGAGAGAGAGAGATATATTAAATAAAGAGAGAGAGAGAGAGGATATTAACAAAAGAGAGGGGGGGTGCTGTCCTGTACTGGTAGGGGGGTTTGTGTGTGATGGAGAGAGGGGTGAGGTGTGAGTGATGAGAGAGAGAGAGATGTATATATATATGTATGTATATATATATATATATGATATTTAAGAGAGAGATATTTTAGTGAGAGAGAGGGAATAGATATTTTTAAAATAGAAAAAATTAGGAAAATTATGTGGGGTATTTGGGCAGTCATGAAAGAACAATATGGAGCTTGGGCTCGGGTCCGATCGAGCCGGGTCGGGTCAAAATCGGACATGAGGCAATAATTGAATTAAAATGGATATTTAAAATCATGGATAAATAAGTAGCATGTGGGGGCTCAAATAAATGGGACACAAGTGTCAGACGGGTAGTCGGCTCAATGTAGGCCATGTCCATTTTTGGGGTCGGCTAGGTTGGATCGATGTCGGGCCCAAAAATTAAATGGGAAATTAAATCAGGTTTTACGGTAGATAATTAATTGGCCTAAATTGACCCGAAAGTTGTGCGAAGGAAATGAAGCACAAAATGGAGTGTCTGAGTGGGACACGAAGGTCATGGGTGAAGAACGTCTCGAGTAGATCAGGCATGATAAGTTGGTTCTGAGAAAACGACTGGTCTGGTGCTCCTAAATTAAAAGTCACGGTAACGTGCATATGAGGATCCAGGAAAATAGTGGGAATTCAATTAATAATTAAAACGGTCTAAATTGACCCGAACTTGCGCGAAGCAAAAAGAGTACAAGGGAACAAGTTCGAGTGGGATACAAAATATCAATGTGAAGATAATCTCGTCTACTACAAACTCCAAGAAGGAAGTTTCCAGAGACTGGCATCCCTGATGCTCTAGAATTCCAAGTCACGGTAAAGAGCATTTAATGATCAAAATCAATTAAATCAAAATTAATTATCGAGAATAAATTATTTGGAAAATTCAAAAATAAATCCCGAAAATTCAGAGGACTTACATCCTACCCACCTTATAAAAATTTCGTCCTCGAAATTAAAGGTTGGTAGTGGGGTTAAACCATGATAGAAGATTTAATCAATATTTTAGGCACGATCCAAAAATGACGAGTTTTGCACGATCAAGATAATCGATTTAAAATTATTCAGGCACGATGAGGGATTTGGCACGATAGAATCATGGTACAAACAAAATCATATGTGCGTGATTTCAGAAATAAGTCAAGTCATTGGGGCACGATTTAGATATGACAACGAAATCAAAACTTGAGCTTCGTCCGGTTACAATCGAGTCAAACATTGATTAACAGGATTTCAGCTCGATGAAATTTGATTTAGGGTTAAGATTATCAAGATCACGAAAATCAAGGTTGGATAGTCACAATCTAAAACAAGGCTAAGAGAAGCAAATGGAGAGAAAAATTTGAGTATAGCACGATTGAGAGATAGAATTGATAGAAATCAGATTATAGGTCACATAAGCACGATCAAGATCCAAGTTCAGTTGTGAATGACGAATAAATCATGAATTCAAAATCAAGGTCTTAAAAGCACAATTTAGAAGTAAGATGATATGCATAGTTATGATCGTTAAAATTATGATCAAGGAACTCCAAGTTGCCTTAGTCACGCTAGATCATCTAGGCATGATTAAGCACCAGAAAATTTCAGATACAATCAGAAAATCAAATCAAAGTCGAAAAGAGTATAGGCACGAGTGTTTCAAAATCCAAACATGCTCAAAATTGAATCTTAATACGATCATAGATACGGTCAACTCAACCTTGGTCAAAAGTATAACGGTTTTAGGCATGACCAACATGAGACTCCGGCATAATCAAGGATAGTATGAAGCCTAATCGTGATTAGAATAGATTTTAGTCATTTATCAGAATTGAATCGAAAGTTTAAAGCACGAGTGATGATAGCATTGTCCAATCACGATAAAAATAAATAATTTAGTCTCAGCACGATTTAAATTAATCAAGTTTTGAGTAAATCAGAATTTGGGCAAGATGGAGAACAAAATCAACGAAGTCTGGACACGAGCATCTAAGAAGGAAATCATATCATAATGGAATTCGAAACCATTTAAGTTTAATCAACAATCGAGACTCTTTGGCACGATAAACTAGACAACCAGAATCGATTGGTCAATCAGAGAGGATCAATCTCACGATATCAAAATATAATAAACAAATCAAGGATGTAGAATTGAATTGCTTCTGTTATCATAGAAACCAGAATATGGGATCGTAGGAGGAAGCCGGGGTAATCATCTCGCTCTGCTTCGACTACTACCAACAATGTCTACTCCGAGACGGATGATTACGATACTTTCTCGATTTCTCCCAAGATAAAAGATATGAAAATTCTAAAATTTTTAAGGTTTTCAAAGTATAGCTGACAGAAGTAGATATGAGATAGGTAATTGGTGGAACCAAGACATAATTGATCAAGACGGAGGAAGTAAGGGTAAGATGATGAAATCATCATGCGATGAGGAAGAGAAGAATGGGAAAACAGAAGTAATAGTAGGAACTGCTCTTGTCCAATAGGTTAAAACAAGTGAATAAATTTAAGATACGATCTAATAACCATACATGTCTATCCCAAATCATGTTGCCAGAATTCTCGCCACGCCAGTAAGCATAGCGGTAATAAACAATGAAGTACATAACTATGGTATACACCCTATAATCATGTCATCCAGATTCCTTACCACGCCAACCGGTATGGCTGCAAGAGAATCTAAATGACATAACTAGGATAGTATATCCAAATCAGGCTCCATGTCCTTGTCTCGCTAGCTAATATGACTGCGATGAATTCTAAACTCCATAAATAAAGTAGACACTTACTGTTCTCATCGTCCTCGTCCAAATTATGTTTATCAGGATATCTTAACTTAATTCTTAAAAGAATTATCCAAAACAAAATCAAAGGTCAACAACGAATATTAAGATTTAAAATTCAACAACAAGTCAAGGGTAAGTTAATAGAAACAACGAAAACAACTTTCGAGATAGGGTTCAGAGGAAAATCTTAGGGAAAGTCCCGAAGGTACTACCTAGGTCAAGATAGAAATATAATCTAAAACAACCTCGACCATGATACGAGGTTGGTAAATCATATTCTCTCCCCACCTAGATGATATACAAGTCCAACTTATACCTTCCCTTTGGGGTCCACAAACTCATCCCAAGAAGGAATAAAGTTTGATACGGACAGATATTTCAGAAATCAGGACGAATGGAAACAAGTGGGAAAAGATTTGAAAGCCTTCGAAATAAGATTTCCAGGGGTCATTCCTGGAATCTACCAAGAGTTCCTAATATGTGACTGAGTACCAAAATCCTAAAATATTACATGACTCAATCTTAATCCTAGGGCAGGCTCATAGTAGTACAGATAAGCTCAAATACTACCACGACTTCGCATTAATAGCAAAGACTGGCCTGTATGGGCCACCACTAAAAACGTGTCACGACCCGCACCCGGATATACGGGTACGAATACGTGGGCCACGCCCAGCCTACGCCGCGGTATCGGTGGTAGAACGCTATCAAGTATACTATACTAACTACAACATCTAAGATCCATAACTATGAAATGTACTCATGTCACATCACGAAAACTAAGGAAGATAAGACAAAAAATAATAACAATATCACTAGAACAACCATAATCCACAAGGATCATAAGATAGGAAAAAATAAAGAATGAACAACAAAACTAACTAAGGATAACTAACAGGCAACTCACATAGAAGAATAATGAGATCCACCTCAGCTAGCAACATCATGAAGTCCACTAATAGTATAACAATTCCTAAAATATTATCAACGGTATCCTGTCAGGAAAATGAGCAAGTACAAGCACTAACAGCAGTTCCATGTGAATTGACAAATTCTATAAGAGACAGTATAATGAACTACAAGACAAAGATATATGAAAACTTGAGAACCGTTCGGAAGCCGAGTTACAACCCTTAAACCAAACAAGGACCGGGGTTGTAACTCTTCTCCCGAGCAGAACTTAGTCTCCAATCAAGGTACATCATAGAGGCATGTAAAACATGTGAGTAACTGTATATCATAGCATGGTGAGAAAGTACGGAATGTAGAACAGGGCAGGATATAAGATAAGATAAGTAAATATAAAATGTGACTTGAATTATTAGAGCGATATGTGATCGGCTTGGGATAAGTGACAGGACAGGCTATCCACTTGGCCCGGCAATCCGCGGTGACCTCAACGGAAAGTCATGCCGGCTAACCTGGATAACGAGCACAAGACAAGAGGATCTCGCTACACCCTTCGTGAGGGAAGATTGGCGCGAGCATATGAATAGTGACAGGGTGGCTTGGATCACATAACCCCTAATAATTCCCCATCCCCGAATAGTATAATGGACCTGGACATGACACGTCATGACACGGGATTCCCTAAGAGGATAGCTACTCCCTCTCAGGAATCGGTGTCTATACAAGTACATGGAATAAGGCAGAAAATGTACATATATACCAAGAAAATCCAGGAACAACATCTCATGTCATGATCCAACATATACTAGTCCGTGAACTATCGTGACTGGGAATCAAGTAAGACACTACGACTGAATCAGATATAGCAGATATCAAGACAATGAAAACTATCAGTGAATGTACTCGCCTGCGGTCCTGA
>JANAVB010034617.1:16266630-16269130 GCA_029216955.1 Iris pallida
TGCATCGGATTGATCTTCTTGTCATTATCAAACCCAAAATACCTCACAAAAGAATGAAAGAAATTCAACTCAAGCTGGAATTCCCTTCCGCGATCACCGGCTGTCACGATATTTGGATCTTCTTTACGGCAGATCTCCGCTTTGGCATTATCAACGACTCCCCCCAAGCCCTCTCCTGTTGGGTTGAGCACCCCGTCTTCAAGTCCCGCATTCTCCTGTCGGCCATCCATGATAGCTGCAGTATCCCGAAACGTAAAATTCTTTGGGAGCTTCTGTCAGGCCCCTCCCTTCCTCACGACGATTTGCCATGGCTTTGCATTAGAGATTTTAACACGGTCTCTTGCAGAGAGAAGAAATTCGGTGGTCGTGACCCCCCTCACTCGGCTATGGAGGACTTCAACAACTTTGCCCTAACCGCCCACCTTTCCGCCATCCCCTTCCACGGCAACTAGTTTACTTTGTGCAACATACAAGATGGTACGCGTAGGCAGTACTCCCGCCTTGATCGGGCCATGGTGAATGAATGTTGGTCGGATTTGGGATTGATCAGTAATCTGTCGCACCTGAACTCCACCGAATCTGACCATTCCCCCCTCCTTCTTGAGATAAACATCACTCATAATCACATCAAAAAATCCTTCCGCTTTCTTGACTTCTGGCGCCACCACCCCCAGTTCATGCACATCGTGGAAGAGGCTTGGGCGTCTGTCTCTCACTCGGATCCTCTGGTCAGAATTGCTACCAAGCTTAAAGCCACAAGGAAAGCCCTAACGGCCTGGAGCAAAATTGCGTTCGGAGACATTTTTCAAGCCATTAAGGATGCTGAAGACGATATCACCTGAACGGAGATTAATTTCGCCCTCCTCAGCTCCCAGGAGAATCGTGCCTCTCTCAACCTCGCCAAGGCCATCCTCAAATCTAGAATCAGGGTTGAATCTGAATTCTGGAGACAAAAGGCTAGATTAACCTGGGACTTGGAAGGAGACAAGAATTCGGCCTTTTTTCACAGTTGCGTCAAAGGACGCAGAATCTCTCTCAAGATCCATCGCATCCGTGATGATAATGGCCAACTTCTGGACGATCCGGTGAACATCCAGACGGCAGCCACGAACTATTTCTCCAACATGTTTGCTAAAGAGGCCGTGTTTAAAGATGACGGATTCCTGTCCGCGATCCCCTCCATGATTTGTGATAGGGATAACGAAAGCCTCAGCGCTCCCCCTTCTGTCGACGAGAATAAAACTGCTGTGTGGTCCATTAATGCCAACAGCGCCCCGGGTCCGGACGGATTCAACGGGATGTTCTTCCGAACTTGCTGGGATATCATTCGGTCCGACCTCGAAGAAGCCATTACCGCTTTTTTCCAAGGAGCCACTTATCCGAAATCCATATCCTCCGCACACATCATCCTCATTCCCAAGAAAGACAATCCGGACACCTTCAAAGACTTCAGACCAATCAGCCTCTGCACCTTCACCAACAAAATTATCTCTAAAATCATCGCCTCCAGAATGTCGTACATCCTCTCCAAAATTATCTCCGAAGAGCAAAGCGGCTTCGTCAAAGGTCGCAATATCACCGATAATATTCTTCTGGCCCAAGAGATGATCACGTGTATGAAATTCCCGTCCAGGGGGGAACGTTGCCATCAAACTGGACATGGAAAAGCTTACGACCGCCTTGATTGGCAGTTCATGATCTGGGTGTTCAGAGCCTTTGGCTTTTCAGAACCTGTTATCGACATCATCTTTAGATCCATCAACAATACCTGGTTTTCCACTGTCATCAACGGCCAACCCCAGGGTTTCTTCAAAGCTACTCGAGTAGTGATATAGGAAGACCCCCTCTCCTCCACCATTTTCATCATCACGGTTGAAGCCCTGAGCAGAAACCTCAAAATCATGCCGCAATCTCCTGGGTTCCAACACTTTCACACAACGACCGGCTGCCCTCTCATAACTCATCTTGCGTACGCGGACGACATCCTCATTTTCTCCGCTGGCGCAACTGGAGCCTTAGAGGTGGTTATGAGAACTCTTGCTAATTACACTCGTTGCTCTGGGCAGAAAATCAACAACAGCAAGAGCGTGATCTATACTCATCATAAAGCCGATAGAACTTACTCGGCTGTGCTGTCCTCCATGACCTCCTTCTCCACAGCTTACCCCCCTTTCCTGTACTTAGGTTGCCCGTTGGTGTATGGCAGAGCGAACTCTGGGATCTATGCCCACATGGTCGACAAGATTCGACAGAAAATTGCGGGATGGCACAACGCCACCCTTTCCCCCGGGGGGAAGTTAATTCTCATTAAGCACGTTCTATCCTCCATCCCCATATACTCCCTAGCGGTGTGCTCGCCCCCCACCAAAGTGCTCCTTTCTATTGAAACAATCCTCGCCAATTTCTTTCGGGGTCATCTCGAGGGAAAGAACAAGCATCACTGGGCCAGTTGGGCTACCATGGCCAAACCTACTGCAGAGGGGGGTCTGGGATTCTGCAG
>JANAVB010034617.1:16274130-16422534 GCA_029216955.1 Iris pallida
AAGGTTCATGCGGCTTAGGTGACACTTCTTCTGGTCGCATGAAAGCGTATGAACCCTACTTTTGGTGACGTCTCACGTCTTATCTTTTTGTCAAAGTGTCAGAGCTGTCATTTTTGTCAGTTTTGACAGAACTTGTCAGCTTTATCAGACGAACTGATCCTCTTGGCCGCATATCTTTCTTCTGTAGCTGGTCGTCGATGGGCCGCATAAGGCATTGAATCTGTCATACGGCTTTCCTTTATGCAGACCTGTTTGGCTCAAAGTACATATGCGGCAATTTGTGATCCGCATGAACTTAATATTTTTTATGCTTCTACAAGACCCCTTCAAAGTTTTCAAATTGTAAATTTAGAATACTTTGAATAAGAAGCATGGAGATATGTCAAGCCACAGGGAGTCTTCAAGTCGCAAGGAATTTTTGAGCCGCAAAGAGATCTCGAGCCGCAGGGAAGTCTTGAGCCGCAGGGAGACCCCATCAGCCTGCTAGCTGTCTCTGCTGTATTTAATTTTCTTGTTCCGGTTGTGGATTCTTTTTGAGATAAAGCCGAAGGTTACTAGGGATAAAGCCCCAAACGTCAACATTTATCTTTAATGATCTCGCGAATCGAAGAGGCGCTCTTCAAGATAAAGTCGACAGTTATTTAGGGATCAAGTCCCCAAACATTGTCATTATCTTAAATGATCTCGAGAACCGAAGAGGCACTTTTCAGCAACTCTATAAATAGGGGTCATTTGGAGAGAGATTTTCCTCTTTCACCTTCTTCTTCTTCGACTTTATCATACTTTTTGCTATGGCTCCAAAGGTTTCCAAGTCGACTGGTGCGGCGGCCAAAGGGAGGAGAATTGCCTCTCCGTCGAGAGCGACAGACGCTCCTTCCATTCATCCCTACGTGCAAGCCCCTCTCAAGAGTAAAGGCGGTGGTCGATGCATGCCCTATCTCATTTGGACCGCATGTGTTCTGTATGATAGGGCCGCATAGGCTGGGCCACATAACCGCTGCTCATCTCGAATTTGAACCGCATAAGTGCCTCAAGATAGATCCGCATGAACACTTCATGACTGAGCCACATAAGTGCCTCAAAATTGAGCCGCATGTGCACTTTATGATCGGGCCGCATGAATACTGTATGACTTGGCCGCATAATTGCCTCATGACGGAGCTGCATGAGTACCTTATGACTGGGTCGCATGAGTATTTCATGACTGGGCCGCATAAGTGCTTCATGACTTGAGCTGCATGAGTACTTCATGAAGCTGGCCTCATGATTTTGGGCCGTATGAGTTCTGTTTTGGCTAGGCCGCGTAACTGGCTAGGTCGCATAACTGAAAAAAAATAGAGTTCTTTGTTTTCTTTTTGGTGCTAAGCCCCTCTTTTTTTCCATGTTTTGTAGGGACCTGGCTAGCAAACTTCTCCAGGACCGGTGTCGACGATAGAGTGAAAATACACCATTCTGACACATACATCAGACAGCTCAAAACTCCTCATGCTTTGGAAGAGTTTTTCCCGCGCCATTTTAGCATACACATCAAACAACTCAGGACTCTTCATGCTTCGAAAGATTTTTCCCTAGGTGGTAGGAAGGGCCTTTATACCTCGGAGAGTTGGACGGTGGTCATGCATTGTTATGAACGTCCTGCCTTCACGGCTCTCCAAGTAGGCAAAACTACCATCAGGAATGACGTTTTGAAGGTATGGTCCTTCGGGGGAACGGGGCTAAGGGCATCCGCAATACGGAGGGAAGGATAGCATGCTATATTTGCCCTTCTCCAGGCAGCTCCTTAGGGATTCAACAGCCTTGTTTGCTTCTCAGCAGTAAAACATGACTTCTTTCGAGGGCCACAAAACTGTTTTTTTGATGAAGACGAAGTGCTGTCAAATTAACCAAACTATGTATTGCTAGATTCTGCTATCGATGTAGTCCTATAAATGTAACTGATTTTGAATAAGCAGAGTATGTTCACTCTATTCTTTATTTGTGGTATTTTGTGGTGCTTGTACTAGAGGGCCTAATACAACATTTGTGTTTGATAACGGACACTCCACTGGAAGATTTTTGTAGACCTATTGCCCTTTTGTGTATCTAGAAATGCGAGCAAATAGATTTGAATAATATTTTGTGGACCTACTACTCTTTGGTACACCGATGGTGCGAGTAATAGATTAGGATAATTTTTAAGGACTTATTACCCTTTTTGTGTACTGGCTATGCGAGTACTGATAATAAGTGGAGAGAAAATCAACATATTTACTCAGAGGTAATAAAGACGTGGTAAATATGGATCTAAAGTAGAGCCTTCCTACTCATAGGTAATGAGGATGTGGTAGGAGTGGGCCAAATGGGGATACACAGAGCAACTCAGAGGTACTATCAACGTGGAAGTTCTATGCATTGGATGATTTGTTTGTGATGGATGGGAAAACAACTCAGAGGTAATAAGGACATGGTTGTTTTTCCCGTTGGAAAATTTTATGGACCTATTACCCTTTTCGTGCACTGATGGTACGAGTAATAGATTAGGATAAGTTTTATGGACCTATTACCCTTCTGCGCACTGGTAGTGCGGGTAATAGATTTTGAGGCAAACTCTTGGTGGTGAAAAGCATTTAATGTGGAAGTTCATAGATATGACCAGGAGATGGGATATGAATCCATTCGGAGCAGTCAGAGAGTAAGTTCAGTGGTACCTGAGGGTATATAACCCAACAATCTGGGAGATTTTAGGTCAGAGTGTAAGTTCAGCGATACCAGAGGGTACATAACTCATAATCCGAGAGATCGTTGGAAGATGTCATTTAGACATAATATTTCTTGAGGAACTTGCCATTGATGGGCATCATGAGCAAGTCTCCATTTGTTTTTGTGAGACGGTACGTACCGTTGGAGAATACGGTCTCGATGATGAACGGACCCTTCCATTTAGGCTGGAATTTGTCGAGGGTCTTGTGAGTCATGACCATTGGTCTACGAATGGCCAAGACGAGATCGCCGACTTGGAATATTCTCTGTTTGACTTTCTTGTTGAACGCCCGAGAGATGCGCGCTTGGTAGAGCTCTATGCTTTGTTGAGCTTGTAAACGCTTCTCATCTAATGCTTCCAACTTTTGTAGCCGTCGACGGTAGTTATCGTCTGACATTAACCGGTAAGTAAGGGCCACTCGAAGTGAGGATGTCTGAGTCTCCAATGGGAGGACTGCCTCGCTCCCGTAAACCAAGGAGAACGGTGTATTTCCTGTAGCCGTCCGAATTGTGGTGCGATACGCCCATAAGCACTCACCAAGCTTTTCATTCCAGTCGCGTTTGTTTGAAGACACGAACTTTTTGAGGAGCTTGATTATAGTTTTATTGAAAGCTTCAGCCAGACCGTTAGCCGATAGGTTATATGTTGTCGAGGCCATGTTCTGAATCCAATTCTTATCATAAAATTGATAGAAAGCATGGCTTGAGAACTACAGACCATTGTCGTGAATAATCCTCCGTGGCAGTCCAAAACGGTCGATGACGTGATGTTTTATGAAGCTAATCACGTTCGATGTCTTAACCTCTACCGACGGAACAGCTTCCGCCCATTTGGAGAAGTAATCGGTGATTGCAAGTATGAATCGATGCCCTCTAGACGACGACGGGGTGATTGGCCCAATGATGTCCATTCCCCATACTTCAAATGGCCAAGAGGCCACTGTCGAGTGCAAGAATTTAGATGGCAGATGTATGAAATTTGCGTGGATCTGGCAAGCCTTGCACTTCTATGCATAGTCTACTGCATCTGCTACCATTGTGGGCCAGTAGTAACCCATCTGGCGAAGACGATCTTACAATTTCGGGCCAGGTTGGTGAGCCCCACAAGTGCCGTCATGAGCTTCGTGTAAAGCTTCTTCATTTAACAGGCATCTTAATAGTAGCCCATCGTAGGATCGTCGATATAATATTTTCGACTCCGTATCATAGAAGAATCTGAGGGAGCGTCTTCTGATTGAAGTTGCTTCCTTCACATCCTCTAACAGAATTCCATAGACTGTAAAGTCGATGAGCGGACGTCTCCAGTCTTGTATGTCGTTGATTATCTGGGCGGAGTAACTTGTACCCAGTTGGAGATTGTTCCTGGGACAGACCAGCTCATGGCCTATTATATCGACTAGATGATGAGTATCATTTGGAAGTGCCAAGGAAGCGACGAGACTTGCTAGGGCATCGGCTTCGATATTTTGAAGCCTAGGAACGTGCTCTATAAAGAATCCTTCTAAGGTTACAATGATGGCAATTGCGGTCTGATAATAGGGAATCAGATCCTCATTGCGAACCTCATATGAACCTCGGATCTGGTTAACAACCAACTGTGAGTCACCATATGTTTTCAGGTACTTGATCTCCATTTCTTTTACGAGTTGGAGTCCGATGACTAGAGCATTATATTCGGTTAAGTTGTTTGAATAAGGTTCTGTAAGAGAATATGCCCGATTGACCACCAACCCAGAGAGGGAAATTAATACTACCCCGACTCCAACGACGATCTCACCTTCTGGCTCTATTCTTGAAGCACCGTCAAAGAACATTCGCCAAACGGCGTCATGTGAAGTCATATTCGAGGCGACGACTTCGTCAGGAATTTCTTCATAGATTCTGGCTGTTTTTGAGCCTGGATGGGCTGCTAGAAAGTCAGCCAGGGCTTGACCTTTGATAGCCTTCTGTGGAACAAAAACCATATCGTATGGGGATAATAGTATCGCCCAGGTGGCTAGACGAGAACTGAGTGCACCGTGTTTGGTCATGAGAACCCTGAGAGATTAACTCGTGAAACAACATGGATGGTTTACCCTGTCACATGGTGTCGTGTTTTTTGAATGGCGAACACTAGGGCAAGGCACTCCTTCTCCATGACGGTGTACCTATGTTTCGGTCCTACCATCATCCAGCTGAGATAGTAAATGGCTTGTTCATGTCCCACGTCATTATTTTGTGCTAGCAGAGCACCTAAGGAGTGTTCCATCGCCCGTACATAGAGCAGGAAGGGCTTTTCGGCGACCGGGGCTACCAGAACTGGTGGATTCGTCAGGTACTTCTTAATATCATCGAAGGCACGCTGACATTCCTCGTTCCATAAGAAAGAGACACCTTTCCTCATGAGTTGAGTAAAGGGTTGACATCGCCCTGAGAGGTTAGAAATAAACCTCCTGATATAGGCTAGTCTTCCCTGAAGGCCGCAGAGTTCACGAAGGTTCCTTGGTGGATTCATCTTCAGGATTACTTTTGTTTTGTCGGGGTCTATGTGAATGCCCCGGGAAGTAATGATAAAGCCCAAGAACTTTTCGTTTGACCCCAGGAAAGACTTGGTAGGATTCATCTTCAGGTTATGCGCTCGCATGAGGTCGAACACTGTTCTTAAATCATGTAAGTGATCATTTTTCGAGCGGCTCTTGACGGCGATGTCGTCAATATAACATTCTACCGTCTTGCGCAAATGATCTCTGAAGATGATACTCATAGTTCGTTGATATGTAGCACCGGCGTTCTTCAGGCCAAAGGGCATGACCGTATAACAATATACGTCAATCGGTGTTCGGAATGACGTATGCTTCTCGTCATCAGGAGACACCTTGATTTGATTGTATCCTGAAAATCCATCCATAAAGGACATGCGCTCGAAGCCACACGTATTATCGATCATTATGTCGGTGATTGGAAGAGGAAATTCATCCTTAGGGTATGTCGCATTCAGATTGCAGAAATTGATGCAAATTTGGATCTTTTTGTTCTTCTTAATGACTGGTACTACGTTGGCCCAGTCTGGGTGTTGCTCTTCGCGGATGAAACTGCTAGCTATAAGCTTGTTTACTTTCGCTTCAATAGAATTCATGATGTCTGGACGAAACTGCCGCTGCTGTTGTTTGACTGGTTTTGTGTCCGGATAAATGTTGAGCTTATGAAGTGCGATCTCGGGGTTTAGCCCTGACATGTCTTCATAGCTCTAGGCAAAGACGTCGATTTATTCTCTGACGAGTTGTAACAACGACTCCCGCTCGCCATCCGTCAGGCTTTTACTGACAAAGATTGGCTTTGGAGAGGATTCATCGCCGAGGTTAACTTGTATAACCTCGTCCTCAGTGGGAGGATCACGAAGTTCAAAGCATTTCTCCTATTGTGCGTTTAGTTGCTGGACCCACGGCTCCAACTCAAGTGGTTCAAGTAGATCTTTGTC
Source organism: Iris pallida (assembly GCA_029216955.1). Lineage (NCBI taxonomy): Eukaryota > Viridiplantae > Streptophyta > Magnoliopsida > Asparagales > Iridaceae > Iris > Iris pallida. The sequence continues at coordinate 16,280,327 of JANAVB010034617.1, forward strand.
TTTCTCTTCGAGATCAGCGAATGTCATGTTGACTGCTAATGTCTGTCTAAATATATCTCCAATACTGCTGTCAGAGTCATAAATGGGTGACTCGGACGAATGAGAGTGCCACTCGTATTCTTTATCGAAACTTTTGGGCGTTGTTGGTGGTGTAACATACCCGAGGCCGCGTCTGAAATTGTGATAATGGTCCTGAGGTTTTCCTGCCGGTGTCGACGGCTGTAGAGGCAATCGTCGACCATTGCCGTGATTCAGACCCAGGGTAGCCTCCATGTCTTACCCCTGCTTTCGCATGAAGTACTTGGCTTGAGGACTATACAGGTAGAGTGGTAATCTTCCAGCGTCGGGTCCAAGATCGGACTCTTGTGGCGTGAAAGATTGAAACCTTCTTTTCGGCCAAAGATGATCGTGTGATCCCATCATCTTCTGTCTGGGACCAGGAAGTAAGCACCTTTAATGGGAGCCAGTTGATTTGGGGTATGGACGGTTGTCACCCGTGTGTACAGGCTAACGTCTAGACATTCCCATGCGGCATCTATTAGATTAGGCTTATCATACTCAGAATAGTCTAACGGCAGCCTCTTATTGATGAAATAAGGAATTTTGTCCATAAAGATTACATCATCAGGAGAGGGGCTATCCACCTGTGTAACCAAGTATTTGGCGAGTTCTACGTCCTCTTCGGCTACCCCCTGCGAGCTTAGAGGTCGGGATGCTGTCTTGGGCAACTTAACCACCAATGGTTCAGCTTGAGGTATTGACCTGCCTGAGAGTGTTGGATCGACACTTGGTCGCCGGCTCGTCTTGGGAAGACGGATGACAATTGGCTCGGCAGGGGACCTTGTGTCTTCCGGTTGCCTTTGATTGGATTTTGGCAGTCGGATTACCATCAGCCCTATGACAGGTTTTGGCTCCTGGCTGGATCTTGGGAGCCGGATGACCATCGGTTCCAACTGCGTAGGTGAGATAGGAGAACCAAGCACCTCTTTATGGAAGGTTGCGACAAGGGGTGCGGCCTTGCCCGGTTTACGGGCCTAGAGACGAATTCTCAAGGGTTCTCCTGGCCATGTGATGGCCTCCAGTTCGTCAGTTATATGTTTCCTGGATTCGTCATATAGACAAGCCTCCGAAGAATAATAAGATTCAACTCCTTTAATGGGATCGATGTCGGCAAATTCAGTTTTTACGACGTCATGCTTACTGACATACTTGAAGCACTGGTGAAGGGTGGATGGCACGATCATATAGTCATGTATCCATGGACGTCCCAGGAGGATGTTGTAGGAGGTGTCTGCATCTATGACGTATCAGGTAACCTCCATCTTCAGGTCGCCAATCTGACATTTCAATTGGATATTCCCCAGGGGATAGCTCCTTCCCGAGTTAAAACCGCTAATGGCAGTGTTGGTCGCCGCTAACCGGTGCATAGGGATGCCAAGAAGTTAGAGCAAGCTTTTCGGGATGATGCTTATTAACGAGCCAGGGTCGATATGCATCCGATCCACCTTGATGTCGCCTATGTATCCTGTATAGTACAAGGGGCGATCATGCAAATTGGACTTGATCAACATGTCTTGTGGAGTAAATATGAGGTTGGACATTACATCTGTGCTATCGCTGCCCTATTGATCTGCTGGCGGGTCTTCCCCTGGAATCTTGACCTGAGCTAAGTATGCGTCAGCATTTTGGAGTGCTTCGCTCAATACGACACAAAGATCCTTGGAGAGCCTTACGAGCTCGTATAACAACAACTTTGCTGGCGTATTAGCCAATTATGCTAAAATGTCAAAGTTTTGAGGTCTCTCCAGTCCCTGAGGTACATCGTTATGGAGTGGCCTGTCGAAGCGGGTTTTCTTTGGCTTGGACTTATCCGCCAGTGGAGGCTGAGATGGCCTTGGAACATCAGAGGGATGCGACGTTGCCGAATGAGGATCTTCGACTGAACTATTTCGTACGGGCTGGACTTGTGCTCCAAACCGGGCAACAACGGCTGCAGCTTCTTCAGCTTCGGCTGAAATTGTATGGCAGGATCTAGACTTCCTACCCTTTTTCTTGTTGGTAGGAGATGACACCTCCTGGGTAACTTCGGGCACTAAGTCTGGATGCACTCACATGATCTCTTCTCGCGATGTGGTAAGAGGTACCAATCCAGATTTCTGGCTCCAGACGGATGGAAGATTAGTAACCTCCATCATTGTCCGGGGGACAGGTATTACCCTGTCTGGAGTGTTTGTTGGAGGAAAGTTACCGAACTGAATCGACACCATATGTTCGCCGCTACAGTAACCTTTTCAAAGTCTATCGACAGAGCTTTGGAGTCGATCATACTCTGAATGTACCGCTTTAATTGGAAGCAGAGTGGAATGATGGACATAGCGGTGGAAGTGACAATATTTTTGGTCCTCCATTTCTGCCGCTCGGGGCTCGCGCCTTGGTGGAGGAAGCTGGATCATACCCCCTTGCAAGAGCATATCGAAGATAGGTTTGACATGACTATCTTCAAATGAGTAATTCATCTTGGGCCACGGACCTTTCGTCTGTTTTTTTCGGGCTTCTGGGTCGCATCAGCGACCATGGCCTGTTTCCCCTTATTGTCCCGATTGGAGGTGGAGCCACTGTTGTTATTGCTGAAGGTAGAATCAGGACGTCTGCCCTTGTAACACCCAGTTTTCTAAATAAGGATAATTTTGAAATTTCGTGATTAATTATTTAATTATGATATTTAAATAATAATATAATTTTTGATGATTTTTAATTATTTTAAAACTATTTAAAAACTATGACTTATGATTTTGATGTGCAGCTAGTGAAGCCCTAGAGACTGTCTGCCCTAGAGCCTAACCATGTGATTGGAATTTTTATTTATCATTTTTAGCCTAGGGGTAATTTGGTCATTTTGACTTATTAGAATTATTTGATAAATTATTGGATTGACGGTTGTTGATTTTAACTTTTACTAGTTGTGACTTAAGAGACTAACCTAGATGTTGACCCTAGTTATGGTGACTTGATTAGCATGGTGAGACCCTAGTCTAACTTAAGTCAACTCAAGTTAGGTCACTTAGGATCAAGTTTGAAATAAGAGGATTGGTGATTTGGTCCATAGGCTTGAGACTTAAAAATTGGTTCCATGACTTATGAAACTTGGCCCATGACTTGAAATCCTAACCCTAATTTTATCCTTTATGACTAGCCACCTAGGGATTCCCAACCCTATAAAATCTCTCTTCCTATTGTTCTTGCCTCTTTTATATCATTTCTCCATTTGACAAAAACCAAGATTTGTTCCCTTCTTCAAAATTTCTATTTTATTCATTTATCCTCCTTTTTCATCCTAGTCATTCGCATTGGGTTCTAAATGATGTTTATGGACTATTGGTGGAGAGCTATTTCAGTTTGGGATCAATTTGGAGCACTTGGCTATCAAGGAGAACACCCCCCATTTGAAGCTTTTCTTGCTATTTGCACCTATAGGTATAACTTCTTTAATTGTGCTAATATTCTAATTTCTTTGCATATTAGGCTAGATCTAGGTGTCCCCTAGTTGTCCCTAGAATTTGGATAGAATTCGTGTCCGTTTGGTGTCCGTATCGGATACTTGTCATAGTGTATGTGTAGGTATTTGATAGAATGCCTCTTAGGATTGGATTTTTGATTTTTGTAAAACTAATTGCATGGTTTCGTAGATCTATTTGTGTACAACAATGTTTGTGATGACTGAGTCCCATTTTGTGCCGTGTCGTGTCAGTACTGGACACGAACTTGTCACTTCACAGGCGCGGGCAGTGTCCTACTGCCCGACCCTTCGTTCTCCTCACACAGGACACGAAGACACGTGGGATTTTGGAAAGATGTTGGGGCAATCACTGACACTATGCTCCCAAAATTTGGGAGCATATGATGTAAGACACGGGAAGATATCTAGCCCGTACTGGACACGCACTGTGTGCACACGCGCGAATTTACCTCTCTGATACACACTCACACATACGACACGAAACCACATGGACACGTTGCAGGCTCATGGACACGTACCCCTATCCTAGGCGAACACGTGTGCACGACCACGTGTCTCCACGTGGCCTGTGTCGTGTGCTAGACACATTTGCACGCGTGCACGAGGCAGTCATGTGCACAGACTCGTGTCTGTGTATTTTGATGCTTGGACACGTTGTGTCCCACTTTGGCGACACGACGCACACTGAAATGGATGTACACACATACACTATTGTTTACCAACCCTTAAGTATGGGTTATTGTTTGATTTTAGCTTTCGATTGTGATTATCCCCAATTGACTGATACAGTGTACACTGTTTGTAATTCTGAGTTTTAATTGTAAATTCAAACAAATTTCCATGATTTAACTGCAACATTATTAATCCCCATATGTCTGAATCTTGGTTACATGTTAGATTCATGTTGGTGATGGGTTATAGGATTTCGAATTGGTTTTGGCATTGTTAGCTGTTAACTGGTATATAGACTGATATGCAACTGTTAACATGAAACTATCATTGGTATTGCTGAGGATCTTGATTTGTGTTCAGTTGATTTTTTGTGTTTAATTTGTGATGTGTACACCTAAATTCATATCAGGGATTTGCCTACATGCTAGGGGTTTTGATTGGCATGAGAAAATTGATTTCGAAATTGCATTTGGCTTGGGATTCATTGGACTGATACACATTATTTTGAATAGCTGAGAACACATTGGTTCACATGTTGACACACACAAATCTGATTACAAGCCACACACGCATGACATATCTACACTGTCACAATCTGAGATTTATACTGCTAACTTGAGAACTGATGTACGTTGCACTGTTCCCTCCCACAATGTAGACACACACACACAAAAACTGAGGACACTTGACACCCTATATCTAGGATACACACACACATTGAGATTATACACCTACATGTACACAGGAACACTGAAAACTGAGAACAGTTGTATGCATTGTTCCACATAACATTCACACTGTTTACCCTATGTTTTGACACCCTCTCACTCTCATTGACACTCATATACATGGTGTGAAACCCATAATCTGTGAATATTCTAATTAGTGTGTTAGTATTATCATTATTATTATTATTATTAGTATTTCCAAAATTATTATTATTATTATTATTATTATTATTTTTGAGTGCAAAAGATTTCGAAAAAAAATAATAACAACATGGCTTTTTGGATTCAGACCCAGACCCGAGTCCGAACCCAGACCCAGGCCTGAGCCCAATTCCATTCTTTTAAATTCTGATTTTTGACTTGGTCCTAAGTATTATTTTAAAAAATATATATATTTTGCACGTTGGTGAGCTGGTCCCGAAGGACCAGCATTTTCGTGTAGAGACTCCTTCTCCACTCCCTGTTCTTTTTCCCCCATCTTCACTCTCCTTCACACACGTCCCCTTCTCTCCAACGTTCACAAACCCACTCCTCCCTTTAATTACTTCCCTCTCTTCCCATCTCTCTACAACTCCCAGGAGAACATAACTCTCAAGAGAACAAAACTCTCAACACTCTCTCACAGAGAACAAAATCCTCACCAAACCCCCATCTACTCTCCATTCTCCTCATTTCTCCAAACCCTCTCGGCCGACCCCCTTCCCGACCGCCGATCCGCCCCCGTCGCCGTCCCCATCGCGCCAAGTCCGGCCGACCAGCGCACCCCGCGCCCCTCTCCCGCGGGTCCGACCCCTGTCCGCGGCCATCTTCCCCGCGGGCGCCCCTTGCGTCGCCGATATCGCCGCTGTCCCGCCGACAGCGCCACCTCTGGCCGCGGCAACCCCGTCGGCTTTTTCCCCGTGCTGCACCCCGTGCGGCCCACACTCCGCCGAGCTTCCCTCGGCAACTGCTCTTGCGTGTTCTGGCTCGCTGCCATTTGGTGAGCTTTCCCTGTTGGTTCTGGCCGTGCCCTAGTTCTGATTTCTTCCAGCGTTCTCCGTTGGCGTTGCTATTACAGCACTGTTTCGGGAGTTCGTCGCTGTCGGAGCTCTTTTACTTCTTTAATATTCATCTGAGAGCTCTAGCCGAGCAATCCGAGGTATAACCCCCTGTTCCGCTATTTTTATTATCTTGTCGATGATGAAATGGTCCCTGATTTCCTTTGGGAACTCGGTTTTAGCGACGTCGTAATTTTTCGGGACTTTCGGAAAGATCCTGTGAATTATTTTGGTTTCCCGGAATATTTTGGGAATTGATTTGTGGTATGTTTTAGCTTTCCGGATTTTTTCGGGAACGTTCTGTGATTTGTGGATTGGAATCGGACTTCCGAAATTATTTCGGGTCGTCCCGATTATTCTGTGGATTGGTTGTGGATATTATATATATAAAATATGGGTTTTTTCCCTGGTTTGGGACTTGCAGGAATTATCGGCGCCATTTTCCCAGTTTTTAGGTTGACCAAAAACAGAGGAGATGCTGCCCGATTTTTTCGTAAATCCTGAATTATTTTTAAAATGAATTTAAAATAATTTTTGGATTTTATTCGATATTTGATTTCTGGGTGACGACCGTATCGGTCAATGGACCCGGCTAAGTGCAAACGATACCGGCCCCGCCCGGACGTTGAGGCAATTAGCCAAAATGAGGATCGGACCATATCTGAGACTTATGACTTATCATTATTTTATTATTTATTTCTGTTTATATTTATTTAATATTTTCAGTTTAGGACTAACGTCAGTCTTATCTTATTTCAATTTATGTAAATAAATTGTAATGGGCATAAGCCCAGCTGGCTGGTCTGTAACTGTAATAGCTTAGATTTCCTGTCTTTTCTGGTTTTTCGAGTTTTTGATATTTAACGATTAAAATGATTAAAAAGTATTTTCGTATAAAATTAATTAATATTTTCTCACTTAAAATTGACGAGTTTATTAATAGTTAAAAAGTCACGTATTTCTCACTAAAATAACAAAAATTAGCTTTATATTTATATTTATAAAAATTACCAAGTTTTCCTAACAATCTGGCATCTACGATATTTCCCGAATTCAAAGTTAAAATGATCATTTTTCCCTCGTATTAAATCAACGCACAATAAATCGTGTTTTCTGTGTTTGGTTAATTAAATAACTAAAATGGACTAGGACGCTAATAGAGATTACAACTAGCATAGCTAAGTTGGTAAACCTAATGCTGAGTCAATCTCTCGAATGTAGAAATTCGAGGACAACTCTAACTTTTCTGTCTCGAAGTCTTCTACCTCTCCAGTCATTTCCTTGAGACAAGTATAGTTTATGTTAGTTTACAGTTATTTATTTAATCGCTTTACTGCATGTCTAAACCACGATGCAAACACGAAACTCTCTCCGAGAGTACTGTACTGTAACTACTGGGGACTGGGGAATAGCGTAATGATTATGACCACTACTGTAACAAAAATCCCTTATCCTTCCTGTAATAAACATAAGCCGGTCATATTTCATTGCCTGTTCAAATCACTGTTTTTACTGTAACAAACTGTTCCTATTTTAAAATTGTTTAGAACTGCATGATTCTATTACTTATTTAACTGTTTAAAAATTAGCATGAATTGTACTTTGCTCCCTCCTGACTGGAGATATATTTTTAGGGGATATTGAGGATACAGATCGATTTTACAACAGCTATTACGACCTCGTATTGTACCCAGTTGTGCTGCCAGAGTCCCCACAGGAGGACGATGGGACTGAGGCCGATGATCCGGCTACTAGATAGATTTTCTTTCTGCATTGTTCTTTATTTCAAATTCTGTATTTCCTTTCAGAACAGTTTTATTTGTATTTAAATTTCAGTTTAATAAAGTTTATTTCCGAAGTTGAGTTGTGACAAATATAGTTGTGTTGTATGGTTACCTGCTACTGAACAGCTTACTGCCGCCGTCTCAACAACGGTGCAGGCTGGGCATGATCCGACTAGACCCAGATTATTGGGATCGGGTCGTGACATATTTTCAGTGGTGGCCCATGCAGGTCGTGCAACAACTTAGGAAAACATACCTAGAAACAATTAGAACACTAGAACATTGATTTGTCACGACATAGGACCAAATTATATAAATAAATATTTTTGTTTGATTATAGACTGGTAGGATACCTTGCTTATGTATGTACCCTAAACCTTCCAGATCATGGCCAAAGGAAAGACTACCCGATCCGGCCCTGCTGACGATGAGGTGTCATCAACTGATCACACCCCTTCTCAAGCACGCCGGGACCCACCACCCTTGCAGCTGACAGACCGTCCCCATGCTGCACCAGCTCCCCGGCCCGTTTACGCTTCCACAGCGCAAGCGACAGAACCGGCACTTTCTCGGGCTGAGCCGGAGACCCCTGCGGTAGTGCCCGCACCAGCTGCTCCACCAGTGCCCGTGGATCCCACTGACCTAGTGGGAATGCTACGAGGAGTGCTTGAAGCACAGAGAGCTCAAGCGGAAGCCCACAGAGAGCAGACTGCTGCCCAAGCTGAAGCCCATCGCGAGCAGACCGCGATTATGAGAGAAGGCATGGAGAATGCCCACAACGTGGCCATGACTGCCCTCGAGAGAGGAGGAACCACTTCGTTAGGGCCACGACCTGCCAAGGTAAGCATGATTCAGGAGTTAAGTTATATTTCTTTAAAGGCCATTCTTTTGATTAGAGGCATATTATTGTCTGAAGGTTGGAGATATAGAAAGTTTTAAGAAGCAAGACCCTCGACCCTTCAAAGGAACCGAGGGTATCATCTACGCCGATGAATGGCTAGACCATATGGAGCGTCTCTTGAGCGTCGCTCGACTCCCGGAGGACCTCAAGGCTGAAGCTGTAGGACTCCAACTACAGGATGTGGCGAGCACCTGGTATCGGAATGAACCCCGACTCCAGGACAAGCAGCTCGACTGGGACACCTTCAAGAAGCTGTTCCGCAGGAAGTTCTTTCCGACATCTGAGATGCGGAAAATGGAGAGGCAATTCCAGAACTTGAAGCAGGGAAACATGACGGTCAGCGAGTATGCAACAGAGTTCGGCCGACTAAGCCGCTTTGCCCAGAACCTGGTAGCTGACCCCAAGGATCGTGCTGAGCGATTCAGGTATGGCTTACGAGAAGAGATTCGCACCCCTGTGATCGCAGGTGGCGCTAAGACCTATGAGAGGATCCTGATCCGAGCTCAGGACGTGGAGAAGAGCCAACCTTCTCGATCCAAGAGGGAGTACCCTGGGACTAGCAACTTCCATGGTAATCAGAAGAGGCCCAACGACAACAACAGCAACAGGCCCTCGCACCAGCAGCATCATCATCAGACGAAGAACAATGATCGGGCACACCAGAAGCAGATCCCTGTCTGCGACTATTGTAAGAGGCCAAGGCACCAGTCGAATATCTGCAGGAAGAGGCTAGGTCACTGCCTAGTCTGTGGGTCTGTCATCCACCAAGTGAAGGACTGTCCCATATCAGCCCACCGGCCCGGAACCAACCAGCAGAGAGCTCCGCTACCTACTCAGCAACAACAGTTTGGACAGCACCAGCAGAAGACTGACGAGCTTTTGTCCTAGCAGCTGATGAGCAGGAACCAGAGCAGGAACCCACCGCTGATGTCATCACAGGTTCTATTTATGTGTTTTCACATCCTGCTATAGCATTATTTGATTCGGATGTATCACATAGTTTCATATCATCCAAGTTTATATCTGCACACCACATAGATTCGGGACTTAGCAAGGTGATTAGTAGGGTGATGACCGGTGGTGGACCTATACCCATCCCTGAGGCTTGTAATTGTCCCATAACCATCTCTGGCCATCAGTTCTCAACACCTTTACTAGTGATGCCCCTGCCCAACTATGATGTAGTCCTAGGGATGGACTGGTTAAGTGAACAGCATGCGCTGATAGATTATCACCGAGGATGTGTAATCTTCAGCCCACCAGGAGAACCGGAGTTTGTAATCTCTCGGGCTCCGGAAGATATGAAGAGTATTTCCTACTCCTCTATCACCGAAGAACCCGGGCCTCCTCACCCTATCATTGCGGAATTTATGGATGTCTTTCCAGATAGTTTTCCAGGATTGCCGCCAGATCGAGATGTGGAATTCAACATCGATCTAGTACCTGCTCTTCCCATATTTCTCGAGGATGCTACAGAGTCAACCCAAAGGAGGCTAAGGAGATGAAGGATCAGATCGACGAGCTGAAGTTGCAAGGATTTATCAGAGACGGAGCTTCACCCTGGGGAGCACCAGTTTTGTTCGTACCCAAAAAGGATGGAACCGTGCGGATGTACATTGACTACCGGGCGCTGAACAATATCATTATCAAGAACAAGTACCCCCTGCCCCGGATCGACGACCTGTTTGATCAACCGAGCGGAGCCAAGGTATTTTTAAAGATAGATCTCAGATCGGGCTACCATCAAATCAAGGTCAGGAAGGAGGATATTCCCAAGACGGCGTTCAACACCAAGTATGGACAATTTGAATTTTTGGTCATGCCGTTTGGACTGACAAATGCTCCTACGGTATTCATGAACCTCATGAACAAGGTTTTCCATGAATATCTGGATCAGTTTGTTGTTGTCTTTATCGATGACATACTGATCTACTCGAAGACGGAGGAAGAGCATGAAGAGCACTTGAGGAAAGTGCTAAGTACCTTGAGGAATGAGAAGCTCTATGGTAAGCTATCCAAATGTGAATTCTTTTTAGACAAGGTGGAATTTTTGGGCCATGTTGTCACAGGAAAAGGAATTTCGGTGGATCCAAAGAAGATAGCTGCTATTGAGAAGTGGACTGCACCAAGCTCGGTTGCAGAGATCAGGAGCTTCCTGGGACTAGCTGGCTACTACCGGAAGTTCGTAAAGGATTTCTCCAAGATTGCGGAGCCAATGACGAAGCTTACCAGGAAGAATGAAGAGTTCATATGGTCTGAAGCGTGCCAGTCAGCTTTCGAGGAACTGAAGAAGAGGCTCACAACTGCGCCGATACTTGCGCTACCCGCAGGTACCGGAGGTTTCTCAATCTATAGTGATGCTTCCGGAAAAGGACTGGGCTGCGTTCTTCAACAACACGGGAAAGTGATTGCCTATGCATCTAGACAATTGTGGACTCATGAGAAGAACTACCCCACACATGACTTGGAGCTTGCAGCGGTGATATTTGCCTTGAAGCTATGGAAGCACTACCTGTATGGAGAGAGAGTAGAAATATTTATGGACCACAAAAGTCTGAAATATGTTTTCACTCAGAAGGAGCTGAACATGAGACAAAGACGATGGCTGGAGCTAATGAAGGATTTTGATATCAACCTGCAGTACCATCCGGATAAGGCTAATGTTGTTGCAGATGCACTTAGTCGTTACCCAATGGCGATGTTCTTGACCAAGGAGCGCCATTTGCTGGAGGACATGGAGAAGCTTGGATTGGAAATTGTACTGCCCGAGGAGGAAATGAAGAAGCTTGGAAGAGAAGCCATCATACCAGGAGATGAATCATCATTGATGCAGTTCCAAGTGCGTTCGAGTCTTATGGACAGGATCAAGGAGACACAATTCCAAGACGAGACGCTTTGCAAACTCAGAGATCAAGTGTTGGCAGGAACACTTGAAGGATTCTCAATCGCCAGCGACGGAGCATTGAAGAATGGTACGAGGCTGTGCGTACCAACTGGCTAACTGAGGAACGAGCTGATGCAAGAAGCGCACCAGTCGCAGTATTCCATACACCCTGGAGCCAACAAGATGTACCGGGATATGCAGACTATAGTATGGTGGTACGGAATGAAGAAGGATGTATCCAGGTATGTGGCTAGATGTTTAATTTGTCAGCAAGTTAAAGCTAGCAGGCAGAGACCAGCAGGATTATTGCAGCCGCTTGACATTACGGAGTAGAAATGGGAGCACATAACGATGGATTTTGTATCGGGACTACCTCGATCCCAAGGAAGGAAGGATGCCATTTGGGTTATAGTGGACCGACTGACAAAGTCAGCTCACTTTATCCCCTTCAAGGTTGGTTTATCCACCGAGAAGTTGGCAGCACTGTACATGCGACACATATACCGGATTCATGGAGTTTCGATAAGTATCGTATCTGACAGAGATACCAGGTTTACATCTCACTTTTGGAAGAGTTTGCATGACAGCTTGGGAACCCAACTGAAGTTCAGCACCGCCTACCACCCTCAGACTGACGGGCAATCGGAGAGAACAATCCAGACGCTAGAAGATATGCTGAGATCCTGCGTCCTGGAATTTGGAGGGTCTTGGGAAGACCATTTGCACTTGGTAGAGTTCTCTTACAACAACAGCTAGCATCGGGATGACACCGTTCGAGGCACTCTATGGACGTCGTTGCCGCACTCCACTTGTCTGGGACAACGTCGGAGAACGAGTGTTGCTTGGACCTGAGATGGTGACCGAAGCAGCAGAGAAGGTGAGAATGATCAGAGACAAGCTCCGGATAGCCCAAGACAGACAGAAGCATTGGGCCGATTGCAACAGACGGCCTTTGGAGTTTAAAGCAGGCGACAGTGTATTTGTGAAGATCTCGCCTACCAGAGGAATAATTCGCTTCGGCAGAGCAGGAAAGTTGAGCCCCAGGTATATTGGTCCATTTGAAATACTTAACAGGATTGGAGAAGTGGCTTATCGGGTGGCTCTACCCCCAAGTCTCGAAGGCGTCCACAACGTCTTCCACGTCTCGCAGCTGAGACGCTACATCCCGGACCCGAGCCATATCTTGGACCATTCAGAGTTGGAGATTGGACCCAGCCTCACAATACCGGAAAAACCAGTAGCAATTTTGGACCGAGGCGAGAAGAGGACCAGGAACACTGTGACGCCAATAGTCAGAGTGATGTGGCGACACAACTCACCAGGCGAGTCGACCTGGAAGCGAGAAGACCAGATGCGGGAGCAGTATCTGTACCTGTTTGAGACTTGAGGTAATCCCTAACCTTACTTTAAATTTCGTGGACGAAATTTTCTAAGGAGGAAAGATTGTGAAACACATAATATGTGAATATTCTAATTAGTGTGTTAGTATTATCATTATTATTATTATTATTATTATTAGCGTTTCCAAAATTATTATTATTATTATTATTATTATTATTTTTGAGTGTAAAAGATTTCGAAAAAAATAATAACAACATGGCTTTTTGGATTCAGACCCAGACCCGAGTCCGAACCCAGACCCAGGCCTGAGCCCAATTCCATTCTTTTAAATTCTGATTTTTGACTTGGTCCTAAGTATTATTTTTTAAAAAAAAATATTTTGCACGTTGGTGAGCTGGTCCCGAAGGACCAGCATTTTCGTGTGGAGACTCCTTCTCCACTCCCTGTTCTTTTTCCCCCATCTTCACTCTCCTTCACATACGTCCCCTTCTCTCCAACGTTCACAAACCCACTCCTTCCTTTAATTACTTCCCTCTCTTCCCATCTCTCCACAACTCCCAGGAGAACATAACTCTCAAGAGAACAAAACTCTCAACACTCTCTCACAGAGAACAAAATCCTCACCAAACCCCCATCTACTCTCCATTCTCCTCATTTCCCCAAACCCTCTCGGCCGACCCCCTTCCCGACCGCCGATCCGCCTCCGTCGTCGTCCCCCTCGCGGCCAAGTCCGGCCGACCAGCGCACCCCGTGCCCCTCTTCCGCGGGTTCGACCCCTGTCCGCGGCCATCTTCCCCGCGGGCGCCCCTTGCGTCGTCGACAGCGCCGCTGTCCCGCCGATAGCGCCACCTCTGGCCGAGGCAAGCCCGTCGGCTTTTTTCCCGTGCTGCGCCCCGTGTGGCCCACACTCCGCCGAGCTTCCCTCGGCAACTGCTCTTGCGTGTTCTGGCTCGCTGCCATTTGGTGAGCTTTCCCTGTTGGTTCTGGCCGTGCCCTAGTTCTGATTTCTTCCAGCATTCTCCGTTAGCGTTGCTATTACAGCACTGTTTCAGGAGTTCGTCACTGTCGTAGCTCTTTTTCTTCTTTAATATTCATCTGAGAGCTCTAGCCGAGCAATCCGAGGTATAACCCCCTGTCCCGCTATTTCTATTATCTTGTCGATGATGAAATGGTCCCCGATTCCCTTTGGGAACTCGGTAGCGACGTCGTAATTTTTCGGGACTTTCGGAAGGGTCCTGTGAATTATTTTGGTTTCCCGGAATATTTCGGGAATTGATTTGTGGTATGTTTTAGCTTTCCGGATTTTTCCGGGAACGTTCTGTGATTTGTGGATTGGAATCGGACTTCCGAAATTATTTCGGGTCGTCCCGATTATTCTGTGGATTGGTTGTGGATATTATATATATATAATGTGGGTTTTTTCCCTGGTTTGGGACTTGCAGGAATTATCGGTGCCATTTTTCCAGTTTTTGGGTTGACCAAAAACAGAGGAGATGCTGTCCGATTTTTCCGTAAATCCTGAATTATTTTTAAAATGAATTTAAAATAATTTTCGGATTTTATTCGATATTTGATTTCTGGGTGACGACCGTATCGGTCAATGGACCCGGCTAAGTGCAAACGATACCGGCCCCATCCGGACGTTGAGGCAATTAGCCAAAATGAGGATCGGACCATATCTGAGACTTATGACTTATTATTATTTTATTATTTATTTCTGTTGACATTTATTTAATATTTTCAGTTTAGGACTAACGTCAGTCTTATCTTATTTCAATTTATGTAAATAAATTGTAATGGGCATAAGCCCAACTGGCTGGTCTGTAACTGTAATAGCTTAGATTTTCTGTCTTTTCTGGTTTTTCGAGTTTTTGATATTTAACGATTAAAATGATTAAAAAGTATTTTCGTATAAAATTAATTAATATTTTCTCACTTAAAATTGACGAGTTTATTAATAGTTAAAAAGTCACGTATTTCTCACTAAAATAAGAAAAATTAGCTTTATATTTATATTTATAAAAATTACCAAGTTTTCCTAACAATCTGGCATCTACAATATTTCCCGAATTCATAGTTAAAAATGATCATTTTTCCCTCGTATTAAATCAACGCACAATAAATCGTGTTTTCTGTGTTTGGTTAATTAAATAACTAAAATGGACTAGGACGCTAATAGAGATTACAACTAGCATAGCTAAGTTGGTAAACCTAATGCTGAGTCAATCTCTCGAATATAGGAATTCGAGGACAACTCTAACTTTCCTGTCTCGAAGTCTTCTACCTCTCCAGTCATTTCCTTGAGGCAAGTATAGTTTATGTTAGTTTACAGTTATTTATTTAATCGCTTTACTGCATGTCTAAACCACGATGCAAACACGAAACTCTCTCCGAGAGTACTGTACTGTAACTACTGGGGACTGGAGAATAGCGTAATGATTATGACCACTACTGTAACAAAAACCCCTTATCCTTCCTGTAACAAACCTAAGCCGGTCATATTTCATTGCCTGTTCAAATCACTGTTTTTACTGTAACAAACTGTTCATGTTTTAAAACTGTTTAGAACTGCATGATTTTATTACTTATTTAACTGTTTAAAAATTAGCATGAATTGTACTTTGCTCCCTTCTGACTGGAGATATATTTTTAGAAGATATTGAGGATACAGATCAGTTTTACAACAGCTATTACGACCCCGTGTTGTACCCAGTTGTGCTGCCAGAGTCCCCACAGGAGGACGATGAGACTGAGGCCGATGATCTGGCTACTAGATAGATTTTCTTTCTGCATTGTTCTTTATTTCAAATTTTGTATTTTCTTTCAGAACAGTTTCATTTGTATTTAAATTTTAGTTTAATAAAGTTTATTTCCGAAGTTGAGTTGTGACAAATATAGTTGTGTTGTATGGTTACCTGCTACTAAACAGCTTACTGTCGCCGTCTCAACAACGGTACAGGCTGGGCATGATCCGACTAGACCCAGATTATTGGGATCGGGTCGTGACACATGGTGCACTGCTGTTAACTGAAACCTACCACATACAACACTCTACTACTGCACTTATCCTCTATATACACACACAAAACTGAAAACTGAGAACCACTGACATGCATGTACACACACACACTTTACACTAACAATCCTGAACACTGTTTTCATATCACACACACACACACATTACCCCACTGATTTCTGTAATCTCCTGTCACTCACACTCATGTATACCCATTTGCACTCATACACACACATTGGTTCAATGTTTACATACACACTGATTTTGTGTACAACTTGACACTCACACACTCACACAAATCTGAGATTTACACACACTCACCCATATGCATAAAACTAAGACTCACCCTAGCCCATGTCCCCTACACACACACATTATTTCACCATTAAACTGAAATTTATATGCATGAACTAAAATGTGTGCAAGGCTGAATGTATATGAATGAATATATGTAATGTGTGAATGCTAGTATGAGATAGGATCCTATTTGATGTATGCAAGTTTGCATGTATGAATGATATGTATGA
The DNA here is from genome assembly GCA_029216955.1 of Iris pallida. NCBI lineage: Eukaryota > Viridiplantae > Streptophyta > Magnoliopsida > Asparagales > Iridaceae > Iris > Iris pallida. The sequence continues at coordinate 16,296,734 of JANAVB010034617.1, forward strand.
ATGCATGTAGATATGAATGTATATATGCAAGATATGAATTCATGTAGTAAAACTGAAAAACAAGTATAATGTATGCAAGGTAAGCATGTATGCATCTAGGATATGTAAGTATGAATGGAAATATGCAAGGTATACATGTATGTTGTATGTAAGGTAATACAAGATATGCATGAATAATGTAGTATGTAAATATATATAAGTTTGGTGATTGTATATGATATATATATATGTAAATATATAGCTTCCCTATATGTAATGTATATATATTACTAATTATAGGCAATAGCCCTATGTGTGGTAAATATATATACCTATATGGTATATATATGCCTTGGTGTGGTTCACATTGTTTTACTTTGCTTGTGTTAGCCTTGTGTTGTGTCTATGTGCTAGCCTAGGCTTGATTAGGCCTGGTGAGACTTGTTAGACTTGTTGGAGCTAGGACTTGACCTAGTTGACCTAGTTTGACTAGTGTGGTTGACTAGAGTTGACCAAGTGTTGACTTTAGCCTAGTTTGACCTAGACAACATGCAGATGTATTGTACATTTCACTTATCATTCCCTGTGTACATCTTGACTTGTGTTGCTCTAAATAGGAGTCAGATACCTCATCTCAGGCAGTTTAATATCACAGACATTCAGATACCAGACGAGTACATTCTCTGATCATTTCATAACTTGCTTAGGATTATATTCCTGCTCTAGATTACCTTAATTGATGTCGTCACGATATTATCACAGATTGGTACTATATGGATCCCTACATTGACATGTTATCCCACTCGGGAGCATCGGATACATCATGTCGTGTGTTTCATGTACATCATGTATTCCTCGCTCTCATGTTATTCATGTTTCTTATGTGCTTCATGTTCGTTCATGCATGCTCGTGTACTCTCATGTGCTCTCATGTTCGGTCATGTTCCTCGTGTATTTCATGTATAACCTATACCTCATGTGTACCCTTCATGGGCCTTCATGTGGAATTCATGTGCACTCAGTTCTGAGCCCTCACGTATACTTCATGTACACCCATCTATGGGCTTTCATGTGAAAATCATGTACGTAACATAACTTGTCTGGATCCTTATATATTGATTGGGGTTTGGGGGAGTATAAATAGTCATGTGAACAATTCCAAAGTAGTATAACCATGTGCGCCTCTTTAGTATATTCATGTGCAATTCCAGCCGTTCAAATGTTTGTACTCTAAATCACTAGTCACTGATAGTTCTCTACTTATAGTAGATATTTCTATTACAGTTCTCTCTATTTACATCATATACATTCTTTCAATTTTTATGTATCGAACTCTTTTGCACGTTTATATTTCCTAACTTGCTATGATCTGTGTGAGATGTATTATGCTCGCTCCCGTCCTGACTGGACCTGTTAAAAAATTTACAGAAGATGATGAGGAACCCTGCACCCCTTACTATGGAGCTTTTCTAGATGACACTCGCGACCTGGACCCCTGGGGAGGTTCAGGCAGCTGCTGAGGATGATACCCATGCATAGTATAGATAGTCTAGATTGTTCTTTCTTTTCATGTTAGTTGTTGTCTTTGATTTCAGAGTAGTATTATTATAGAGATGTTGAGACTTGTAGTTTGTTAACTTTGATTTATTTCATTTTCGTTGTACCTCAGTTTTGAGGATTTTCTTATCTATTCCATCGTGATATATTCTACCTCTAGATTGTGATTGAGTTGTATCTTCTGTGACCTAGCCTCCAGTTGGAGAGTATTTCATATTGTGTTAGTTATAGTTTATGACCTAGAACAGCGTTCTACTGCCGACACTGTAGCGTAGGCTGGGCGATGTAATGTACTCGTACCCTCATAGTGGGTGCGGGTCGTGACAGCCCTTATCTTCTCCATCCGGGATGTGTAATCCCAACTGGCGAGCCTTCTTCAGTTTTGCCTCTGCATTGGTAGCACTTATGATAAAGGTCGTCCAATCCCTGAACTAATCATCGCCCATCCAGAGGCTAATTGCGGGGAGCAACTTCTTCTGGCAGAATTTAATCAAGGAGGTCTCGGGATTGCCTTGGGGCAATCTCATTACGGTTTGGCGGAACCGCTCGATATAGTTCCTTGTTAGCTCCCTCTCTCCCTGAACGACGTCCATGAGAGATGACATCGTTACATCATCCCCCACTTCGTAGAATCTTTTTAGGAATATGTGCTTGAAGTCGTCGAAAGAATGGATGCAGTTGTCAGAAAGGTTGCGGTACCAGTCGAACGCGATCCCCTCCAATGCTACGATGAATAATCGCGTGAGGATGGCGTCACTATGCGGCAAATGGTCGGTTGTGACTTCAAAGTAAGTCATGTACCGACTAGCAGAGGACTTTCCGTCATAAGAATCGATATGGAACGGCTTGTACCGTGGTGGAAAAGGCACATCTCTCCATGCAACAGGATATGGCTGCCGTATTCTGAGATCTCGAGAGGAGTCTCGGGGATTGAACATTGCTCGAAGCTCCTAAACTTCCCTCCTTGCCTCCTTGGCTTCCTCTGCAGCTGAAGGAACGGATGCTCCTAAGGGATCGTCACCCAAAGAAGGGGCGGTCGTGTTGGAGTCCGCGTTGACTGCGGGTCCCAAGCTGTTTGTCTGGGCGTCCTTGCCGGTTGGGTTGGCAAGGCGGCTTTGATTTCATCCACGGACTTGACCAAGGACAGGAGCATGGCTTCAAGTACCTCTAGACATTGTCGGTCAGAAGGCGCCTCATGATCATCGTCAGCCATAAAGACTTTCCTTACGTGGGTAGAGGTGGAAGGGATCGTAGCAGAGGTGCTCTCTCTGCCGTACCCTTGTATAGAGAAATCGTCGGGGAATGTCAGAATGTCATCTTCCTCGGACTCGGAAGGGGTGCTACCCCCTGTGCAGGAAGCTGCATCATCTTGGTGAGGGTGGTGGCCCTCAGGGATGTCCAAGTCTGTTGCACAGTTCTGGAGGATCTCTACCCCCTGTATGTGCTTTTTGTACACCCGGTTGTGGCATATATTGAGGGGACTGCTACCCCCAGCTTCATCTACTCTCAAGGAGACCGAAGGTACACCCCCGGATGCTGGAAGCTTCTTCTTGGATCGAGTGCCTAAATAGACATCCCATGTGGTTGTTGGTGGGAGCCCTCCAGATAAGGGTCTTCTTACAATACTGGCCGAGATTGTCGGACTGAAAGAGCATGTCTTCTTTTCTCCCTTGCCAGGAGGAACCTTTAGAGTTGAATTACAGGAGGCGAAAGAAAACTCCTCGTCCCCCAGAATTTGTACCTATTTCTTGAGTTGTTGTCGGACAGGTGCTGGCGACTGCAGTCGTTGGAAAACTGACTGCCGACCTTCAGGTACTACTGATTTGTCGCAGCAACAGTTGATGATGACTTGGGTGCAACGACATCCCGAGAGGGACTTATTGCATGCCCACGCTGCCACCTTGCGTTTGTGAGTAATTATCTCACGCAAGTCGGTAGCAAGCTGATCTACCTTTGCATTCCGAGAGCACCGGGGCTTAGGTATCATGTTTGCTCCCTGATCCGTGGCTAGTAAAAGCACTTGCTCTGGATCGTTGGAGGGAGACTTTAAAGACCCAACCTGTCCGCTAGCCCTGGGGGACTGGACATAGGTGGTTCTATACAACTTTCTATCAGGAGCCCGTGTAACAGTCAACGGGGCCCGCTGACAATCAGCAACTTGGACAGTTGACTGGGATTGTTGGGCCCGCACTGCCCTAGACTTCTTTGAATTACCACCCGAAGGCGCATAGTAAAAAGAGTCCAGATTGATACAACCCACGTTCTCAATAGGCCGCATAGCGTCGGGCCTGCATGAGAGATGGTTGAATACAGAGCTTCTGACAGGGCCGCATGAGACATCATGTCTGAGGCCAGGTTTGGCTGCCGCATGGGCTATCTTCTTGCGGCCGGAGCTGGCTTTCGCATAGGCCATCTTCTTGCGGCCAGGGTTGGCTGTCGCATGAGCCATCTTCCTGCGGCCAGAGTTAGCTGCTGCATGAGTTGTCTGCCTGCGGCCAGAGTTGGCTGTCGCATGGGCAGACTGCACATCTCTCTTATGCGGCTTCTTCTTTGTCCGCATGGATTTTCTTTGTGTCTCCAAAAACTCAGCATCGTAGTGTTTTTCTCTGCTGGATTTGGGAACAGTGGGGTCCTCTGCGGTCGGAAGCAAAGCCGCACGAGAGCTTTGGTCACCGTCTTGGGTTGCAGAAGGAGCTTCTTTGAGAACTTGGTCGGGGGCAACAGTTCTGTGTACCGACGTCCTGCTAGTTCTTTTTGGGTTGGCTCGCTTCTGAGACGGGCTGGCGCTCCCTTCAGAGAGCATTTCTTCGAAGGCTTGTTGGTCAAAACGATCCACAAGCATTTGCTGCGTAGAGCCGAGCTTGGACGCGTCAGATTGCGTCACCAGCATCTCATCAGAGGAGAAGGACGTCCCCAGCAGAGTCGCCATCGTGTTTGCCAAAAAAAATCAAAGACAGGTATCACAGAAATACTGAAATTGATTGCAAACTCGCTTGTACAAAGAAAAGCCTAGAAAGAAATCCTAGGAAACAATCTAAGTACAATTGTTTAGTTTTGATTCTGAAGGGTGACGGTAGAGGCTTAGAAAAGTGTTACCAACTCTGTCTTACTCCTTGGACTATCTGACGCAGTCCTTAATGTCACGACCCGCACCCAGTGTAGGGGCACGAGAAGTGGGTAAGTCCAGCCTACGCGACAGTGTCGGCGGTAGAACGCTGTCCTAGGTCACTATCATAAACTAATACAATATTATATACTCTCCGAACGGAGGACAAATCACATAAGGTACAACTCAATCACAAATCTAGAGATAGAAATAGCACGATATGATAAATATGAAATCCTCAAACTGAGGTACAAACAGAAGAGAAAGTCTAAGTGTCTAAACGACACAACATCACAAACATCCAGAAAATAATACAACTTTGAAGTCAAATACAAATGACATAAGAAATAAGATAAAGCCTAGCTAATCTAGTCTAAGCAGTATGGATGACGTCCTCAGCTAGAGCTGGATCCTCCTGTGGGTCCAACTCACAGGTATCGACTAGATGGGCTCCATAGTAGGTTGGGCAGAAGTCCTCGGTATCATCTGTAATATTTTCAACAGTTCCATTGAAGACGGAAGCGAGCACAGTACATCTCATGCAGTTCATATCATGGCAGAAAATATAAAGCAAGCAATAGAGTAAGATACATGAAACGCTGTAAGAAGATGTACATGAAAACATGAGAGATATTTGATAACTGGAAATATATACATGATAAGTAAGAACTGTAAGTGACTAGTGATTTAGAGTACGAGATGGCCTGTAACTGGCTTGGGTTGAACATGATATACATGAGTGAACATGAGTGACACCAGCCAAGAAGGCTGTGTTGTACATGATAAAACAAGAAAAGTAACAGAGTGAACATGATGGGTAAATCACATGACCATTTATACTCACCCCTACCCACAATCAATACACAAAGATCCAGTCAAGTTACGTTACGAACATGATATTTTGGTTACACACGAAGTACATGAGAAAACATGAACGTACATGAGGGCACATGAAAGTACATGAGCGTACATGAAAGAACATGAGAGAACATGAGTGTACATGAATAACGCAAGAGCAAGAAATACATTATGTACATGAAACACACGACATAAAGTATCCGATACGCCCGCTAAGGGAGATAACATCCCAAGAAGTGATCCATATAGTACCAATCCGTGATAACAAGTGTCAGCATCAAGTAAAGTAATCTAGAGCAAGAATATAAGTCTTGACAAGTATGAAACGATCAGAGAATGTACTCGCCTGCGATCTGAATGTCTGTGAGAATACACTGTCCAAAACGAGGTATCTGAGTCCTATTTAGAGCAACACAAGTCATGATGTATACAAGAGGGTTATAAATGAAGTATACAATGCATCTACATGATTTTTAGGTCAATCTAGGTCAAAGTCAACTCTGGATCAAACAAAGTCAACATCTAGTCAAACTAAGTCAACAACAAGACTATCTTGGTCAACTGGTCAAACTTAGGCTATCAAGGGCCAATTTGGTCAATGGTCAACTATTGGTCAACCTTAGGGTTTGGTCAACTAAGTCAATTGGTCACTATTGACTTCATGTTGACTTTTGGTCAACTCTAGTCAATTAACAACCTATGGGGTCACTCTATACACTAGGCCTATATAGAATATAGATACAAAACACACATTCATGTATCAATACTTGGCTTACATACATATCATGCATACCTTACATGTCATGTATATTACATTACATGATACATACATGTATACTTGCATTACATTATACTTACATTCATGCATATTAGATACTTGCATTTATATTAACATATTGCATATATTCATTTCATTCATGCATCTATGCATTACCTACATACATGTATTTCCTCCATTCATTCATTCTCGTATACATTGCATACATATAAGACTACTACCTACACTCATACATTCTTGCATTACATTTCAGTTCATGCATATATTTCATTTAACAGTTTGCATTACACCCATTCATGCTTGCATACTTACATGTATTCATATATGCATTCATGCCTACATACATACATACATACATACATACATACATACATATATGCATATCTACATACATTCATACGTATATGTATATGTAGATAGATAGATAGATACTTGGATATATATATAGATACAAAATTAGATATGAAGATACATTAGATAGGTAGATAGATACTTGGATAGATTAATGCATAGATAGATAAATAGATAGGTACACACCCTCTCTCTGATACATGTATCAGTTCCATTTTTCCTCTCACATATGCAAACATTCATCTTAGTTATAACCAATGCAACTCTTGCTTTCAGTTTTCATTCGAAACCCCATTTCAGTTTTTTTAACATACATTCCAAATCTCAGTCACAGGTTTTGTAATTAGGAAATTCTCAGTTTTGAAAAATGCTAAACTCATTCTCAGGTTTTGAAATTCTCATCTCAGTTTATATCAAATTATCATATCAAGTTAACATTATCAATTCAAATCCCATTTTAGTTCTACATATCAATTTTTAATTTTATCAATTCAATTCCCAGTTCAAACATCAAAGCTCAGTTCAATTTTTATAAAAAAACTCAAATCCCATTCTCAATTAACATTCCAACTTCAATATCAAATTTACAATTTATCATTCTCAGTTAAATTACATTCAAACCTCAGTTATCACTCTAAATCAGTCCAGTGAACTTAAGGAATTGGGATTCTCTATCCGAATCAAGATCCTACATTACCCATACTAACAACCTGAACATCAAAAAGAAATGTGACTGAATCACACATTATATGGACTAAACAATTTGAAAAAAAAGGACAGAACAGTTTCATACTGCACATGTAAAACTGGGACTGAACATGACTATTCAAATAGGAATGATACATGTGAATCCCTCACTAACAACCTACTGCTGCTGCAAGCTAATCTTAGGGTTCAAAACTCAGTTCAGTTAATCATATATAGTTCACCCACTGATACATAGATAAAGCCTCAAATTGAATTGTAATTTTTACATAAATCAACCCCAAACATACCTAAATGTGATACTCATGTACAACATGTATATAACATGCAAAATTATATATATATTAACAAAATTAATATCAAAAAACCCAACTCAGTACCAGTGTCAGTGTATTGATGAACTCGACCAAATTCCAAACCCAAATACCATCGAAAACCTAATCGAATGCAAGATTGAGTGTGCCAACATGAAGTGCATATGATTGGGTGTCAGGGGGATGAATTTGTGTCCAACAAGTGGACACGAGGTGCCCAACACCACATGAATACACAGTTTTAAAACTGTGCAGAATGTAGTATCGTACAGCCATGTCGAGCACGATTGCACACCACACAGGGCACGAACACCCATGGGCTCATGCACACACGTAGAGGGGGTATAGGGCTAGGGTTTCAAGTCCCTGACACTAGTCCACGTTGTGTCTGCATGCGACATAAAAGCTATATCAGTAGCCTCTGCTCGCGCGTAACAGTGCAGTGCAATATCGGTGCACTCATGTTTTCGTATCCAACACGACACGACGTGTCCTGAAACTCGAGGGGGGTCTGTCAGTGATGGCCCCCACCTCTGTGCCAAGTGGCACGTGTCCACGTAGTCTACACAGGGAGAATTTAGGGTCGGGTAGCAGGGCATGTGTACGGGGTCTGTGCGCCTGTGTGCGTGTCCAATTTCGACACGAAAATGAAACAATCTTCGAATCAATCGAATGGATTCGAAAACTACACACCAAGGGCTACACAACCATGTATTTACTTTTGAAAATTACTAAAATAAATTCCTATGTGGTATTTTATCGAACACAAGTTTAAAAACACCGATACGTGTCCGATACGGACACGAAATAGACACAAATTCCTACCAAACTTAGGCTACACCTAGGGAACCCTAAATGAATGCATCTATGGAAAGAAACTGAAATTTAAATAGGTTTTAGGATAATTACCTATCGAGGGTGAAACCTCAATGAAAAATAAACAAGGGAAGGTGTTCTTCTCCAATTGAACAGTCAATTCACTTCGAAACCTTGATAGCTAGCCTTCCTTAGCACCCTCTACTATTGGGGATGATGATGCAATTTATTAGGACAAATTTGGGCTTGATTTGGATATTAGGGACAGAAATTTGGGAAGGAACTATTAGGGTTCTAAGTGAAAGTAAAAAAGAGAGGGAAGGGCTTGCTAAGGATGTTTTATAGGAAGCGGGAAATCCCATTATGGCTGTCATTAGATGAATTAGGGTTAGGTTTTAGGTCTAGATGAGTGGCTAGGAGTTGTCCACCCAATTCTAGGCCTTCCTATTGGTTCAACTAGTCATAGGCTTCCTTTTTCACAAATATCCTAAGAGAAAATATCTTTCCTAGAAATATCTAGATATTAATAATTATGTCATTACTAGGTTAACCTAATCAAGGTTCTAAACTCAAGGCTAATCTAGATTAGGCAAAGTTTCTAGGTCAAGTCTCAACCTAACAATTAGCACATATTTATTTAATACAATTTACAATTTCCCAAAATTATCAAAATGACCAAAATACCCTTAGGCTAAAAAGTAGTAATATGACATTCTAATCACATGACTAGGCTCCCTTGGTCACGGTTAGTCTCTAATCTTAGCAATTCTAGGGTTACACTAGTTAACCATCAAAATCACATTTTAATATTTTAAATAGTTTTAAATTAATTAAAAATCACCAAAAATCACAAGATGGCATGTGGCCACGTGGCTAATTAGCACGTGAAGACCCGCTCTTTGCCCGCTATCTGTCGATTTGTTGAGATTTTGTTGCAGCAAATCTGGGTAGTTAAGACTTGGTCAGTCTGCCAATATGTGTCCTGTCGCAGGAATCATTTTGAGCCGCATGAGTCTCTCAGTTTTCGACCATGTGGGGCTGCATGAGACTCATGCGGCTTAAGTCACAAACTTTTTTAGCCCACATATAGCGTAAGGATTTAAGCCGCATGGATTCTGTATTTTGGCCGCATAAAAGCTCATGCTGCTTGGGTCACAGTCACCCTTGGTCGCAAGAAGTTCGGAGACTTTGGGGCCGCACATGTTTGAGCCGCATAAGGTTCATGCAGCTTAGGTGACACTCATTCTGGCCGCATGAAAGCATATGAACACTGCTTCTGGTGACGTCGTACGTCTTATCTTTTTGTCAAAGTGTCAGAGCTGTCATTTTCGTCAGTTTTGACAGAACTGGTCAGCTTTATCAGACGAACTGATCCTCTTGGCCGTATATCTTTCTTCTGCAGCTGGTCGTCGACGGACCGCATAAGGCATTGAATCTGTCATGCAGCTTTCCTTTATACGAACATGTTTGGCTCAAAGTACATATGCGCCAATTTGTGATCCGTATGAACCCCATATTTTCCATGCTTCTACATCTGGTCGTGGTGGTGGTGGTGGGTGTGGTCGTGGTGGTGGTCGTGGTCGCCTTCAGCCTTTCCGGGAGGCGACGCCTACTAGCGATCCAGCCCCGGAGAGTACTCCGGGCACAGACTCATCCCGCCGTCGATCTACCACCGGGCTATCGACACCTTCGTCGAGGGCGTCTCCATCCGCTAGCGAATCCGTTCCGCCAGCGGATCCACCAGCGGTACCACCAGTTACTGCACAGTGGGCCCCGGAGTACCCCCGGATTCAGTTACACCCGGTTACTGGCGAGTACATGCACGGAGCCGCGGATCCTCCGACGGCACCAGAGAGGCCGATGGACGAGTTCCGACGAGAGCTATGGCCCGCGGGTGAAGCGTAAGTAAATTTAAGTTAATTTAATAAATTTGTTTCATTTATTCAAGTTAATAATCCAGTCGTTGCTTCTTTGTAGGTTTTTTCCGTGGCATGCTACCAGGCTTCTAGGACAGATTATCCGGGCTAACTACCATGGCTCCTACCTCAATTTTTCTGAGGTGCCCCTAGACTTGCAGTACCGCTGGCTCGACGAGATGGGGTATATATATATATATATATATATATATATATATATATATATATATATATATATATATATATATATATATATATATATATATATATATATATATATATATATATATATATATATATATATACTACCATGGCTCCTACCTCAATTTTTCTGAGGTGCCCCTAGACTTGCAGTACCGCTGGCTCGACGAGATGGGGTATATATATATATATATATATATATATATATATATATATATATATATATATATATATATATATATATATATATATATATAATATATATATATAATATATATATATATAAAATATATATATATATCTTGTGATTAATTATTAATTACTCTTTAATCAACTATTTTTTTAATATCTTGATAATTGAATTTGTATGTCAGAGGACCTTCTGGTGCCCCCCCCCCCCCCCCCCCCCCACATCGCGAGGAGGCGATCCGCAGGACCTAAGCGCCGCCGGAAAGAAGATCCGGGATGCATCTTATGACCTTCGAACAGCACATTCGAAGAAGGAGTGGATCCGACAGGACTACTATGAGTAACTCTTGGAGAAGATGGATGCTCCTGCCTTCAAGGAGAAATCGAAAAAAGCGAAAGCGAACCGACGGGCCTCGGGGCTACATACGGGGGATCAAAGCCCCACGCAGCGATGCTTGCAGATCTGGTGAGATACCGCAAATTCATTCACTATCTAATTCGATACTATTAATATACTTAATTAATTAAATTCTATGAATATTTCGTATGCAGACCCAACAGGCATTGAAGGAGGAAAAACTTGCTGACTCGGTCACCATGCACGATGTATTCCAGCATGTCCACAAGAGACGGAAGGACGGGAGCTTCGTCGAAGAAAGGGCCAAGGCGACGGATGTAAATACTTACGTTTATGAGATTTATGTTAGAATTGTAAGTATTCAGACAATAACTTAGGTAAACTTAGGATTCAGACAATAACTTAGGTAAACTTAGGATTCAGACTATAACTTAGGGTAACATAGGATTTAGATTATAACTTAGATAAACTTATAGTATAATAAACACATTCATTTGATAGGCTGTATATCGTGAGGCCCTTAGTCGGATTCAGCCATCTGCTCCCGAGGATGTCGGCAAAACGATGCCCGTCGGGACACCCTCTTCTACGGCCACTCGCTACGACGACTTATTCGTAGATACCATCGGCGGCTATAGGAAAGGGCGCGTGTACGGAGTCGGCTCCCTGGCTAATTTGTACTCGGCGACTCCGAGATTTCCACCTCCCCTGCCTCCTTCCGCGGCCCCGGCATACGATGATGTGAGGTCCCAACTTGCGCATCTGAACGAGACGGTGTCGGAGACTCAGACGCAGTTGTCTATGTACCTACGTCCTTCTACTGGTGCTGCCGGTCCTTCTAGTGCTGCTGGTCCTTCTTCCGTCGGACATCTTTCTTTTGACCCTACTGTCCCTATCGTACCGCTTCCTACTTTGACGGCCCTCCTTGACATGATGACGCCAGAGCAGCTGTGCCAACTTACAGGCCATGTCTTGGAGGGATTGCTGCCGTACTTGGTGAACGAGTATATGAGACGGGCGCAGCAGGGAGTACCACCACCAGCGGACGATCGCACCCCTCGTCGTTGATGTTTGTATTTTTGGGATTATTTTGTTTGTGTTGGTGGATATTGGATATTTTAAAAAATGTTTAAATATTGAATATTTGTGTGTTTTGTGTGAACAATTTGAATGCTTGGGATTATTTGTGTGTTTATTTGTGTGTTGGAATTGTTTGTGTGTTTTGTATATTGGAATTGCTTTGGATTATTTGTGTGTTTTGTATATTGGAATTGTGTATATTGGAAATATCCAATTTTATGCTATTTTTTTCAAAAAAAATTTAGCTACCGACGGACTGGCGACCAATTACCGACGGACTATCCGTCGCTAACTGAGGGATTCCCAGTTAGCGACGGATGCGCGACTAAAAGTCGACGGATTATCCGTCGCCAAGGTTCTAGAATTATGAAAGATTCACAGGATAGGGCTGACGGATATTACGTCGCTATGCCATCGCTAGTAGTCGGTAAAACATTGGCGACGGATAATCCGTCGCTACAAGGCCAACCGATTGGCGACGGTCTAGCGACGACTCACGACGGAGTAACGACGGATTATCCGTCGCCAATGTTCTGGAAATATGAATAATTCACAGAACCGGGTCGACGGATATTCTGTCGGTATTCCGTCGCGAATCCGTCAAAACTTATCGACCATTTACGACTGATTGGCGATGGAATTTGAGTATCAGAAACTCTCTGATACGCATTTACCGACCAAATAGCGACGGATATGTCCGTCGGTAAGTGATACGTCATTACTTCTTTTGATACGTGATTTGACGGTAATCCGTCGGCGAGTCGTCGCAAACTGCACGAGTATGGTTGACGGCAGTCCGTCGCTAATTCGTCGCTGGGCGACAACTTGCCGACGGATTGTAGTTAGTGACGAGGCTTTTTCCGACGACCTTTTTTAACCAATATTCGTCAACCATCCGTCGGTAATTACATTTACCGACGAATTTTTGACGGATATAGCCGTCACTAAATCGATGAATTTTTGTAGTGCAATCATAACTGGCTTTTTATAGCCGTCTATAATTATTGACTATAGGTTAAAATTTAGAGATTTAGGGTAAAAGCTCATTAGTATTTTTCAGTAAGTGTAGTTGGTTCCATCAAATACGGGTGGCCTATTTGTGGATTGGCCTTCTGTCACGCCCCAGAACCAGAATACTGGAGAGCGGGGGAATGACTCAGCCAGCTACGTATTACGGGTAGATGAATACCGTATAATACGATCAATGCTGTCTAAAAGACGAGGGGGTGCATACTACATGAAAGTCTCACTATGGTCACTTCACATCTATTGTCTCAATCATTCAAATAAGAAACATAAATAGATAACATGAAAGATAAAGCAGTAAGGCGTCCCAAACGCTCAGTCAAAATGTTCTCGATATCTGGCTTTACAAATCATAGCCAGATGATGTAGCAAAGTATACATAATTGTTATCATCTGCAGCCTGACTTAGTTACAATTATGTAAAAGTAAGTACAAGACGATCCGACTAACATGTCGGTGCCAAACGACAAAATATAAAGTAAGTAACAAAACGAGCGGGGAAGTAAGGAACCCACTCGAGTCCTCCTGCGATCATCCCTCTAGTATTGACCATCTTGGAGGTGGAAGTAAGCTGAGTCCTCGGAAACCGGCTCAAAATCTGGCCATGCAAAACCAGAGAGGTTAGACCTCTAATAGCAAGTACCGCAAGAAAGCACGATATGAGAAATTTAAACCAGTAAATAAGAGATTATAATAATAGATCTCTGTTTGCTACTGGGATTCACACAACGTCACGACACTTCGAATCAACCTCCCAACCAAACAAGGACAGAAGTTAGCCCGTCATGTCCCGACACTCAGATTATCTTAGTTAGTTAACAGAGTAGGTACAGTACACAAACAAGTCAACTTAAACGGCCATGCAACTACTACGGCTTGCTACGGTGAGTTCCAAGTTATCCTAAAATTATGCAATAAAGGATTCCTCAGTTCTTACTATGTGCAAGCAAGGCTAGTCTATCCAATCAATCAATTGCGCCAATCATGAATTAGACGAGTCCCAGCGGGACGTCCGTCATCAATATACAATATACAATAAATAATATAAGCAGATACTGCTCCCTGCCCGTGTGGCAGATTTGCAGTATCTGTGGGAACCAGCCGGCCTGTCGGGCACTTAATAGTCCCAAAGAGGGCTGCCATGTAAGAACTCGGGAATCCGTTCTCTCCATGCAATCATTAATTTATTTAACTTAATAGCCTCTATTGTTGAGTGAGATCTCATGCCGTGGATCATGGTCATTTAGAATGAGTACTTTCGTACGGGGTACGATATGCACATATCTACAACGATACCCGTGCGGTTAGGTTGTAGGTCTTACATAGCGTAATGCAACAATCAAAACTAGCCACGGAGTAATCATGCATTGACCATAAAGTACACATGATACTTTTGTAGAGAAATAAATTGAAGCCTGCATATGCCTGTATGTCAATATTCGGGATCGGCCAATCGATTACAATAGTTCATAATTAATATGAACGTGTCTCATTCATTCAATTCAATAAGACGACTAGCCAGTCTCTTAGTTCCAACTAGGAACGTATGATCAATTATTAGTCAATGGTCACAATCAATATTAATCAATGTTAATTCGGGACAAGAATTGGTCAAAAGGCCCGAGAAATTATAGAAGTTCATGCAGTATGTGCCAGAAAATAGCATGTGCCAGGAAACAGCATGCGCCAGGAAACAGCATGCGCCGGAAACAGCATACGCCAGGAAACAGCATGCGCCAGAAACAGCATGCGTCAGGAACAACATACGCCAGGAACAGCATGTGCCGAAAACAGCATGCGCCAGAAACAGCATGCGCCAGAAACAGCATGCGCCAGAAACAGCATATGCCAGGAAACAGCATGCGCCAGGAAACAGCATGCGCTGGAAACAGCATGCGTCAGGAACAGCTTGTGCCGGAAACAGCATGCGCCAGAAACAGCATACGCCAGGAAACAGCATGCACCAGAAACAGCATACGCCAGGAACAGCATACACCGGAAACAGCATGCGCCAGAAACAGCATGCGCCAGGAACAGCATGCGCCGAAAACAGCATGCGCCAGGAACAGCATGCGCCGGAAATAGCATGCGCCAAAAACAGCATGTACTGCTCATCTTCTCCAATCAGCCTCTAATGGCCATGAAAACTCATAAACTAAAAAGACCATAAATCACTCAAAATAAGTCGAAATCAGGACTTCCAATAGTCAAAATTGGGTAGAATCAAATTTTCTACAACATGGAACCATCAAAACTTGAAAAATAACAAAGTTACTAGATCAAAACCTAAAAATTCCGAAAATATATTAAACTTAGATCTACATAAAATTAGCCATAGAAATCGAAAATGCTAAGTACTAAAGTATCTAAGATTCTTGAGAGGAAGACGATGGAATAACAAAAATGGAAATCCATCAAGAAGAAAGTTGGCACTTGCCTAGCCCTCCTAGGTTGGTGGAAGAGTTATGAGGAAGAAGAAGAGTAATGAGAGGAAATAATGAAGAGAGAGAAAGGGGATGAGACTTTTAAATGAAGGAGTAGTGGTAGATGGGGAGTTGGGTTCATGTTGAACCAACAAGGCCGGAAATTAAACCAACTCGGACCGAACTCAATAAGCAAAGCAGAAGGTAAAATGCAGAAAGTAAAATACAGAAAAATAATTAACGTAAAATTAAAAGAATTTAAATACAGAATAATACATGATAAATATTAAATAAATATATTCCAGCAGTACATGTATTTTGAATACGTATTCCGGGAACGGAAAGTGACATCTCTACCCTCCTTAGAAAAATTTTGTCCTCGGAATTTCGAATCCAAGCATGATAGGAACATCGGGGCTAAACTAATCTAAGTATAAGCAATTTGAGTAAGCAATCATTCTACAATGCCAATAGCAAGCAACATATCTATGTTTAACTATCGACGACACCAAGCAATTCTACTCATAAGGTGACAAGCATGAGAAGTTAAGACAATCAAGATATACAGAAAGAGATATACCTTGTGAGTCAAACAGGTACGGATACCATGATCGGATATCATCCTCACGTTTCCATGTTGACTCTCCTAAAGAGTGATGACCCCAAGCAACCCGGACAGGGCTAATTGTTCGGTTCTTGAGTATCTTCTCTCTTCGGTCCAAAATAGACACAGGCTGTTCCTCGTAAGACAGGTTGGTACCAACAACCAGCTCAGAATGATCAAGGATATGGCTTGGATCCGATATATACCTAGGTAACTGAGATACATGGAACACGTCATGCACCTCTCGTAACGAAGGTGGAAGGGATAAACGATAAGCAACATCGTCTATCCGATCAAGGATAACAAATGGGCCCACGTACCGCGGACTCAACTTCTCACGAACGCCAAATCTAATGACCCCACGGGTAGGCGAGATCCGCAAGAACAGGTGATCCCCAACAGAAAACTCTAGCGGCCTACGATGCTGGTCCGCCCAATGACGATGCTGATCCTGCGCAACTCGAAGTTGCTCTCTAATTTCTTTGACCACTTCAACTGTCTGGACAATCATTTCCGGGCCTAACATCTTTCTCTCTCCGATATCATCCTATGTCAGTGGCGACCTACACTTCTTACCATATAGTGCTTCAAATGGTGCCATCTGGATACTGGCTTGATAACTGTTGTTGTATGAGAATTCGACTAAGTGCATATGGCTCTTCCAAGATCCTCCAAAATCTAGAGTACAAGCTCGCAACATATCCTCCAAAGTCTGAATTATTCTTTCTGATTGCCTGTCTGTCTGGGGATGGTAAGCCATGCTAAATCTTAACTTGGTACCCAGGCTATGATGTAAGCTCTTCCAGAAATGTGATGTAAAATGGGTATCTCTGTCTGACACAATACTGACAGGGACCCCATGCTGCCTGACTATCTGTTGCATATACAACTCTGCCAACTTTTCTGTAGATTGCCCTACTCTGAAAGGAAGAAAGTGTGCCACCTTCGTAAGTCGATCTACTATCACCCAAATGGTATCTTTACCACTTGGTGACCTCGATAAACCGGTCACAAAGTCCATTGTAATATGTTCCCATTTCCATTCCGGAATAGGAAGCGGTTGTAATAACCCAGCTAGCCTCTGCTACTCTGCCTTCACTTGCTGACATATCAAGCAACGGAAAACGAATCTAGCTATCTCCCTCTTTATTCCGTTCCACCAGAAGTGTTGTTTGATATCTTGGTACATCTTGGTCCCTCCAGGATGTATAGAATACTGAGAACTGTGAGCTTCTGTCATAACCTCCTATCTAATATCTCTACTGGAAACACATAGACGTGACCCAAACCTAAGTGTACCATCTTCATGAATTTGTATCTCCTTTCTGAGTCCTGACTCACATTCTGCCCTAAGCTTCTGAATCCTTGGGTCCTGTGCCTGAGCTGCCTTGATCATGTCTACCAAATCGGATTGAACTTGAGAATTGTTAGAACTCCTACATCACTAGGAAGTATAACTTCGATGCCCATCTCCTGAAGGTCTTCTAAGATATGCCTCTGTGTTGTCAACATAAATGTACCGCCTCTCCTGCTGAGAGCGTCTGCTACCACATTAGCCTTGCCTGGATGATACTGAAGCTCCACATCATAATCCTTGATCAGCTCTAACCATCTTCTCTGCCTCATGTTCAGCTCCTTCTGAGTAAAGATGTACTTCAGACTTTTATGATCTGTGTACATGTCCACTCGGTCACCATATAAGTAATGCCTCCATAGCTTCAAAGCAAATACTACTGCTGCCAACTCCAAATCATGAGTTGGATAATTCTTCTCGTGGTCTCGAAGTTGCCTAGATGCATATGCTATCACCTTTCCATGTTGCATGAGGACACATCCAAGTCCTTTACCTGACGCATCACAATATACAGTAAAACCTCCGGGTCCAACTGGCAATGTAAGAATAGGCGCTGATATCAACTTCTGCTTCAGATTCTCAAATGATGCCTGACATTCTGTCGACCAGACGAATGGTACATCCTTTCGTGTCAAGCGGGTCATGGGTGCTGAAAGTCTTGCAAAATCTGATACAAATCTTCTGTAATATCCTGCCAATCCCAAGAAACTCCGCACATCTGCTACGGTCTTGGGTACTGGCCAATTCTCTACTGTTTCTACCTTCTTGGGATCCACTGCTATTCCAGCTCCTGATACGATGTGCCCCAAAAATGAAATATGGTCCGACCAAAACTCATACTTGCTGAGCTTGGCATACAACTGGTTATCTCTCAGAACCTGTAACACTTTCCTGAGGTGGACTTCATGCTCCTCTTTACTAGCAGATTATACGAGAATGTCGTCAAGAAATAAAACGACAAATTGATCTAAGTACGGCATAAAGATGCGGTTCATCAAATCCATAAATATTGCTGGAGCATTGGTCAAACCAAACGGCATTACCAAGAATTTATAATGCCCATACTTTGACCTGAATACTGTCTTGGGAATATCCTCCTTCTGAACCCTTACTTGGTGATACCCTGAACGAAGATCTATCTTGGAGAAAACTCTAGCTCTGCTCAACTGATCAAACAAGTCGTCGATCCTGGGTAGTGAGTACTTATTTTTTACTGTTGCCGCATTAAGCTTCCTGTAATCGATGCACAATCTGGATGACCCATCCTTCTTCCCTACAAGTACTACTGGTGCTGCCCATGGTGATATGCTAGCTCGGATGAATTTCTTCTCCTTCAGTTCCTCTATGTGCTGATATACCTTGGCCTGTTCTGAATTCGCCATTCTGTAAACTCGATCTGATATCGGTTTAGTTCCAGGTACCAATTCTATGCTGAACTCAATATCCCTAACCGGTGGTAGACTTGGAAGTTCTTCGGGAAATACGTCCAGAAACTCTTCAACTACCTTCGGAACTTGAACTTCTTCCATTGTCGTCACTACTCCCTGTTCTTGTTGAGTTGCCATTGATCTGACTAAGGTGAACCGCTTCATGCCTGGAATATCAAAAGATACACTTCCTCTACGACAATCTATTGTCGCATGACTGTCTTTCTGCCAGTCCATGCCTAAGATAACGTCGAAATTTTCAACAGGAAATTCTATCAACCGGGCGGGTAAGGAATGCCCGCAAACTACAACACTACATGCTAGAATAACTCTACTAACTCCTACGAGCCTATTACCAGTGAGTATATTTAACCTCCCTGGCAATGCCTCGAATTCTATTCCTAGCCGTGTTGCAAATTGTGCAGATATAAATGAGTGTGATGCTCCCGAATCAAACAATGCTACTGCGAGATATGAGGCAACGAGAATGTTACCTGCCACAACATCTTCCGATGCTAATACCTCCTCCAAGGACAGAGTGAATGCCTGCCTTCGACCTCCTTGTTGGTTCCCATGTTACGGCCTAGCCTGGTGCTGCTGTTGGCCCCTGCCTTGATGATGCTGGGGTGGTCTAAGCTGGTGTTGCTGTATCGACGGTCCCTGCTGTCGAAACATCTGAGCGTGTGTCATGAACGGGCGCCGTGCCAATGGTCTCACTGCCACCGCTGGTCCTCGATACTGGCCTGCCCCTGGTGCTGGCAGAGCAGGAAATTGTTGCACTGGTCCTCCTGACCTCAAATTCATGGGACATGTGGTAACCCGATGATCTGGATTTCCACATATCAAACACTGTCCGTTCAATGTCCGACACACATCTCTAGTGTGCCCTACCTTCCCACAATAAGTACAGCCTACTGGGGGTTGCTGGTTCTTCCTCTGTTGCTGTTGCTGCTGCCTTGGTGGTGCTGGCCCTCGCATCGCCACATCGTGAATGCGGACGCCAAGGGACGGTACTGTTGTTCGGGGCACTACTCCCCCTCCTCCTTCAATCTGACTATGGGATCTCTTCTGAGCTCCAGTCCTTGCCGTGATCCTCTGCATGGTGATCTCATGCCTTCGGGTTGCCGTTAATACCTCATCGAAAGTCTGATAATTGTGCCCCTCTATCAATTACAAGAGCTCAAGGTGAAACCCTTGCTGGAACCTCATAGCCCTCTGGCTCTCCGTTGCTACCATCTCTGGGGCGAACCTACTCAATCTGCAGAACTCCGCTGCATAAGCATCTACTGTCTTGTCGGCCTGCTTGAGGTTGATAAACTTCTGTTGTAGCTCAAACTGCGCCACAACTCCATAGTACTTCGTCTTGAACCTTGCAGTAAAATTGTCCCAAGCAACAGGACGTCTGATGCCTACTTCTTCTGATTTCCACCAATCACGCGCGAGATCTTGAAGTAACAACTTTACCTGATCCACACGTTCTTCTGCCGGTACCTTAGCTACCGTCAGAATAGCCTCAATATCCTTAAGCCATGCATCTGCTGAGATGGCATCCTCCGTGTCCTCGAAACGGCGGGGGTTGAACTTGCAAAATCTGGTTGATGCTCCTGAATCTGGCCTTGCCCCTCTTTCCAAAGCTGTCTGCAACCCTTGGTTGAGTAGTACGTTCTGCTCCTGCAATTGAGCGTGCATGCGCTGCTTGGCTAACATCTGGTGTTGCTGAGTAGCCATCATCCCTCTCATGATCTCTAGAAGGGCCGATGTGTCTACTTCTACAGGGGTAGGTGGAACTGTTGGTGGTGGTAGAACCTCCGGATACTGCGATCCAGCTGCTGCTTCCACTATCACTTCTTCTTGAATAGCCTCTTAGGGTAGTACTGGCCCTTGTTGCTGACCAACCTGGTCAGGTTGTCCATGTTGTCCTTGTTGCTGTTGTCCAGCTCTGACAGATGTGGACGAAGTGCCCCTAAGAAAAGGGACAAGAGAGCAATCAAACGACCGGACATGAAGGATCAATGAAGCCGAAGGATACGAGAATGTCAAGCTTGGATTGGGAACAACGAATCATGAGATCAAGGGGGAACATGTGTATTGAGACATCCTATAAATCAAAACACCCCACAAGTCTGAAATTAGACCTGCATGGGCCACCACTAAAACCTTGTCACGCCCCAGAACCAGAATACTGGAGAGCGGGGGAATGACTCAGCCAGCTACGTATTACGGGTAGATGAATACCGTATAATACGACCAATGTTGTCTAAAAGACGAGGGGGTGTATACTACATGAAAGTCTCACTATGGTCACTTCACATCTATTGTCTCAATCATTCAAATAAGAAACATAAATAGAGAACATGTAAGATAAAGCAGTAAAGCATCCCAAACGCTCAGTCAAAATATTCTCGATATCTGGCTTTACAAATCATAGCCAGATGATGTAGCAAAGTATACACAATTGTTATCAGCTGCAGCCTGACTTAGTTACAATTATGTAAAAGTAAGTACAAGATAATCCGACTAACATGTCGGTGCCAAACGGTAAAATATAAAGTAAGTAACAAAACGAGCGGGGAAGTAAGGAACCCACTCGAGTCCTCCTGCGATCATCCCTCTAGTATTGACCATCTTGGAGGTGGAAGTAAGCTGAGTCCTCGGAAACCGGCTCTAAATCTGGCCATACAAAACCAGAGAGGTTAGACCTCTAATAGCAAGTACCGCACGAAAGCACGATATGAAGAATTTAAACCAGTAAATAAGAGAATATAATAATAGATCTCTGTTTGCTACTGGGATTCACACAACGTCACGACACTCCGAACCAACCTCCCAACCAAACAAGGACAGAAGTTGGCCCGTCATGTCTCGACACTCTGATCATCTCAGTTAGTTAACAGAGTAGGTACAGTACACAAACAAGTCAACTTAAACGGCCATGCAACTACTACGGCTTGCTACGGTAAGTTCCAAGTTATCCTGGAATTATGCAATAAAGGATTCCACAGTTCTTACTATGTGCAAGCAAGGCTAGTCTATCCAATCAATTAATTGTGCCAATCATGAATTAGACGAGTCCCAGCGGGATGCCCGTCATCAATATACAATATACAATAAATAATATAAGCAGATACTGCTCCCTGCCCGTGTGGCAGATTTGCAGTATCTGTGGGAACCAGCCGGCCTGTCGGGCACTTAATAGTCCCAAAGAGGGCTGCCATGTAAGAACTCGGGAATCCGTTCTCTCCATGCAATCATTATTTCATTTAACTTAATAGCCTCTATTGTTGAGTGAAATCTCATGCCGTGGATCATGGTCATTCAGAATGAGTACTTTCGTACGGGGTACGATATGCACATCTCTACAACGATACCCGTGCGGTTAGATTGTAGGTCTTACATAGCCTAATGCAACAATCAAAACTAGCCACGGAGTAATCATGCTTTGACCATAAAGTACACATACTGCTTTTGTAGAGAAATAAATTGAAGCCTGCATATGCATGTATGTCAATATTCGGGATAGGCCAATCGATTACAATAGTTCATAATTAATATGAACGTGTCTCATTCATTCAATTCAATAAGACGACTAGCCAGTCTCTTAGTTCCAACTAGGAACGCATGATCAATTATTAGTCAATGGTCACAATCAATATTAATCAATGTTAATTCGGAACAAGAATTGGTCAAAAGGCCCGAGAAATTATAGAAGTTCATGCAGCATGTGCCAGAAAACAGCATATGCCAGGAAACAGCATGCACCAGGAAACAGCATGCGCCGAAAACAGCATGCGCCAGGAAACAGCATGCTCCAGAAACAGCATGCGCCAGAAAAAAGCATGCGCCAGAAACAGCATGCGCCAGGAACAGCATGCGCCGAAAACAGCATGCGCCAGGAACAGCATGCGTCGAAAACAGCTTGCGCCAGAAACAGCATGCGCCAGAAACAGTATGCGCCAGGAAACAGCATGCGCCAGAAACAGCATGCGTCAGGAAACAGCATGTGCCGGAAATAGCATGCGCCAGGAACAGCATGCGCCGGAAACAGCATGCGCCAGAAACAGCATGCGCCAGGAAATAGCATGCGCCAGAAACAGCATGCGCCAGGAACAGCATGCGCCGGAAACAGCATGCACCAGAAACAGCATGCGCCAGGAACAGCATGCGCCGAAAACAGCATACACCAGGAACAGCATGCGCCGGAAATAGCATGCGCCAGAAACAGCATGTACTGCTCATCTTCTCCAATCAGCCTCTAATGGTCATAAAAACTCATAAACCAAAAAGACCATAAATCACTCAAAATAAGTCGAAATCAGGACTTCTGATAGTCAAAATTGGGTAGAATCAAATTTTCTACAACATGGAACCATCAAAACTTGAAAAATAACAAAGTTACTAGATCAAAACCTAAAAATTCCGAAAATATATTAAACTTAGATCTACATGAAATGAGCCATAGAAATCAAAATGCTAAGTACTAAAGTATCTAAAAATCTTGAGAGGAAGACGATGGAACAACAAAAATAAAAATCCATCAAGAAGCAAGTTGGCACTTGCCTAGCCCTCCTAGGTTGGTGGGGGAGTTATGAGGAAGAAAAAGAGTAATGAGAGAAAATAATGAAGAGAGAGAAAGGAGATAAGGCTTTTAAATGAAGGAGTTGTGGTAGGTGGGGAGTTGGGTTCATGTTGAACCAATAAGGCCGAAAATTAAACCAACTCGGGCCGAACTCAATAAGCAAAGCAGAAGGTAAAATGCAGAAAGTAAAATACAAAAAAATAATTAACATAAAATTAAAAGAATTTAAATACAGAACAATACATGATAAATATTAAATAAATACATTCCAGCAGTACATGTATTTTGAATACGTATTCCGGGAACGGGAAGTGACACCTTCTCCAGTGAAGATAGATTTCACGGTTGCCATGCGTATAACTATTAGGGTGTTAAATATTTTAAGAAAATAATGCTCTAATACCACTTGTGAATCGTAAGGCAACTCTGGAGAGGGTGAATAGAATGCAGCAAAAATTATCCCCTATTAAAAATATGAAGGCAGAGTACCAACTAATAATACAATAAGTCACATATATATAATTGAAAGTAAGGTTCAAAAGACCAAACGTAACTATGATGATTTATAATGGTATCCCTCGTGGAGGACTAGTTCAGTTCCGAGAACTCTTGCTCAGTGTTGAATTCACTATCAGTAAAACACAAGCTTTGATCCGAAGGGCTTGCGACTTCTTACAGACACCTCATGCTTTGATGCGAAGGGCACAACAACTTCAACTTCGAGCTTTTAAAAAAGTTGACTTGGTCTTTTCCAAGTTTGTACAACTCTTTAAACAAACTTCTAATCGAAATTGTACTTCAACAACTATGAGCACGAGAAGTTGTTTTTGAGTAGGTAGAAAGATCAAAACTCAAGAGAATAGATGAGAAAGTGAATTAATGATTGAGTTATTTGGAATAGATGAAAGCTTATATATTTTTAGGATTTTATGAGACAGAGTACGATCTTCAAACATTCAAAACTTTGACCGTTGTAAGTCGAATCATCAAAAAATAGAGGCTAAGTAGGATTTATGTTTGGGTAACTGAGTTCGGACATGACTTGGTCCGAGTTTGATTTTTCCAATTCCAGAAGATTTCTAATTTGGTTTTTGGCCGATTTGGGTTTGGGTTTGGTTTGGATACGAGTCAGAATAGGATGTTGGATTAGGAGTCTATTTTGAGTGGACTTGGAGTGCTACTTGGACTGTTGAAATGTAATACGACTCCCAATAAGTCCTAAACTCAACAAAGAGGAAAAATACATAATAAAAGTAAAAATGTAGCTGACTTCTTGTGATGTAGCATTCTTTATTCTTGTATTCAAGCAGTCTTTTGTTCTTCCATGTTACAGTGTATCGAACTGTATTTTTGTTAATTGTCAAAATCGGATCGACCATGACCAAAAGGCTAATAGAAACTAGGTATTAAGGAAACCTTTCGGCATATAAACGATCGAGGCGAATGCATACATTACCTTTTTCAATTCATGGATTGGCTTCTGTTGGAATGAGCCCAAAATACAATGGATTGTGACTTAGCAAACGAGCTCTATATAAAAATCTATTCGCATAGCTTTTTATTGTCATTTTCGTTGGACATTTTTGCTACTTTGTTTTGATAAATGTGTTTTCGTATTCACTACTAAAATATATCGAATTAGCGACTGCCATATCCGTCGCTAATACGTCGATAAATTAACTTAACGATGGCTAACCGACGCTTTGGCTGAAAAATCCGTCAAAAAATAGCCCGTCGCTAAACAAAGTCCGTCATTATTCTGTCGCCATTCGACTGCTTAGCGACAGATTCCTGTCATCAAGGATCGAACATTTAGCGACGGCGAGCCAACGGACTGCCGTCAAATCAATTACCGAAAAAAAATTTATACTACTTTTTAGTGACGGACAGTTCCGTCGGTAATATGTCGGTAACTGCGTATCATAGAGTTTCTGACACGGAAAATTTGACGCGAATTCGTCGCTAGCCGTCGCTAATACTCGACAGACGAACGACGGTTTAGCGACGAAATATTCGTCGCTTAGGTTCTGAAAATTTTTATATTTTCAGAACCTTGTCGACGGATAATCCGTCGCTAATCCGTCGACATCCTCGCTAACTGGAAATTCTCCAGTTAGTGACGGAATATTTTGTCGCTCAGCCGTCCCCTAGTGGTCGCAAGTCCGTTGCTAACTGGAAAATTTTTGAAAAAAAAAATTACATAAAACACAGCATTTTCTGTTCGTACAACATCCGAAACATCGAACATCACAATATGCATCATACCTCACACAAACCCACAAACCAATATGCCTCACACCAATATACAAATATCTATCACAAATACATCACACAAACCAACATACATCAATGAACCAACAAACCAATATACATCACACATCAATATACAAATATCTATCACAAATACATCACACAAACTAACATACATCAATGAGACCCGGAGCACCCTCCGTTGAATTTCTATATAATAAAAGTCTAGGTAATAGCATCCAAAAACATCCAAGTCTATAAAATAACCATGTCTAAAAAATAAAAATCCGTCAAGAGTTGTAGAACCATCCAAGTAAAACCCATAAATAAGTCTACCGGAAACAAATCTGGTCAATATATATATATATATATATATATATATATATATATATATATATATATATATATATATATATATATATATATATATATATATTTAATACGTAGGACTAGGAACGTAGATATGCCAGCTGTATACATACGAAGTACAGGGGTCTTGTATGTATACATAAGCTATAAAATGCAGTAATCCAAGACAAACTAAATCTCATCCACAATGAAAGGAATAATAATATAAAAATCAACTTAAATATTTATGATACAATCGTTGGGCGGAGACAAAGTCCACTACCAACTATCTCAATGAAAGAAATGTACAAGAATCAATCCATAAAATGACAAGACGAACCAAGCGCAATCGTCTTCGAAGGAATTGAGAAGACCACGGCCTTGGCTAGGATACCTGCGGAAGACATGAACACACACCTGGGGAAAAACAAGGTCCTCAGACGGACGTAGCAAGATACAGAAAGAACAAGCTAATTTGAACTGTCAGAATAATAAAATATTATATAAAAGACTATCCTAGACACAAATATGCAAAGGAGATTCTAACCGCCTAATGTGCAATTTAAAGGACAACTTTCATGCGCATGGGTGGGATTTTAGGCAATGTGTACGTAACTGGCATCCAGTCATCTGTATCCGGTCGTAACGTCCAAAACGTCAGAGGGTATCTGCAAATATATCGCCACAGTTCCATCCGGAGACTGTGGTTTACCTG
The DNA here is from genome assembly GCA_029216955.1 of Iris pallida. Lineage (NCBI taxonomy): Eukaryota > Viridiplantae > Streptophyta > Magnoliopsida > Asparagales > Iridaceae > Iris > Iris pallida. Next base: position 16,323,665 of record JANAVB010034617.1, read on the forward strand.
TTTGGCTTTCCATACGCACTAGCGACTGTCCTCCCCCAATATTTTCTACACTGTTCAAGTCATGTCCATGGCTCGTCCATTTTTGTAACTGTTTGAGTCTTTAAAATCCTAGTCATAATAGTTACGAACAACTACCGTCACACGACTTTAGAGATAGCTAGTCAATAAGTCGTGCCCCTAGCAAAATGTCTCAAACCGTGTAGTGTGTGTGTCATGGCCAAGGAGAGATAAGGATATCCCCCAATAAGAAGGTAGTCCGCTAACACTAAGTCAACATGCATAAAATAAAGTAACGACTAATAAAGTCGCTTGCACCCAAGTGTGGCTTGGACGCGCAGTTTATAACAAAGGAAACTAACAATATGAAACAAAATAAATAATACAGAAAATAAATAATTTGACAGTTAATTAGCAAGGTATACTTGCCTGTTGCGACGCCTGGTGAGCTGCCTGGTGTGTTACAATAAAGGTGGCACAAGATCGACTTTGGTATTACAACTATGCAAGGGAGCCTCTGATGGTGGCGCGGACGGTTCCATTGGGTCCAGAAGGGTCGAATTAGTTGGGGTTGACAGGATGTTGTACAGAATTGGTAAGGGAATAGGATAAAGGGGATTAGTTATGGATTGGAGGATAAGCAAAGGAAATTAGATAAATATATATATATGATTTCTTTTAGAAAATATTTACAATACTTAAAATTATTTACTAACCAAAATATATTTTCGGATAAATAGAAGTCACCTTAGGCTAAGACCTTAAGTTTTTGTCAAAACACTATTTTTAAGTTTGAAATCTATATATTAATAAAAAAATTACTTTTAAATACTTTAATATTTTAGTAAATTTTAAAAGTACATTCTTTTAGACAAGATATTTTAATAGCCTAGTATAATCTAGAGAATAAAAAAAAACTCTAGCTTGTAAAATATGGTTTAGACGGAAACTATATTTCATAAGTTAAAATTTATTTTAGATAAATATTTGAGGAATATTAATAAATGATTTAAACCAAGAACTATGGTTGTGCCAAATATATACATATATAAATCGAGAAGAATATTTTACTGTGTATAAATAACTTTGAAATTAGCTAGAAATATTTTTACAATTTCTAAAATCGTAATAATAAGGCAAATGATAATATTAATAAAAACACAAAATAATAGTAATACTAGTAATGATAATAATAATTTGACAAATAAAAAAAATAAAAAATAACAATAATAATATTAATAATAACTATATATACAGATACTAGACTGTTGTTGTCTTCCCAAATAAATATAATAATAATAATAATAATAATAATAATAATAATAATGATAATAATAATAATAATAATAAAACAAAGTTTATAATAATAATAATATTATTAATAATAATACTTATAACTGATACTAAAAAGGAGAGAACATTTAATAAAAATACAAAACAAAAATACAAAACAAAAGAATACAAAACAAAAATACAAAAAAAATATAAAACAAAAATATCTAATCCACAGTTCCTTGTTTAGAAAGAGGGGAGAGAGAGTGAGGAGAACAGAGGGAAGGAGGGAATCGGGAAGAGCGGACACGGGGCGGCGATCGGAGCGGAGCGGGCGGAGGCGCGGACGCTACGGCGCCTGCGGAGGAGGGGGACGCGCTCGCGGGGCGGAGGCGCAGACGCTGTGGCGACGGTTGGGTACGTTAGAAGAGAGGGGAAATCGGGGCTCGGCGGAGCTCCGGCGGAGAGGTGATGACGCGGGGCGGCGAGAAGGGGAAGGGAACGGTCGGGCGGTGGAGGAGGAAGAGAAGAAGAGGCGGCGGAGGACTTGGAGCGGGGTCGGGCCTGGCGTCGACGAGGCACGTGCTGCCGGCGGCCGGACACGGTTGAGGACTGGCTCGCCGGCATCGACGGAGAAGGTGCTTCCGTTCATGGCGGCGCAGCCAGAGTTTGGCCAACACATGTACGATGCTAGCCGGGCACGACCAGGGCAGTGCACGAGTTGTTGACTATGGGGAGCTGGCAAAGGGTCATCGGTCGTGCGCAGAGGCGAAAAGGTCGGTGGCGCGGGACATGGCCAGGAGCGGCGGCAACGGGCGCTTCCGGTCGGAGGAAGGTGAGTTGGGTTTTTCCCTTGTTCTTTTCTCTGGATGTGGTTTCGATGATGGGTTTTAGGGAGACGCCGTTGGTCGGACGATGGCTAGGCAAAAAAGGAGTGACCTGGGGGTCGAGCGTGGGCCGAGGCCTAGGGAATTAGGGTTTCGACGATGGAGGCGGTTGTGATGCCCGGGGGGGTCGTGATGGTCGAAGATGGTAGTGGCGGTGAGGAGTTGGGGATGCGTTTGGCGGTCGTCGTTGATGACGGTGGCGGAGCGGGAATAGGTCGGTTGGTTGTGGCGTTTGACGCGGTGGACGGGGTTTTGGCCGGGACTGAGATGCGGGTGGAGATGACAGTAGTAGCTGTGGTAGTAGTTTGATGGTTATGGCTGGGTCGACAAGGCAGGGTTAGGTTTAGGATTTTGATGAATCGTGTCGGTGTTGTCGACACGAAGGAATAAATGTATTTGTAAAGGATGGAATAAGAATTGGACGGGGAACACGGATACGAAGCACGCACGTTTGGTTGTGGAGTTTGTGGAGGAATAATGTGGAAAAAATAATGTGGAGGAGTACCTGCCTATTTATAGGATGTGGGAATTTCCAGTTGGATAAGGATTAAGAGTAGTTTAAACCCAATTAGATAATTAGCTACTAATAAATTTAAATCCAAATTCAAATCCAAATCCAATCCAAATCTGATTTAAATCCAATTAAATTCCAACCTTTAGCTTAAAATTAGATAAGGTAAATCAAATTTCAAAATATAGATATTATTTTAACTATTTAAATAAATCCATAGAATCAAATCAAGATTTAAATCGCCATAATAATTCAAAATATATTTTCCAAAAATACCTATAATATTAATTTCAAAAATAATAAATATTATTAAAAATAAACTAATAAAATATTTATGAAATATATATGTATGTACAAAGAATATTATTTACTATTAATAACTGTATAAAACAAAGGCTTTTTATAAATAAATTTATAAACTTGAAAATTTTGATACGATAGCTAAAAATAATTATTATATATATTATTTTGAAATGATACAAATAGAAAAATGTTTTTAAAAAAATATGTACGCTCGCACATATTCGTACTCGTCGAGCAATTTCGAAAATCGAAATTTCGCGCGTGACGTACAATACGACTATGCGACGTACAATACAAAATTTAATCAGTACTAAAAATATAGTAAAAATTTAGGGGTTATATATATATATATATATATATATATATATATATATTGTCCTCTACGTACGTGCAGAGAGATCTCCCTCCTCAGCTATTTCGCATAAGTAGGATCCACACCATCAAGCTCAATATCCATAGGAGATGGATGACTGGAACTCCTGGTGCAACTGCCCTCTAGTGCCACCTCCTCCGTCACAGCAGGAGGTGGTGGCACTACCTCCTCAGCGGTACGTACCACTACCGACTCAGCAGTAGGAGGTGCCACTACCTCCTCAACAGCAGGAGGTGTCACTACCTCCTCAGCAGCCATCTGTGCCTCTCTCAAGCGACGTCATCGGGTCTTGGGTGCCATCTGTTAAGATTGATGGAAACATGGAGATTAATTAGGGATTAAACAAAATGACAATATTACACGTGTAATGTGAAAGATTCATTGTTGTATGGAAATGACAGTATTAGACGTCCTCTGCGTCCTCATCTTCCTCTTCCTCTTCATCTTCGCTTTCATCTATTTCGTTTTCCTTTTCAGATACTTCAACCTCCAAGGTGAATGACCCTCAGCAGTCTTGCCTTAAACTTGAAGCCATTAATGACATAGCCTGACATCACGGAATGAGTCTCACAACCATGAAATAGAGGAGTATCCGCATCGTACACCATATCCTGTCTTTCCGTATATAGTTCACCTTGCGATGATCACAGGCCGTAATCACGTACGAAACCCTTACGGGTTAAATGATCTTTCACAGTCACCACTTCTTCGTAACGTCTATTGCGACAAGGATCGGTATCGAAAAATAAAGTAAACAGAATTGCAATTAAAAATATATAGTTTGATACCGACCCTCCTATACTTCGTCGCTCTAGTTCCCCTGCTTCTCAAGAAGGCCCCCTCTCTGACCGCCCTCTAATTCCCTGCTTCTCATTCGACTCTCTCAGCCTCCTATTCCGCATCATTCGACTCTCTCAGCCTCCTAAGCGATCAATATTGATACTCATAGAAATAGTCTGATACCGATATCGATACCGATTCCGATACTCAGATCCGTAACCGCCTACTAAGATATCTTATATATATATATATATCCTTCTACGATACTCCGATCCGAAACCGCCGATACTACCGATATTGTCGATACCAATACTCATAGCAATAGTCCGATACCGATTCCGATACTTTGAACCTTGATACTAAGTTTACATATATATATATATATATATATATATTTTTTTTAAGTTTACATACATACTAAGTTTACATATATATATATATATATATATATATATATATATATATATATATATATATATATATATATATATATATATATACTAATATATGTGTGTGTGCGCGTGCGTGTACATGTGTGTGTGTGTGTGTGTCTGTGTGTGTTTGTGTATGTGTGTGTGTGTTTGCGTGTGTGTGTGTGTGTTACTACCGGACCCGGACCCCGGCCCCCAACCCCCACCCCCACCACCGGCGACCGCCATCCACACCACCGCGACCGCCACCCCACCACCGCGACCCCCACCCCCACCACCACCGGCCCCCGCCTCCCCCCGCCGGCCCGACCCGAACCCCCCCACCCCCAGTGACCCCACCCCCACCACCGCGACCCCCACCCCCACCACCACCGGCCCCTGCCTCCCCCTGCGGCCCCGACCTGAACCCCCTCCCCCAGGCGACCCCTACCCCCACCACCGGCCCCCGCCTCTTCCCGTCGCCCCGATCCAACCCCCAGCGACCCCCACCCCCACAACCGCGACCCCCACCCCCACCAACGGCCCCCGCCTCCCCCCACCGCCCCGACCCGAACCCCCCCTACCGACCCCCACCTCCACCACCGCGACCCCCACCCCCACCACCACCGGCCCCTGCCTCCTCCCGCCGCCCCGACCCAAACCCCCCCCCCAGCGACCCCCACCCCCACCACCATCGGCCCCCGCTGTCCCGACCCGAAACCCCCCCCAGCGATCCCCACCACCACCACTGGCCCCCGCCTCCGCTCGCCGCCCCGATCCGAACCCCCCCAGCGATCCCCACCCCCACCACCGCGACCCCCACCCCCACCACCACCGGCCCCCGCCTCTCCCCGCCGCCCTGACCCAAAACCCCCCCAGCGACCCCCACCCCCACCACCACCGGCCCCCGCCGCCCCCCGCCGCCCCGACCACCGACAGTAAAAGAGAGAGAGAGAGAGAGAAGATTACCTGAAAAGAGAGAGAGAGAGAAAGTCTGCGGTCGGAGAAAGAGAGAGAAAATTTAAGGGGAATGAAAAGTTTCTCCCCCGTCGGCTAAATTTAAGTTAGGGCTGGATATTTAGCGACGGACTGGTGACGGTTATATTCGGTCGCTATGTGGTCGCTATACCATCCTAGCTGGCCGACGGAATATCCGTCGCTATATCTTCATCCGTCGCTATATCTCCGTCGACATAACGACGGATTGGCGACCTTTGTTCGCCCTTAAAATAAAATAAAAAATTATCGACTTTTCGACGGCAATTAGTCAGAACTTTGTCGGTAGTCGGTCGCTAATAACGACGAACAGAATCCGTCACTATATGTCCTTCGCCAAATGGCTGTATTTTGGTAGTATATTTGTTACGCCCCGGTCCTGTAGGACCGATCGTCCTCGCTAAGACATGATGCTGCACGAGCCTAAATTGTGCTCGTATAAGGCAGTTTCATAACGACCGATTACAACAGCTTGCAACGGGGTCGTCGCACAGAAGTCCCAAGCAGAAACATTGAATATACATGGCAACACAAGCATCAAAACAAAATCAGAGTCTTTATTGATACTTGAAATAAGATTAGAAAGACGTGTAGCCAAGATTACAATCACTCAAGCTCACTTTTCTTTCTGATTACAAGTCACTCAGCTCTCTCTTATCTCTCAATACAATTTGACGAGCCAACGAATGCTTCAGATAGTCGATGTCCATACATTATGTCCCGTATAAGTTCCAACTCCAAGCGACCGTATGCCTCAAAATGCCAAGGAACTCCGTGTCTCCACGCATCCAAGCGAGCTCCGTGCCAATGAGCTTCTACTTGTGCCTGCACATAAAAACTGTGTGGGTGTCAATATTCAACTGTACTGATAGAGTGAGCTCCTCGTCCACCCATACAAAACTAACACGTTTATTTATTTTGTGCAACATAATCCCTTATGATTGTCTTTCTATTCTTGCCTTAGGATCAATTTTAGGACAGAGACTCTTGGCCTATTTGTGTCTCTAGACCGTCATTTTGTCATTGCATTGATAACTTGCTTATCGTTGAGCCTCTATACATGGGTAGGGTCTCATATATATATATATATATATATATATATATATATATATATATATATATATATATATATATATATATATATATATATATATATATATATATATATATATATTGTCTTTCTATTCTTGCCTTAGGATCAATTTTAGGACAGAGACTCTTAGCCTATTTGTGTCTCTAGACCGTCATTTTGTCATTGCATTGATAACTTGCTTATCGTTGAGCCTCTATACATGGGTAGGGTCTCATATATATATATATATATATATATATATATATATATATATATATATATATATATATATATATATAGGAAATCATTAAGAAATTAATTAGAATACCTAATGAATGATCTACCCATCCTAACACATGCTCAAAACTGAAATACAAAGCCAACATAGCCTACTATGCATTCTAACAAACATTTGGGGTCACATTTTGTAACCTCACTAAAATGGACACAAAACTCCATGTAATCACCACCTTAGGATTCATTAGAACCTCAAAATACTTCCTATAAGTCATGGGTAGGGTCTCTTATATGCATGCATGAAATTGAGGCATAAAAATTTGAATTTAGAGAGTTATACTTATGTAGGAAGAATCCCTCACAAATCTCCACAAAATTAGGGAAAATGGATGGAGAAGGAGCCTTCAAATCCTTGCCAAAGCCTTCTCTTAGCCTCCTTGAGCTTCTCCAAGCCTTTGCCCAACAAATAGATGAAGGAGGAGGAAATTTGGATGATGATTGAATGGAGGAATGGATGGAAACCCTAAATTGATGGTGGCTGCCATTTTGGGCGAAATGGGGGTTAAATAGGCATTAGATTAGCCCTAATCCTCTCATTACACTTAGTATTAGGTAGGTCCTTAAGTGGGCTAAGTGATTTGGCCATAATCAAGACCTGTGTCTAACTTGGTCATGACTAGAGTCTAATTAGTCAAGCTAATTGGTCAAGTCAATCAAAATGGTGCCTACCATGACTAATAAACAGTTAGACTACTAATAAATACAACTATCATATTAAGAGAAAAAAATATACGCTAACAGTAAAATAACTAAAATATCCTCATCCTAGAAAAGTGGTAGTGACAAGAGGCGCACTCTTGACAAGTATGTCTTTTCTTTGCTTACATGATAGTGGCCTGTAGAGGCGCATTTCTTTGCTTACATGATAGTGGCCCGTAGAGGCGCACTCTTGACAAGTATGTCTTTTCTTTACTTACATGATGGTGGCCCATAGAGGTACACTCTTGACAAGTATGTCTTTTCTTTGCCTTACATGATAGTGGCCCGTAGATTCGCACTCTTGACAAGTACTCTCTACATGAAAAATAAACCTAAACATGACATGCTTAATCAAGATGCTGTTGCGACGGCTATTTCCCCTTGCTAATGTAACTCTTTTGGACACCGTGGTTAAATTCTTTATGTATACGTGCACAAGCTACATGCCTCGTATTGTATTATGTCTAAGATATGGATTCTTGATTACCACGGTCAGGGATTCATATTGAATTTGACTAGGATAACGACTAGATTGATCAAGTAGATCATAAAGAGATTTCCCAGTCACATGTAATCCGGTTATCTGGGCACTTTAAGTTGGACTTGTAGCCTGCCGACGAGTAGGGCACATTTCCAGCATACTGTCATGTGTTGCACCACAAAGTCACCTAAATCAACTCTCACAACCTGCGAAAGGATAACCCGGATAGTCTGCAGGATTTGTGACTGCTGGAACATCTCATTGCATCTTGTAGTAATTAGGCTTGTGATAACCCTAGTTAGTTAAAGTATCAAGCCATACTCATTGCTTGGCCGTGATTGATAGATGGAGTCAGTCCAGTCTAGTTTTGTCTAGGCAGTGTCTGTATGTTTATTTTAGTACATTATTGTTTATGCCTTACTTTTGTCGATGAATGATCGGAGGCTAAGTTCTGTTCAGGAGAAGGGTTACAACCTCGGTCCTTATTTGGTTTACGAGTTGTAACTTGGCTTCCGGAATAGCTTCCAAGTCATCTTATCATTTGTCGTCCTATTCAGTACTCATATGTTCTACATGATCTTATGCTAAACATTGATTGGAGATTAAGTTCTGTTCAGGAGAAGGGTTACAACCCTGGTCCTTGTTTGGTTTACGGGTTGTAACTTGACTTCCGGGATAGTTTCTAAGTCATCCTATCATTATCGTTCTATATAGTTCCCACATGCTCACATATTCATTTATCTACATGATCCCTATGCTAAGTCAACATGCTCTCATGACCCGACTGGCTCACATGCTTACATTATCAATTGATTTTACATATTCTCAAGCTTCTGTTTACTTAACATGACTACATTGTACATTATGTCACATGTTAATTATATACGTCACATGATGCCTTACTTATTATCTTTTCTATTCTCGGGATAAGTGAATTGGTAGTGCATAAGTCTCGATTCACATCTACTTATTGTTTTCCCTAACCATTGCTATGTTAGCTATTGCTGGTTTTAGTCCATACTTTGGCTTCTTTTGTGGTACTTGCTATTTGGGGTCTGACCCCACTGGTTTTGTTTGGCCAGATCTGATAGAGGAGCCTAAGGGATCTTCCGTACCATCTACTCGACGGTGACCATCCGAAGTACCAGAGTACCTGAGTGGGTTTCTTGTTTATTCTCCCACTTGATATGTACATTATTCTTTTGTGGCATTTAGCCTCCGAGCACGTATTTAGCTCGTGTTTTGGTTCTTGATATTTAGCCTACGGGCCAAAACATGATGTGCGTATTCTAGACTATAGCTAGAGCTTATCATATATGACTATTACTCTTGTTAGTTCTCTATTTTGGTATGACTAGCTTCATGATCATCCATGTATAAATGGTTTGGGACGCTTTATTATTGTATGTCTGATGATCAAACTTCATGTACTTTGTATAATTGCCTATGATTGAGATACCTAGGAATGCTTGACCTAGGATCGACTGTTGGCTTGTAGAAGTAACCTCCATATCTTGACAGCTTATACATGATTTCAGAGTAATGGCGTACTTTGGTATTACGTAGCTGGCCTTGTCCGTCCCCACTTGTTAGTATTCTGATTCTGGGGCGTGATATAGGTTTTAGTGGTGGCCCATGCAGGTCTGAATTATCAGATATGTGGGAGTTACTAATATTTAGTTATCTCAAGTACAATTATCCTTTATTGAATCCTTCGTATTACTCTCTATCTCTGATCCTTTGACCTGATATTTGCCTTGATCGTTGATCTCTCATGTTTCCTCGATTTGATTCTTGTATCCTTTAACCTTCAGAGACACTGTTCATAATCCTTCTGATTACCTTGTTCGGGTTCTACCAATGGCAAGTCAGCAATCTTCTGTTAGGCCAGTTGTGGAGGATCAGTCTCAGCATTCAGGTGAAGATTCGAGAGTTGACTCGAGGGCAGAGATGTCGGTCCATATCGATCATTCCGTCGTGCCTGTACAGTCAGCAATCCGAGCGGAGGTAGTTCCAGATCAGCCTGATGTACCTGCACTTATAGGGATTATCAAAGAAATGATGGGGTCACAACGACGACGAGATCTCGTTCTCCAGCAGAGTATCCAGATATTGATAGACCGAAGTGACCAAGGAATACCAGACGAATTTCAAACCGAGAACTTGCATCCAGAGGAAGTACGAATTGGAGCCAGACAGTACCAAACATCCAGTTAGTCAAAATATCGAGCCCGACCTACTGTAGAGGCAGTACGAGGGCGGGAGCATATAGCTAGGAGGACCGAATCTAGAACTGAGGGTCGTAAGAGGTATCATTCACCCGTATCAGGCTTTTTACCCTAACGTCCCTCACCAGTACCAACAGACCAACGTCCATACCAGCACCAAGAGTTACCAGTCGTATGTTTCTTCTGTGGAAGGGAAGGGCACACTCATCTTACTTGTCGAAGGGCTAAATTTTTATGTTTATCGTGCGGTTCACTTGACCACATGATATGAATTTGTCCCCAGAGAAGTCAATGTGGATCGTCATCCTTCCAGCCTTCCAACCAGCAGACACTAGCACCGGTTCAGCAGTAGCAAGCTCAGAGACAGAGAAACCAGCAGCAGTATCAGGCAGAACAAGCCTGTACATATTGTGAAAAGTTGGGATATTCTAGATCAGTTTGTTGGAAGACCAATAGTTGATGCTTTCGCTGTGGAGCAGAGGACCATTCAATTAGCACTTACCCATATCCGACATCTCGAGGACGACCATATACACCAGATATACCACCGCCATCCTTTCAATCACCTCCCATAGTAGATGAACAGCTAGGGCCAATACTAGATGTTCAACCATTGGCACAGTACCTACCGCCATCACGAGCTCAGAGGGTCAGGCATCTCAGAGCGCGATTCAAAGCGCAGTATCAGGAGCAGCTGCAGTATCAACATGAAGATAATACCTTGGGAGTCTTAGGTACCATCTTCATGGTCTTTTTTCAGTTATGACCTTTGGATCTGTCTTTCAGTAGCAGGCTAGGAAGTGGCGATATATCTTGGGTTCTTGCCAGCAACCTTGTATTTCACCTATATCAGGAGTACAATGGTCGGCTTGACTTATTCGATGAGTGAATGCGAGTTTCTCGTCCCACTCTTCTGTATTCATACCTTGAGATAGCTGATAAATATCATGTATCTCGACTACGATGATACGTCCTGGGTAGTATCATGTCTTAGACTAAGTCATTGGTACCGACTCACTTTGAGACTTGACCTTTATCCATTTTAGGAGTCAGCGTAGGCCAGCAAGGACGTTGGTCCATACTCAACTGACTCAGGAAGCATATTTATTCATATACCTTCAGCCTTTCTTGATTGTGCTTGTGTTATTGTTTACATATTTATTTAGATTACTAATGCCTTCATTTATTGCTTACGCATTTATTTATATTACTGTTGCCTTCATTTACTGATATGCCATGCCTTGTTTGATTGAGATAGTTGTATTTTCTTGAGCTTTTGTTTTGGTTATCATGCTCGACTAGCTTTAGGAAATTTTGAGGATTGAATTTTTCTAAGGATGAGAGAGTTGTGAGACTCGTCTCACTGTATCGGTATTTATATACGGATACGTATTTTGTACTGTATTTTGTATTTTCTTAATTTTCGAAACGCTTTTAAATTTTCCCAACTTATAGATTTTCTCCTTGACCGGTGTATCGCCAGTGTTCCATTGTATACCGATGGCATGTCTGTCACTCTCGTTTTCTGTTATACGTATTTTCAGTATACTTGTACGGGATTCTGACATTTGTCAGGTGACCCGTATTTTGACTTATCTTTCTTAGCCTTGCTTTGGTTTAATTTTGACTTAGTTTAAATTGGTTTGGTTCAACTTGGTTTGGCTTGGTTTAGTTGGTTTGAGATGAGATGATTTTGGATAAAACCTAAACTTCTCTCTCTCTCTCTCTCTCCTTCATTATTTCATTCTCTTCATCTTCTTCCTTTTTATTTTCTTCTCCAACCTAAGGCAAGTACATCTTGCCAAATGTTGGACAAATGTTATTTTGTTTGTTCTAAACTCTTCGTTACATGATTATAAGCCTCTTTAGTACTTAGCACTTTTGATTTTGGTGGATAATTTCTTATAGATCAAAGTTTACTTAAATCTTGGTTTTTTTTGGGTTTTGATCTACTAAACTTCATTATTTTCAAGTTTTGATTGTTCCATGTTGTAGAGAATTTAATTTTACTCAAAATGGACCTTTAAAAACTCGGATTTCGATTTGTTTTGAGTGATTTATGAACTTGGGAAGTTCATGGGTTCTATGAACTCACGTCCTCGGATTGGAGAAGATGAGCAGTGCTGGGCGCATAGCCATCAATATGCGCCCAAGCCACACTTTTTCCTGCTTAAAGCGCATAGCTCTTATTATGCGCCCAAGGCTTTCTCTGCTTATGCGCATAGGCTCTGGCATGAGTCTAAGGCCCAAAGCTTCCCTGCTTGGGCACATAGTTCTTTTTATGCGCCCATTGAGTCTTGAAAGATAGTCTTCTGGCTTCATTCCAAGTGCACCCTATCTTCCTGCCTTAGGCGTATAGCCACAGGCGCATAGCCATAGGCACATAGCCATAGGCGCATAGTCTTGGGCGCATGCCCTTCCGTTGTACATGCACCCTGGGCGCATGCTCTTTAGGCGCATACCTGTTTATGGGCGCATGATGCTTTGGGCACATGCTGCCCTGGCGCATGCTACCCTTGGGGGCATGTTGTCCCTAACCCCTTCTGGCCCTGGGTTTCCTTGTGCGCCTAGGTGCCATTCTGACCTTGGCACCCTTCTTGGCCATGGTGCCACTTTGGCCCGTGTTGGCTGGCCCTAGCACGAATTACTGTTTTGCCCATTTGAGCTATTCAGCTGTTAGTCTTGAAAAACACTCAGACACGAAGCTTGTAGACATTTGTCTTGGCTTCAGAATTTTTTTTAGTTCACCTTATTAGAGTTCATATGCGATTGATAACTTCAATCATAGTTTTGATCTTTTGGCATATTTTTTGTACTTGACGTTTTTGAGGTTTCCTTCGATTGTAATAAATTTTTATCATGATTAGATAATTTTGTACAGTTGGAGAATAATTGTACCCCCTTATTATTCTTAACATTAGCACAGATTCAGTTATTATTTTATGTTAAGTAGTACTTTTATTTATTTCTTCTCCCATTCCATGGTACGTCATTTATCTAATTCTTTCTACATACGATCCTTATTGTTATGTTTGCTTATTCTTAGATAGTGGCCCGTCGGGGTGCACTCATGATTTATGTCTCTTCTTTGCTTAATTTAGATAGTGATCCGTTATGGTACACTCATGATTTATGTCTTTTCTTTGCTTTACATGATAGTGGCCCGTTGTGGTGCACTTATGTCACACGTAACTTCTCTACTTTTACTAGATAGTGATCCGTCGTGGTGCACTCTTGAATATGTCTTTCTTTGCTTATATGATAGTGGCCCGTAGAGGCGCACTCTTGACAAGTATGTCTTTTCTTTGCTTACATGATGGTGGCCCATGATGATGGCCCGTAGAGGCGCACTCTTGACAAGTAAATCTTTTCTTTGTTTACATGATAGTGGCCCGTAGAGGCGCACTCTTGACAAGTATGTCTTTTCTTTGCCTTACATGATAGTGCCCCGTAGAGGTACACTCTTGACAAGTACTATTTACATGACAAGTAAACCTAAAAATGACATGTTAATCAAGATGCTGTTGCGACGGCTATTTTCCCTTGCTAGTGTAACTCTTTTGGACACCGTGGTTAAATTCTTTGTGTATGCGTGCACAAGCTACATATCTCGTCTTGTATCATGTCTAAGATATGGATTCTTAAATACCACGGTCAGGGATTCATACTGAATCTGACTAAGATAACGACTCGATTGATCAAGTAGCTCATAAAGAGATTTCCCAATCACATGCAATCTCGTTATCTGGGCGCTTTAATTTGGACTTGTAGCCTGCCGACGAGTAGGGCACATTTCCAGTACACTGTCATGTGTTTCACCACAAAGTTACCTAACTCAACTCTCTCAACCTGCGAAAGGATAATTTGGATAGTCTGCAGGGCTTGTGACTGCTGGAACATCTTATTGCATCTTGTAGTAATTAGGCTTGTGATAACCCTAGTTAGTTAAAGTATCAAGCCGTACTCATTGCTTGGCCGTGATTGATGGATGGAGTCAGTCCAGTCTAGTTTTGTCTAGGAAGTGTTTGTATGTTTATTTCAGTATATTATTGTTTATGCCTTACTTTTGTCGATGAATGATCGGAGGCTAAGTTATGTTCAGGAGAAGGGTTACAACCCCGGTCCTTGTTTGGTTTACAGGTTGTAACTTAGCTTCCGGAATAGCTCCCAAGTCATCTTATCATTTGTCGTCCTATTCAGTACTCACATGTTCTACATGATCTTATGCTAAACATTGATTGGAGATTAAGTTCTGTTCAGGAGAAGGGTTACAACCCCGGTCCTTATTTGGTTTACGGGTTGTAACTTGAATTCTGGGATAGTTCCTAAGTTATCCTATCATTGTCGTTCTATATTGTTCCCATATGCTCACATGTTCAGTTATCTCACAAGCTTTACGTGATCCCTATGCTAAGTCAACATGCTCTTATGACCCGGCTGGCTCACATGCTTACATGAGCAATTAATTTTATATATTCTCAAGCTTCCGTTTACTTAACATGACTATATTGTACATTATTTCACATGTTAATTACTTATTTCACATGATGCCTTACTTATTGTCTTTTCTATTCTCGGGATAAGTGCATTGGTAGTACACGAGTCTCGATTCACATCTACTTATTGCTTTTCCTAACCATTGCTATGTTAGCTATTGCTGGTTTTAGTCCATAGTTTGGCTTCTTTTGTGGTACTTGCTATTTGGGGTCTGACCCCACTGGTTTTGTTTGGCCAGATCTGTTAGAGGGGCCCAAGGGATCTTCCGCACCATCTACTCGACGGTGACCATCCGAAGCACCAGAGTACCTGAGTGGGTTTCTTGTTTCATTCTCTCACTTGATATGTATATTATTCTTTTGTGACGTTTAGCCTTCGAGCACGTATTTAGCTCGAATTTTGGTTCTTGATATTTAGCCTACGGGTCAAAACATAAGGTGCGTATTCTAGACTATAGCTAGAGCTTATCATGTATGACTATTACTCTTGCTAGTTCTCTATTTTGGTATGACTAGTTTCATGATCATCCATGTATAAATGGTTTGGGAAGCTTTACTATTGTATGTCTGATGATCATACTTCTTGTACTTTGTATAATTGCCTGTGATTGAGATACCTACGAATGCTTGACCTAGAATCGATAGTTGGCTTGTAGAAGTAACCCCTATATCTTGACAGCTTATACATGATTTCAGAGTACTGGCGTACTTTGGTATTACGTAGCTGGCCTTGTCCGTCCCTACTTGCCAGTATTCCGGTTCTGGGGTGTGACATAAGCTATCTTGGACTTGCCTGAGGATAGACGACGATCATCCAATGGGTAGCTAGCCCGTGGAAGCCCTGAATCTCCTATGTGGTTCATCCAACATCATACTTTAGCCAACTCGCTTCCTCCGGGAACGATATGATCTCGTCGCCCCGGCGATCATGTCGAGGAAGACTACACCTTGTCGACAAGTTGTCTATGACCACGCACCTACGGCGACTTCTACATTCGACGTAAATACAAGGCCTACAGACGATACAACTTGTTTTCTCTTCCTTAAACTTCTTTATACAAGTCCATACTTTCCATTCTTCATGTGAGACTCCCAAGCCACGGGACCGGTCTCGGTGACCAACGGTCACGTGTACTTTACATTCTTTGAAACACAGGGAACAACTATTACATAGCCTTCCAGATAGACCTAAACAAACGTGTTCCTTAGTGTCTCATAGACCGTGGCATACTTACCCTTGAACCGACCGTGGCTCGTGCCTTAGACTGATTTGTGTTTCATGCGACACTATCGCCCAAGTCATACTTTATATGACGAGCCTTGAGATCGTAGGACTATACGACTTGACAACCACAGAAAATATGGGACATTGCTTGCTATGACTTCGATAGCCTAGCATAACTCTTGTCTAACTCAATCATGCAACGACTTGACGAGCAAAGTCTATGCCAAGCCTCGTATCGTAGGAACGTGTCGTGCATGCGTTCGACTTGAACAACCAAGTTCTTTGGGTGCCTATACTTATGCCACAAGTCATGCGATACAACTTAACCCGTAGGACGAGCAAATGTTATGCTAAGCCTTGGACGATGGGACCATGCTTGCTTTATCAGGCATCTATATGTGCGGAGCCTATGACTTAGGCTAAATTCATAGCTTTGTGGCAAACTAGACCAACTTTGCTTCTCCCAAGCCACGGGACGAAGGACCGAGTGCCATTTTGAAAGCACACCGTACAACGATTCTAAGCCGACCGTGGGACATTTTCCATGTTCTAACTCAATCCGACCCAACTTGGGATTATTCTCTTAGCTATGTGGATTCGTCTCTTTTATTATCAAGCCTACTTGTGCAGTTGAAAACTTTTATTTTATTAATGTGAAGGCCAAGCTGAGGCAAGTTCACCGAAGTCACCCACTTGAGCGAGGAGTCGCCTCGACCGAGCGGGTCTTCGAGCAGGCCGTTGCATGGCTAAGTCCGAACGTCGTTGGCATTTTGATTCCGCCGATTGAGCTGAGCAGGACGGGGCATTACATTATACACCACTCAGAAAAAAGTTTCGTCCTCGAAACTAACTGAGTACACTTATCGACTTATAACGTGATTCAACATCCAACAATTTTCGCACATGCTTTGCCTTAACCAATCTCTGAAACCTGACTTGCATCAATGCCTCAATCAATATTTCATTTCCTTTCAAACCAGCGATCGCACTACCATCAATCTTTTCTTTGAAACCTACGATTTTGAAATCCTCGACACCCTTCTGTTCCTTTAGTCTTATTTGAATTCAACATATCACTTAGTTGGATCGTGCACATATTTTAGATGTCCCCAAAATATATACATTTCAACCAAGTCTCGTGATAGAGAATTCTCCATTTCCACTCGAGTCGGATCATGCACATATTCAGGCATCCCTGAAATATATGCATTTCAGCCGAGCCACGTGAGTGGAGTTTCCATATTCTTGTATCATTCTATCCATCAATACCAATCCTATCAATCCTCAAGATCAATCATACCGAGGCTAACTCTCAAAATATGGACGTCTCGCCTAACCGCTAGTCCATCTTTCTAGGCTAAAGTCATTCATCCATATTGGAATCATAGTTCTCCAATAATAATATCAACACTGACCCCAATCCTAAGGTCAAACCAAAGTTGATAATGCAGAATTTTCTACCCAAGCTCGCATCACTCAGATTTCTAAACATCGAGCATGTATTTTTCCTATTCGCACTTGTAATACTTAGTCTTAGGGGTCCGAGTCATTCAGCTGTAAAATTCCTAAATTTCTACTATATTTTAGTACTGATTTTTTTTGTATTTATACCTCGCATAGTCGTATTATACATCGCGCGGAAATTTGCTTTTTTTTCGTATTTACTCGTCGAGTGCGAATATGTGCGAGGTACATATTTTTAGAAAAATGGTTTTTGATTTTATTTTCGGTAATGGTTTCAAAATTATATATATAATAATTATTTTTATTAAAAGTTGTGAAAAGTATCTATCGAGGTTGCCAAAACTTATTATTTTAGTTATTTATAAAAGGCTATCTTATTTAATAAGTGGTAATTTAGAAAAACTAGATTATGTGAATATTCTACTCGTGTAAAGCACATGAAAATTATTTCATGTATATTTTCAAAATTTATTTTTATTATTTATAATAATTTATTTAGCATGAAGGTATTTTAAATATGTAAATATTTATGTTTATTTTTGAAATTATTTTTACCTAAATTATTTATAGGGTATTTTGAAGATATTTTCTACTAATATTTAAAATATATATTGGAATTTTCGAAATTAATTATTATATAAATTTTATAAAAAGATATTTTGGATATATTTGTGATAAATTAAATTGTGATTTGATTTATTGATTTAAATTAAATAGTTTAATTTAAATGTGTGATTTATCTATATTTAAATAGGATTTGGATTTAGATATGAATGTATTGGTTTAAATTTAATAATAGAATTATCTATTTGGGTTTAAATAAATCTTAATCTATCTACATCGGATTATATTTGATTGAGTTACTTTTAAATTAATTTGAATTAAATAGTAAAAAATCCAAGGGGAATTAAAACTCTTCTTAGTCCTTATCTAGATAAGACTTTTGTAAACCTCCTGATTTTTCAAAATAAATATTTGTGAAATTTTTGAATTTTTAAATAACTATTTATTGACTTATTATATAATTTGTATTATTTTACATATATTTATTATAGTGCTCATTAGTGAATCTAGTATAAAATATATAAAGCTATTTTTTCTAGTAAATTAACAATCTAAACTATATTATACAATTTCTCAAAATTTATGATTTATTTCATAAATTTTATTACTTTTTACATGTTACTTATATTGTACAGTATTTACATAATATAGAATAAATGTCAAATTAGTATTAAATATTTTAGCTTGTATAAATAAGATTAAATGAAGGTTGTTTAAATAAATATTAACTCTATTTATTATCTATAGTAATTTTAAATAATGTTATAGATAATTTAGATAAATATAAACTATATTTTAAATTAATACTAATCATACTTCTACTTGGAAAACATCTCTATCTATATCCTATCCTAACAAAGCAAACACCAATTTATTTAAATCAAATCCTATCTAATTTAGGAGATAAATCTGAAATAAATACCTATATAAACCCAATACATCCCCCTTCTATCATCCATAATTCGAAATTATTTTTAGTCCAATAGAAACTCTAAAATTCGTCATTAGAATTCAGCCCCGCTTTTTAGTAGCAAGAGCAACTTGGAACAACGATATCTCCTAGCTCCGAACTTCGTTTCGCCTCCATTTTTTTTTAAAAGAAGCATATCGAGGTAAGGTTTCCAAAAACATATTTTAATAGACAAAATTTGTTCTGTATATTTTTGTAAAACTATTTGAGTATTAGATGTCCGAAAAATAAACGTGTTTCAGTATTTTTGCGATTTCGGGAGTTTTCGGAAACAAAAATGCGATCCGTTTAGTTTTTCGGAAAGCTAATACGAAAACCTATGCCATATCCTAATTATAGAATTTATTAAATAAATCTAATAGGTATAGAATTAATTATAATTAGATAATAGACTATTTTCAGCATCCGGAGATGTTTGTTTGGACCTTAGTTCCTCAGCAGCCGTTGTTCCACCTACTTTCCTGTCTGATCTTTGCCACCACAGTGCTCAGGACCCAGGAAAGTATACCTTGCTAATTAACTGTCATATTATTTATTTTTTTGTATTATTTACTTTGTTTCATATTTGTTATTTTTAATTGTTATAAACTGCGCGTCCAAGCCACACTTGGGTGCAAGCGACTCTATTAGTCGTTACTTTACTATATGCATGTTAACTTAGTTTTAGCGGACTACCTTCTTGTTGGAGGATATTCTTATATCTCCTTTGGCCATGACACCTACACTACACGGTTTGAGACATTTTGTTAGGGACATGACTTATGGACTGGCCCTCTCTAAAGTCGTGTGACGGATAGATGATCGTAACTGCTATGACTAGGGTTTTAGAGACTCAAGCAGTTACAAAACTGGACGAGCCATGGACATGACTTGAACAGTGTGAGAAATATTGGGGGAGGACAGTCGCTAGTGCGTATGGGAATCCAAACAGGTAAACCACAGTCTCCGGATGGAACTGTGGCGATATATTTGCAGATGCCCTCTGATGTTTTGGACGTTACGGACGGATACGGATTACTGGATGCCAGTTACGTACACATAGCCTAAAATTCCACCCATGCGCATGAAAATTGTCCTCTAAATTACACATTTGGCGGTTAGAATCTCCTTTGCATATTTGTATCTAGGATAGTCTTTTATATATTATTTTATTATTCTGACAGTTCATATTAGCTTGTTATTCCTGTATCTTGCTACGTCCATCTGAGGACCTGGTTTTTCCCCAGGTGTGCATTCATGTCTTCCGCAGATATCCTAGCCAAGGTTGTGGTCTTCTCCATTCCTTCGAAGACGATTGTGCTTGGTTTGTCTTGCTATTTTATGGATCGATTCTTGTACATTTCTTTCATTGAGATAGTTGGTAGTGGATTTTGTCTCCACCCAACGATTGTATCATAAATATTCGAGTTGATTTTTATATTATTATTCTTTTCATTGTGGATGAAATTTAGTTTGTCTTGGATTACTGTATTTTACAGCTTATGTATACATACAAGGCCCTGTACTTCGTATGTATACAGCTGGCATGTTTACGTACTTGGTCCTATGTATTTTGGGACTGGGGCGTTACATGTTTTTGTGGTGGCCCATGCAGGTCAAGATAAATTGTTTGGTTACTTTACCGTACCAAGCAAGCCTGCGGATAGGATTAGAGTCTAGGATCTCATCCACATACTTGACCTTCTCGATTCTATTTTGAATCCCTTGATTTGCATCTTGCTTGATTCCCTCTACCGTTAATTCTTATCCTTCTTTCGTGCTTGATGTTGGTTAGAAATGTAATCCATACTAGGTGGACTTGTCCTATTGTTCCATCACACCACTAGTTTAACTCTTGTAAGTTGGGTAGACATCTCACGACCTAACATTTATTTTCCTTGTGACCCTTATTAACATGATTACTTAGACTATAGCCTTTATAGGACCCTAACTTATCTAGCCCACCAAGCCTTAGATAAAAGACAGTAGGATGAATGTATAGGAACAATCACATGACAAGATTTAGATTCTTAAGGAGCTGAACTAATTCTACCTTCTTTCACTCTTACGCTCCCGTGCCTATGTTTTTACCATCGTGACTAATGCTGCTAAATAGCCTAATTTTTGCAAGCTTACTTTTTATTCAAGTTTGTTCAAGGACATATATTTTATTGGGGGCCCCCACTAACATATTGTCTAGTCAGAACCGGTACATGATGGTCTGATCAACCTAGTGCACTTTGGTTCGCCTTTCACACTATTATCCTACGTGGTTGAGATATAGTTAAACTTACCCCTTAGAATCTCATCCAATATTGCCTTGACGATTCTTTTTGAATTATTCGGCCACCTTTGAACCACGTATTCGTATTCGATAATATCGTCTTTGAACTCTATATTGCTTTCGCTTTCACCTATTTTAGAAGGACAAAAGCGCTGTACTTGAATTTCCTCTAGCTATCATATCTCTTGTGACCATTAACACTCGATGTGACTATATCTTTGTCTTAACTACTCGTCCCTTCCTCGACCTTCTATCACGACTTCCCAATCACTTCAATTAGGAGTGAATCTAATCGTTCTCCTAATCGTGCCATCAACCTACTCCCAATAAACCATATCTTAAGTCTCTAAATTATTTATATGGATCCACTTAAAACTTTTAATCTTTTCCTTTTACGTTTATTAGCCATGTCTGTGATTTATTATCTAAATCACGATTTTCTAATGCTTGTTTATGTTGTTTCTTGCCTCGTCCAAGGACTCGTCGAATTGTCATTACCAATATACCCCTTGTGCCTTCTTACCCCCTACTTATTCTTAATTTCGAGGACGAAATTCTTGTAAGTTGGGTAGGATGTAAAATTCCTAAATTTCTACTATATATTAGTACTGATTTTTTTTGTATTTATACCTCGCATAGTCGTATTATACATCGCACGGGAATTTGCATTTTTTTCGTATTTACTCGTCGAGTGCGAATATGTGCGAGGTACATATTTTTAGAAAAATGGTTTTTGATTTTATTTTCGGTAATGGTTTCAAAATTATATATATAATAATTATTTTTATTAAAAGTTGTTTAAAGTATCTATCGAGGTTGCTAAAACTTATTATTTTAGTTATTTATAAAAGGCTATCTTATTTTAATAAGTGGTAATTTAGAAAAACTAGATTATGTGAATATTCTACTCGTGTAAAGCACATGAAAATTATTTCATGTATATTTTCAAAATTTATTTTTATTATTTATAATAATTTATTTAGCAAGAAGGTATTTTAAATATGTAAATATTTATGTTTATTTTTGAAATTATTTTTACCCAAATTATTTAAAGGGTATTTTGAAGATATTTTCAACTAATATTTAAAATATATATTGGAATTTTTGAAATTAATTATTATATAAATTTTATAAAAAGATATTTTGGATATATTTGTGATAAATTAAATTGTGATTTAATTTATTAATTTAAATTAAATAGTTTAATTTAAATGTGTAATTTATCTATATTTAAATAGGATTTGGATTTAGATATGAATGTATTGGTTTAAATTTAATAATAGAATATCTATTTGGGTTTAAATAAATCCTAATCTATCTACATCGGATTATATTTGATTGAGTTACTTTTAAATTAATTTGAATTAAATAGTGAAAAATCCAAGGAGAATTAAAACTCTTCTTAGTCCTTATCTAGATAAGACTTTTGTAAACCCCCTGATTTTTCAAAATAAATATTTGTAAAATTTTTGGATTTTTAAATAACTATTTATTGACTTATTATATAATTTGTATTATTTTACATATATTTATTATAGTGCTCATTAGTGAATCTAGTATAAAAATATATAAAGCTATTTTTTTCTAGTAAATTAAGGATCTAAACTATATTATACAATTTTTCTCAAAATTTATGATTTATTTCATAAATTTTATTACTTTTTACATGTTACTTATATTGTACACTATTTACATAATATAGAATAAATGTCAAATTAGTATTAAATATTTTAGCTTGTATAAATAAGATTAGATGAAGGTTGTTTAAATAAATATTAACTCTATTTATTATCTATAGTAATTTTAAATAATGTTATAGATAATTTAGATAAATATAAACTATATTTTAAATTAATACTAATCATACTTCTACTTGGAAAACATCTCTATCTATATCCTATCCTAACAAAGCAAACACCAATTTATTTAAATCAAATCCTATCTAATTTAGGAGATAAATCTGAAATAAATACCTATATAAACCCAATACATCCCCCTTCTATTATCCATAATTCGAAATTATTTTTAGTCCAATAGAAACTCTAAAATTCGTCATTAGAATTCAGCCCCGCTTTTTAGTAGCAAGAGCAACTTGGAACGACGATATCTCCTAGCTCCGAACTCCGTTTTGCCTCCAGTTTTTTTTAAAAGAAGCGTATCGAGGTAAGGTTTCCAAAAACATATTTTACTAGATAAAATTTGTTCTGTAGATTTTTGTAAAACTATTTGAGTATTAGATGTCCGAAAAACAAACGTGTTTCAGTATTTTTGCGATTTCGGGAGTTTCCGGAAACGAAAATACGATCCGTTTAGTTTTTCGGAAAGCTAATACAAAAACCTATACAATATCCTAATTATAGAATTTATTAAATAAATCTAATAGGTATAGGATTAATTATAATTAGATAATAGACTATTTTCAGCATCCGGAGATGTTTGTTTGGACCTTAGTTCCTCAGCAGCCGTTGTTCCACCTACTTTCCTGTCTGATCTTTGCCACCACAGTGCTCAGGACCCAGGCAAGTATACCTTGCTAATTAACTATCATATTATTTATTTTTTATATTATTTACTTTGTTTCATATTTGTTATTTTTAATTGTTATAAACTGCGTGTCCAAGCCACACTTGGGTGCAAGCGACTCTATTATTCGTTACTTTACTATATGCATGTTAACTTAGTTTTAGTGGACTACCTTCTTGTTGGAGGGTATTCTTATATCTCCTTTGGCCATGACACCTACACTACACGGTTTGAGATATTTTGTTAGGGGCATGACTTATGGACTGGCCCTCTCTAAAGTCATGTGATGGATAGATGATCGTAACTGCTATGACTAAGGTTTTAGAGACTCAAGCAGTTACAAAACTGGACGAGCCATGGACATGACTTGAACAGTATGGAAAATATTGGGGGAGGACAGTCGCTAGTGCGTATGGGAATCCAAACAGGTAAACCACAGTCTCCGGATGGAACTGTAGCGATATATTTGCAGATGTCCTCTGACGTTTTGGACGTTACGGACGGATACGGATTACTGGATGCCAGTTACGTACACATAGCCTAAAATCCCACCCATGCGCATGAAAGTTGTCCTCTAAATTGCACATTAGGCGGTTAGAATCTCCTTTGCATATTTGTGTCTAGGATAGTCTTTTATATATTATTTTATTATTCTGACAGTTTATATTAGCTTGTTCTTTCTGTATCTTGCTACGTCCGTCTGAGGACCTGATTTTTCCCCAGGTGTGTGTTCATGTCTTCCGCAGGTATCCTAGCCAAGGCTGTGGTCTTCTCCATTCCTTCGAAGACGATTGTACTTGGTTTGTCTTGCTATTTTATGGATCGATTCTTGTACATTTCTTTCATTGAGATAGTTGGTAGTGGACTTTGTCTCCACCCAACAATTGTATCATAAATATTCGAGTTGATTTTTATATTATTATTCTTTTCATTGTGGATGAGATTTAGTTTGTTTTGGATTACTGCATTTTACAGCTTATGTATACATACAAGGCCCTGTACTTCGTATGTATACAGCTGGTATGTTTACGTACTTGATCCTACATATTTTGGGACTGGGGCGTTACATCAGCAAAGCCATCATATCGTAAGTTCACTCAACCAATTCCTTGACATATTAATATCGTTCGTCCAACAAGCAATTCGCGTAGTCTATCTCTTTGAACATGTTCGATATAATTCACATATCCATCCTTCTCAAGTCAGTATGCTATGACACGATTTGTCACTAAACCATAATTCTCATTCCATATTCCCTAAGTCTCTCAAGGTCGTCTACCATAACAATGTGTCATGCCCCAATCTCACGCAAGTCTGATTATCCGCGGTGGACATGAAATCACCATGACAACGCTCCCGCATGATAATCATTCTCATCAGGGCGTAACTCTTGCCTTGATTCTAGACTATTTATTCTCGATACGTAGATTGGATCTACTTAATCCTCCAGTTTACTTAATCGTCAATCACAAATCTGAACCATCCTCGAATTCACCTTCGCATCAAACCACAAGTCGAAGCAATCCAAATTGCCATGCCCTGATCTTCCGAGTTCGATTATTTTTGCTGAACATGAATCACCATGTTAACGCTCACGCGAAACGATCGCCCCAAGTCCGACGTGATGCATGTACAAGGCTAGAATTGCGCTCTCGCAAGACAAGAACATCGACGTTGTGGTTATCGTCGAAGAAATCAAGATACGATCATTTTCATCCAAGCATTCATTTCAATCACAATCCCAAGCATAGCATCCATCGAAACAATAACATTTTACATGATCATCATTCCTCGAATCAGAGTACCTCCCTAGTTATCGTATATCGATCTTTGATACGCCTCAATACCATCGATGATATATGTAACCTGACGATCTTCATTTGCAACGAATTCTGAGTCGTGCAATTGATGCTATCGTCTGAACTGGATAATCTTCTCGATATTCAAGATCAAGTTCGATCATTATCCCTCGAACTATTTACATGATCAATTTGTTTAATCCAAAATCACGTATGTTCATTCGTCTATCTTAAGTCATCGAGCAACATTTCTTCATATCGTAAAGTCATCGAGCGATTTAAGCCAAATCCTTAGAGTCATTTTCGTAACTTCAAATTCAAACTCTTTCATGCACGCTATCTTCCAATCGTGCTAACTTTTTGTATACGATTCATATCGATTTTCTCGATCGAGTCATCCGTTCGTACACCTTAAATTTTTATCGATTTTAATTTTTTCCTACTCAATCATTCTTGCATTTCATACTTGCACAATCCCAATCTCGTGCGCATCGTTTCTAATTCATTCAAATCAATTTTATGCTAGCTATCAAGTCATGACTAACTTTGAAACACTCTTTCTAAGGCTTTGTGTACTCGTTGCTTACTGATAGACTCATTGGCACCCCGTATCCACAATCGATCGACATTCCTGAAACTATCCCTTACACCACTCATGGATGAAGTTATTTGACAAATCCTCAAAATAATTTTTGAATCAAAAATCGAATACTTCGAATGTCCGTTCGAACCATTCCTCAAATTTCAAGCACGATTCATATGTATCGCATCGACGATATCATCGTTCAATGGCACTCCTATCGATAGCTATCCCGCATACTCAATCGAGTTCAGCTCATTGTCGTCCAAAATGAATTGAATCCCGCACTCGACTTTGCTAAGGTCGACACAATTCTTGGTGTATATGCCTAGCCAGACTTAGCCAACCATGCTTACTTGAAGTTAACTTTGTTCAACCAAATTTTTTCTTTCGTGAGATTTTTTAAAATATATAGACTTATTATATGGACATCTCGTAGGACATTTGAGAGAGAGAGCTCACCAATGATATCGATTGCGGAATATTAGAGTTTGCGGAACATCATCGAAGTTAAAGAATTCAATCAAAGTCCAAGGACATAAAGCCATGCTCTGATACCATTATGTCATGCCCCGGTTCTGTAGGACCGATCGTCTTCGCTAAGGCATGATGCCTCATGTAACGTCCCAGTCCCAAAATACGTAGGACTAGGAACGTAGACATGCCAACCGTATAATAAATATATGTAAGCTGTAAAATATAGTAAACCAGGACAACTAATGTAATGCCCCGCTCCGCATGAGGCATTTGGTTGGTTTGTTGGATGGGATCAGAATGTTGGACCGTGACTTATATTGGAGATCAGGAGAATTGAGACTGATGCAGTCTTTCTTAGCTGGCTAGACGGAATGGGTATTGGAACGTGGCTCGCTGGTGGAGCTACGCTTAGTGGGATTGGAGCAGGAAGACCATTATATAAGGCAAGTGGAACTGTCCTCCTTCCTCCTTATTCCTGCATGCTTAATAAATAGAATAATGTGATGCTATGATTTGCCCCTAATGTTCCATGTTTTAGTTGCTGAGTAATTGAGATGTTTATGCTAAGAATTATTGAGCTGCCGAATGAATCACACTTGAACTGCTAATGCGATTTGACGCTTGAAATGAATACTTGAGTAATGAGATGCTATGAGAATGATACATGAGTAATGAACTGGCTATGCTATTAACACAAAGAATGAAAAAAAACACTAGAATCATGTACATCCGGCATAACTGTTAATGTTGCCTGTTACTTCTATGCAATGAAAGAAAGAATACTGTCCCTGTGAAATGAAATGAATATGCTATTGTCCCTATGAATTGAATGAATTGTTACAGGTCCCTTTGAAATGAATGAATGTTGTTGTTTCTCCTTAGAAGGAACGTAATGAGAAATGTTGCAATGGAACAAACAATGAGAATGATGGGACTTGGGATCATGGAGATCATCAAGTAGAATGATGGTAATGATTAGTCGTTGAACACGGCTTGGGATTGAGATGAGATGTTGAACTGTTGGCTCTGCTTACTTTAGTTGCTTTACCATGCATTGTGTTATCGAGTCGACACGCATTCGCATGGTCATGGACGTACTTGTACAAGTCTGAGTAAGTTTCCTCAAACGGTACCCGGGGCGCTGGGACCGATTCGACCCGGGAGGAAACATTGGTCGTGCTATGGTGGCACGAGGTATTACGGGACATTCGGCTAGGCTTGCAACCTACCCTGGAATGGTACGTCGTAATACCCGTTGGAAAGTCCTTTATGGTGCAGTTTCACCAACGACCATGTAGTCAGGATGCATGCTAATGAATGTTTTGTGCAGACAGAGTAAGTATATCATATTATCCTGTATTTAAATACAGGTACGGGGAAGTTGGCTATCGGTAAGAAATCACTTAAATGTGATAATTCAATATATGTGTTGGTTTAACTTGCATGCTTACGTTCCAAATAAGTAAATGGTACGGTTTGTAGCCTTTCAGTATGAGATCCTGCTTAACATGTTAAATTCAGTATGCTAGAAAGATGCCATGCTATAATCAATGCTCAAACACAATATACATGTTAAGTGATTATTGAAGTGAGAACTGTTATAACATGTTTAAGATGTTAGTGTTAACGATGCCTCAATGATGCCTTTTCATGATAATACTTGGTACGCCTCAATGATGTCTTTGCATGATAACACCAAGAATGCTAAAAGATATGTCCACATGAATGCTACTAAGATTATGTTTACATGCTTCACTATGACTATTGCCCATGAACTGTAAACTGATGCTAGGCCCCAATTAGAAAGATCATTCTAATAAATGTTTGCTTAAATGATCACTTAAAATATTGGTTTATGCGAGTGGGTTGGATTCTGCTCGCCAGTACATAGATGATGTACTGACCCACGTTTTGTGGGCAGGTGCTTGTGCATTGGAATGTTCTACACACGAAGATTAGCTGGATTGGTCCCGCGGCATCGAAGATTTGTTGGGCATACAGAAGCTCTCCTTGTACAAGATGATGTCTTCTGTTTATAAAGGGCATAATGTATGGAACATTGTAATCAGTTGTACCAGTAAGATTGTAAGCCAAGTCAGTGTATCGAGTTGTAATCCATTGTATCCAAATATCATATGTAAGCTGTATAGCATTGTTCAGTTGGTTTCTATTGTAAAGTGAGATATGCTGTAATCATTGTACTTCAATACAAGTCTTGTACTCTTCTTCAATTATCAATAAAGAGAATGAAGTTCTATATATCTCTGTGTGGCTTCAAGTTACTCTTTTCTCCGCTGCTATAATAAAGTGATGTGCTTCTATTCAATGAGAAAGATTGTCCTTATTAAATTTAATTTATCTGCTTCTGCCGCTGCGATGTGTTCCTATTTGAAGAATAATCGATTATGTACCATCTTTGCCTTGTACAAGTGCAATACCAGACTTGTACGGCATCACGCCCAAGCGAGGACGATCGATTCCAAGAGATAAAGTATGTGAATAAATGACTCTATGAATCGGGGCGTGACAAATTGGTATCAGAGTCAGGTTTTACGTCCTTGGTCTCTTCTTTGATTCATTCCAAATCAAAGTTGCATCGGCGATTAACCAAAGTTGCTTCCGCGATCACTCAACGTTGCTTCCGCGATTAAATCAAAGATTGCTTCCGCGATCATGCTATTGTTGTTCGGTAATCATCCTTATATTATTTGTGCTTGAAAGTTCATTGAACCTCTTAGCTGCTCACTGGATGTTCCATACAATAAGTCTATACACATTGTGATGCCCATAAATGAATAATTGTTGTTGGTTTGGATACAAATAACCCAACAATGACTCGATGCCATAGTATGTTATATTGTGAATGCTGTTTGGAATTTTAGGAATAAAGGAAATGGCTATGTATGCTGCAACAAGTTGAGAATTGAATGTGACATTGGAAAAGAATTATGAATGGAATAATTGATGGATGAGTTCAACAGAATTGATGAATTGACTCATGTGTGCTGGCTACTGCTTTTGAGACCCTAAGAATGTTGGCTTGTGATATTGAGACCCCGAGATGTTGGTTGAGCATTGTGATCATTATAGATCACGAATGTCCGGAATAGATTGAGTTGGTATTGTTTAAGGATGGCTTCGTTTCTGAGTAGTATATTGCCTCTATCACCTCAGAACGAGATGTTTGTTGACCCTTTCCATAGGATAGCAAGGAGACTATCTGTGGGTATTGGGTAGTGCCGAGACTTAGCTGGAATTCATGTATTGTTGCTAGATGACTCAAGTGTCCCTTGACGGTTATGCTATGTTGGGTAGCAAGATTGTCGGAATTGTAACAGGTGGCTTTGGTTAGAAATTGTTTAGTCGAGTGATGACTCAGACTAGCGAGACAGTTAGTATGCTATGGGTAAATGGATTTGGCTAGAGAATGTTGTGGCTTAAAATATTTGAATGTTAATTTTGAATGGTTGGATGCAAATTAAATGTGGCTAATACAAAGTTGGTTGCGTAGCTGAAAGTTTTAGAAAATATTGTCGGTGAATCAAAAGAATATTAAAGATCTATGCTTTGACCCTAAGGTGTAATAGATGTTAATCCATCTTGATCACCAAAGGATAGTCGTTGCCTATGTGCATGTATGCTGAGAAATTTAATGGAATTAGAAAAGTAACAAGTAGCAACCTTGAATATTTGTGTTGCATAGATGATGGTTAAGTGATACATAAATTGTCGGATTGAAAGGAATGAACTACTCGACCCTTGCTGCATAAGAATTAAGAATGCCCATAAGATAGTTTGATGATTGAGAAACGAATGGGAACGAGAAATTGCAAATGTGTTGGATAATGTCGGTATAAGTGATTGTTGGTTGGGAGATAGATTGTTGGCTTATGACTTGGTGGTATGACTCTGTCATACGGATCAAATAGTTTAATTCCATAGTTATGATGAGACTATCGGAATCGATGACCCTTGAATAGTTAACCTTGGTTTATGGATTCGTGTGGGTACAAAGGAATTGGAATAGTAATTGAATCATTGGGAATTTACTTGATGGATTATTAGAACGATGAGAATCGTATGACGGATTGGGAATTGACCGTAATATTGATAGAGCGATCTTAGTCGATCATTGGGTAAGTCTAGAATGAGCCTCTGTGGGAATTATTTCCTTGAGGAAGACCCAGGATAGATAGACTTGACCCTAGTGACCAATTGAGGACTTACCAATTGTTGGCATAGTCGACAATAGAGATTAGTATTCAGACTGAGTTGATACCCATAGGTTTGGGTAGAGTTCCTTAGAACTGTCAGTTGCTTATTGGCCCTGAGAATAAGAAACTAGCATGATCCCTAGTAGCCGTCCACTCTAGGGGAGTCACCTGAATGATTAGGTATAGCTGTCAGTATAGCTAACCATTGAGACTGGACCAAACAATAGATGGCTATTGGCAACCCATAGAATGACCCTGTGGCATTGAACGAGAAATAGTGATCAGTACGACTTAAGAATGATATGTTGTATGTATGCTTCAATATGAACCTTAGAGATGTTTGACCCTTGAGGATTATATGTCGGCCTATAGCGGAAACTAGAATTGTGGGATGAGACTTGAGTTGTATGTATCGAGTAGTGGATTATTCCATGAGATGGAATTGATTGCTCATGACGGGAATGTTGGATCGGTATCGATAGTTGGTGATGTCGGATTGTATCTTTTAGAAAAGTTGAATTGCCTCGGTGAGAAATATGGTTGGATTCGGAAAGGAATATGATTACATGTTGTGAACTCTTGATATGATTGGCTCGAAGTTAGACCCTTGATCGAATGTTAGAAATGTTATGCTTGGGTAGAGGGCTTAACCAAGTTGTCCCTAATATTAAGTGTTGTGGCCTGGAAGATAGTGATTGTGGCAAGTGAATAAAGTAATAAAGTCAATTGAAAGGATGCTAAGTTGGATTTGGAAAAGAGAGTTATAGTGTGGCTTATCGAATCGCACTAACATGGAAGTTGGCTGAAGTACATATGTTTTAGGGACGCCTAAAATATGTGTATGGATCCAGCCGAAGTGATAGGTTGCGACTGAGATAATATTGTGGAAAGAATTTATCGCACTAGTACGGACTTTGGCTGAAATGCACATATTTTGGGGACGCCTGAATATGTGTATAGATCCAAACGAAGTGATGTGTTGCGACCAAAGATAGAATACAAGGAAAATGTTGGCGAATCAATAAAAAGTTGTAAGTAATTGAAAAAGAGATAGACAGATCGAATGATTGATGGATTAAAATGATACAGTTGGATAGCTATTTTGAAATGACCGAGTGGGCTGAAATGAATATTGAATTGAAGCTGAATGAATAACTCGTTGTGACTATGTGAATCTAGTAGAAGAGTTGGTTCCTTAAGTTTCGAGGACGAAACTTTTTCTGAGTGGTATATTATGTAATGCCCCGCTCCGCATGAGGCATTTGGTTGGTTTGTTGGATGGGATCAGAATGTTGGACCGTGACTTATATTGGAGATCAGGAGAATTGAGACTGATGCAGTCTTTCTTAGCTGGCTAGACGGAATGGGTATTGGAACGTGGCTCGCTGGTGGAGCTACGCTTAGTGGGATTGGAGCAGGAAGACCATTATATAAGGCAAGTGGAACTGTCCTCCTTCCTCCTTATTCCTGCATGCTTAATAAATAGAATAATGTGATGCTATGATTTGCCCCTAATGTTCCATGTTTTAGTTGCTGAGTAATTGAGATGTTTATGCTAAGAATTATTGAGCTGCCGAATGAATCACACTTGAACTGCTAATGCGATTTGACGCTTGAAATGAATACTTGAGTAATGAGATGCTATGAGAATGATACATGAGTAATGAACTGGCTATGCTATTAACACAAAGAATGGAAAGAAACACTAGACTCATGTACATCCTGCATAACTATTAATGTTGCCTGTTACTTCTATGCAATGAAAGAAAGAATACTGTCCCTGTGAAATGAAATGAATATGCTATTGTCCCTATGAATTGAATGAATTGTTACAGGTCCCTTTGAAATGAATGAATGTTGTTGTTTCTCCTTAGAAGGAACGTAATGAGAAATGTTGCAATGGAACAAACAATGAGAATGATGGGACTTGGGATCATGGAGATCATCAAGTAGAATGATGGTAATGATTAGTCGTTGAACACGGCTTGGGATTGAGATGAGATGTTGAACTGTTGGCTCTGCTTACTTTAGTTGCTTTACCATGCATTGTGTTATCGAGTCGACACGCATTCGCATGGTCATGGACGTACTTGTACAAGTCTGAGTAAGTTTCCTCGAACGGTACCCGGGGCGCTGGGACCGATTCGACCCGGGAGGAAACATTGGTCGTGCTATGGTGGTACGAGGTATTACGGGACATTCGGCTAGGCTTGCAACCTACCCTGGAATGGTACGTCGTAATACCCGTTGGAAAGTCCTTTATGGTGCAGTTTCACCAACGACCATGTAGTCAGGATGCATGCTAATGAATATTTTGTGCAGACAGAGTAAGTATATCATATTATCCTATATTTAAATACAGGTACGGGGAAGTTGGCTATCGGTAAGAAATCACTTAAATGTGATAATTCAATATATGTGTTGGTTTAACTTGCATGCTTACGTTCCAAATAAGTAAATGGTACGGTTTGTAGCCTTTCAGTATGAGATCCTGCTTAACATGTTAAATTCAGTATGCTAGAAAGATGCCATGCTATAATCAATGCTCAAACACAATATACATGCTAAGTGATGCTTGAAGTGAGAACTGTTATAACATGTTTAAGATGTTAGTGTTAACGATGCCTCAATGATGCCTTTTCATGATAATACTTGGTACGCCTCAATGATGCCTTTGTATGATAACACCAAGAATGCTAAAAGATATGTCCACATGAATGCTACTAAGATTATGTTTACATGCTTCACTATGACTATTGCCCATGAACTGTAAACTGATGCTAGGCCCCAATTAGAAAGATCATTCTAATAAATGTTTGCTTAAATGATCACTTAAAATGTTGGTTTATGCGAATGGGTTGGATTCTGCTCGCCAGTACATAGATGATGTACTGACCCACGTTTTGTGGGCAGGTGCTTGTGCATTGGAATGTTCTACACACGAAGATTAGCTGGATTGGTCCCGCGGCATCGAAGATTTGTTGGGCATACAGAAGCTCTCCTTGTACAAGATGATGTCTTCTGTTTATAAAGGGCATAATGTATGGAACATTGTAATCAGTTGTACCAGTGAGATTGTAAGCCAAGTCAGTGTATCAAGTTGTAATCCATTGTATCCAAATATCATATGTAAGCTGTATAGTATTGTTCAGTTGGTTTCCATTGTAAAGTGAGATATGCTGTAATCATTGTACTTCAATACAAGTCTTGTACTCTTCTTCAATTATCAATAAAGAGAATGAAGTTCTATATATCTCTGTGTGGCTTCAAGTTACTCTTTTCTCCGCTGCTATAATAAAGTGATGTGCTTCTATTCAATGAGAAAGATTGTCCTCATTAAATTCAATTTATCTGCTTCTGCCGCTGCGATGTGTTCCTATTTGAAGAATAATCGATTATGTACCATCTTTGCCTTGTACAAGTGCAATACCAGACTTGTACGGAATTACGCCCAAGCGAGGACGATCGATTCCAAGAGATAAAGTATGTGAATAAATGACTCTATGAATCGGGGCGTGACAACTAATCCCATCCACAAAATAAAGGAATAAATGATATCATATAATCAACCAAGAATTGTCTTCATACAAGATGTTGGACTGAGATAAATCCACTACCAACTAGTTAAAAAAAAAGTAATACATGGCAATTAAAATAATTTGTCGAGAGTAGCAAAGAAAGATCCAAGACACGTCATCTTCGAAGAAAATAAGAAGATCACGACCACAGCTAGAATACCTACGGGAAGACAAGAATACACACCTGGAGAGATCACCAGGTCCTCAAAGGGACGTAACAAGATACATAATATCATGCCATATAAACTGAATAAATACTGCTCAATAATAATTCAATCAGATCATAACATGGTCCAACACTCCACACAATCCACCCCAACCAAACAAGGACAGGAGATGGCACACTAACCCACGATGAAGTATCTTTCCAAGTCACGAATCCAATATGGCATCCGGACCACAACAAAGTTCAGCACCTTCTCATCGGAGTAGTGAGCCATACCTACAACCAAATAAGGACAAGATGTAAAAAACTAATCCGCGACAAGTTACTGTTCCAAGCCACGATCAGATACAAGTACCCAAACCAAGAGTACTCATACCTAACGAATAAGGGTGCCTAACCGTTCTAAGTGAAATGCAGTTTAAGAACAAACCTCATACGCATGGGGACTCTGGCTATAGGGATTAGACATCGTCCCTCCTCGGGAATCAGGTGTCTACGTCCATAACGCTCCTATGAACATCAGAGGGCATCAGTATAATGGGTTCGTCCGTAATATTTTGCGAACTTCAGAGGGCATCAATGGTCCCGTGTCTCCGGCGGAGCTCACGGGTCTAATAAGGGAAGTTTAAAGGTCCATACGTCAAGGAACTGTTCTCCCCGACCCATGTCTACTATGTTGTATCCATAACACATAATCCCTATTAACCGCTAAGTCAAACTAAACATGTGACACTATTAACGGTTAATCCTATCGTACGGCTTATACGTACTGGTGGCCAGCCAGTCATGCATTTTCAAGTTCTATATGCGACTCACAACAATATGGTACAAATGTATCAAGGCCTATATATACAACACACAAAGGGAGGTCCCTTACATCTAAGTTCAATGTGTAAGAAAATAATACATAGCAGAAAATAGAACTAAACAGTAAGATTCTATCAAGTTATGCCATGTATCATAATTTATTTTACAGAAAGTAAATAATAAGTAAATGCATAAAATATGAGCTAAAATAAATAGACAGCTAATGGCAAGGTATCTTGCTTGAGAGTGGTACAAGAAGCAGCAAAATCCAACAATCAGAATCGTCAGCACGAAAGTCAAAATCCACAAAGAGCTCCAGATGCTGAAAAAAATATCACGAATGTGTTTGGTATAAAAGATATGTCTAGAAAATGCCTGTCTAGAAGTCTAATTCTGGAACAGGAGTAAAATCATAATTTTGGGTCAAAACGATGTCCGTCGTTAGACCCGTTTTGTACTAAAATGTGTGCAAGTATCTGTCACTCTCGTTTCCCGTTATACGTATTTTCAGTATACGTGTATGAATTCTCGGCCCGTATTTTGACTTGTCTAACCTGACTTGACCTATTTTGGCTTGACTTGGTTTACCTTGGTTCGTTTTGGCTTGGCTTGGTTTGGTTTGTTTTGGTTCATCATGAGAGGGGGGGTTGATATATAAGTCAACTACACTCTCTCTCCTCCATAACTTTTATTTACTTCTTTATCTTCTTAATTTACTCCTCCCACCTACACCCAAGCCTTAGGCAAGTGCAACTTGCTTCATGATGGATCTCCCATTTTATTTTTCCATTCTCTTCTCCACTTGATTCTAAGCCTCTTTAGAGCTTGTCATTTTCGGTTTTGATGGGTAGATTTTTATAGATCTAAGTTTTGGTCTTTTTTTGTTTTTCTTGGTTTTGATCTATTAAAGCTTGGTCTTTTCTTGTTTTTCTTAGTTTTGATGGGTGAATTTTTCGTTCCAAGTTGTAGAAAATCTTGTTCTATGCAGTTTAGACCCTTGGAAGTCCAAATTCGGACTTATTTTGAGCAAGTTACGGCATTTTTACGATTTCGGGCACTATGGGTTCTTCTTTGTTGTTTTGGGGAAGAAGAACAGTGCCAGGCGCAACTTGACCCGCGCGAGCTTCTTAGCGCGGCGCACCCTGACCCAGCGCACGCACTTATTAGCACGGCACAACCTGAGTCAGGCGCAACCTGAGTCAGGCGCAACTCGACCTCGCTCAGCTCAGTCTGGCATAATCTAGCCCAACGCCCCCTTGGGCCCTGGAGCACTCCAGTCTGGCGCAACCTAGCCTCGTGCAGCCTAGTGCCTGGCGCAATCTGACTTGGCCCGACTTGTTCTGGCGTAACCCAGCCTGTCTTGAACCGACTTGCCTTGGCGCAACTTGACCTGACCTGGCGCACCTCAGTGCCTAGGCGCAACCTAATGTTTGGGCGCAACCTGTAGCCTTGGCACCCCCTAGTGCCTGGCGCAACTTGGCTAATGCCACTTATTGGCCATGGTACCCCTTCCCCCTTGCATGATCTGTCATTTAATTATTAGTTTTATGTTAATTGCTTATCCCTTGTACTTGACCTACTTGTGACGACCCGACTCGATAACTTGATTGAGCATAGCATGACTTGCCAGTATTGATGTTGACATGAACACGACATAAAAATCTGGATAGTGGCCCGTCGAGGCGCACTCTTGACAAGCACTCTTGACAAGCACTCTTGACATGATAAGCAACTTGATAAGGCATGTACAATCTTGATAGTGGCCCGTCGAGGCGCACTCCTGACAAGTAATCTTGACAAGTAATAAGTAACAAGTAACCTGGCATGACATGATAATCTTGAACGTTGTTGCGACGCTATCCTGACTTGCTAAGTAACTCTTGTCTTGACACCGTAGTTGATTTTCTTGATTGTGCCTGTATAAGCTACCTGTCTCGTCTTGCATCAAGTCTAGGACATGAATTCCTGGTTACCAAGGTCAGGGATTCATAATAAATCTGACTAGGTTAATGACTAGAATGATCAAGTAGTTCATATAGAGAGATGTTTCCAGTTACAGACGATCCCGTTATCCCGGCCACACCTGAGGGACTTGTAGCCTGCCGTCGAGTAGGGCACGTTTCCAGCCCACTGTCATGTGTGGCACTTCATGAAACAAGTCCTATGCACACTGTCATGTGTTACACTCTAAGCCACCTAATAATTCTTGATAACTCTTAAATGAACCTCGCCTGGATAACCTGGATAGCTGCAGGGCTTGTGACTGCGAAAACATTTCATTGCATCTTGCTAGTAACCAGGTCTGTGATAACCCTAGTTAGTTAAATTATCAAGCCGTACTCTTTGTTTGGCCGTGAATGATGGATGTAGTCCAGTCTAGTCTTGTCTAATCGATGCCAGTCTATGATTACTTCAGCACATGCTTGCTTATGCTTTACTCTTGTCGATAATTGGTTAGAGACTAAGTCATGTTCAGGCGAAGGGTTACAACCCCGGTCCTTGTTTGGTTTACGGGTTGTAACTTGGTTACCAGAATAATGTCTTAGTTATCTTATCGTTTATCACCCTACTGTCATATTTTCGGTTATCTTGTTATTATTATGCTTTGTGTTCTAACTTGCTGGTTTTAGTTCCTAAGTAAAGCCTCCCTTGTGGCAATTGCTCTTCTGGTGTCTGAACCAGCTGATTTTGTATGGCTAGATTTCGGAGTAGGACTCGAGGATCCTCCAACCTTCCAGCCAGATGGTGACCACTAGGCGCAATCCTGGCAATGAGTGGGTTCTTATTTTGCTCTCCCACTCTCTTGTAAAAATATTCTTTTGAGACGTTTAGCCGCCGAGCAAGTGTTAGCTCGTTTGCAACTTTACTTACTGTTTGCCTACGGGCTGTAACATAATTGACAAATCCTAGGGTTGATCATGTATGACTGAAACTCTTGCTAGTCTTCACATTTTGTATGACTAGCTTCATGATCATCTGAATATGTAATGTTTAGGACGCCTTACCTTGTATGTTTGATGATCTAACATCTTGTAACATTTACTTACTTGCTTGAGATTGAGACACTAGGCTTGTTCATGACCATAAAAGACTGTTGGCTTGTAGATAAACCCTTATGCATCTAGACAGCCATGACCGTATATCGAGGTAGATTATACCTCAATGTACGTAGCTGGCTGTGTCTGTCCCCCGCTCTCCAGTATTTTGGTTCTGGGGTGTGACAGTATCTACGGTCTCTAAAGTCATCAAACTATATGTCTACAGATCCGGTTTGAGGAGACGAACCCAACCGTATGTCCAAAGTTGGATTCCGGCGGGCCGTGCACAAATTTGCCCGTTAGAGCGGGTCGCAGGCCCACCAAATAGGCGTTCCAATCGACCATCTCAGAATCGGACCAAATTTGGCACACAGGACCAGAAAAATGATTCGGTCCTGATGGCGTAATTTTCGTGTCGATCCGACGAACGTGCACGAAGTTATGGACTAGTTTGCAAAAGGTCGATACGGGGGTATCTCGACGGATACGCACTGATTTCATCGTGCATGCGCAACAAAATCGAGTTTCGTCAGTTCCCACACGTCGACAACATCCATACGCGCCTTTCGATGTATATAGTGTGCGACTACGTTGCCCGGTTTGTCGGAGCGTACGCCGTATCGATCAATTTTCCA
Organism: Iris pallida; assembly: GCA_029216955.1. Taxonomy (NCBI): domain Eukaryota; kingdom Viridiplantae; phylum Streptophyta; class Magnoliopsida; order Asparagales; family Iridaceae; genus Iris; species Iris pallida. Next base: position 16,362,770 of record JANAVB010034617.1, read on the forward strand.
GGAATTTGGTTTTCCAAAAACAGGTTTTTCTCAATAATGGGTTCGAAAAACTTTACATACAATGAATGAAAAATTAAATTAAAAGAAAGGATTCGAAGTGCTATATGTGGACAAATTTTTTGTTCAAAAAGTTCTGGAAAATGTCTACTGGGTTGACAGAAAATATTCTCTAAATACGGGTACATGAAACTGTCTAAACTGTTACAAAAATTAGTTTTTTGGGAATATTCGAATCGAACTCTCGACCCGATGGATCGACAATAGAGGTAAATAACTGCTGGGTCATCTAGGGGGTCATGTAGTTTGTTCGTAGGAGTTAATAGAACTGGGAATGATCTAACGTAGAAGGAGAGGTTGAATCGGGAAGAGGAGTACCTGGGGTAGAAAATTCTACAGCTGCTGCTGCTGCTCTGTTTTGTTCCAGGCACGTGTCTTTGTGTGCGCGGCGTAAGGTCGACGGCCATTGGTGGTGGTGCAGTGAGCGCACGGCGGTAGGGTCGCCGAGGGTGTCGCGGCGATGTGCGTGGGTGAGGGAGAGTTTTGGAGTCGAGGGGAATCGGTTTCACGAAGGTTTTCTTCGAGTATATATATATATATAGTCAATTTTAATCTTCCAACCGATTTGATATGGTTTTAAATCTTGTGGTTCAATCAAATCTGTGGAGAATCCAATCTAGTATTCAGGGGTTCAATCTTTGGGAAGATTTGATTTTTGAATCGAGTTGATTCAAATATGGGGGAAAGGGAGTATAAAGAGTAATCATTTAAACATTTTGATTCCATTCCACTAGATTCATAATCGTATCTAGATTTTGATTCTATGATCGTAACTAACTGATTTTGGTTAAGTAATTTATTATGCCGAAACGATTTCAATTGTGATCATTCCTAAACTATTTTTTTAAACGTGACTAGACCATTTTGACTACATTCTTGATCGTGCCAAATCGCATATTATCTTAAGTATCAATTCTATTGACAATTCTGCATGACTGATTTTTTTGATTATATTCTTAGTCGTGCCTAGTCATATCATTTGAAATTTCGAGGACAATTTTTTTAAGGTGGGTAGATTTGTAACCCATGTTCCAGAATTTTTTTTTCAAAATTTAATTTTAAATATTTTGTGTTATAAAAAATTTATTTGAATTTCTATAAAAGGTAATTATAAATATTTTTGAATGACAAGATTTGCCAAATTATTTTAAGATTTGAGTTTATAAAATATATTTTAAATATTATTTGTAATATTAAATATTATTTTGAATTATTATTGCAATTAAATATTAGATTTAGATTTGATTAATTAGTTTTGAAATTAGTGATTATTATCTTTGATAAATAAATTTTGTTTGCTAAATTATGTTTACAAGATTTGAATTTATGCATTTATACTTTAAATTTTGTTTGATAATATTGGATTATTTTAAATTATTATTATGACCAATTATTAATTGAGAATTTGATCAATACAGTTTTGATATTGATTTGATATGAATTTAATGAAAAATTTTATTCATTAGATTTTTGACTCTTCCAAATTATGAAATTATGCGTCGATCTCCCTCTATTTAAGGAGAGACTTTACCTTTTTCTTCTAACCCAAAACCTAATTCTCTAATCCTAATTAGGTGATTGCTACCCATTATATATACCCTTATGAACAACTCTAATCTTTTCCTTCCCAAATTTCTCTCTTATTCGTCCAAAATAGCCTAAAATTCGTCATAAATTCAGTCTCATTTTTTAGAAGCTATAGTAACTTCGCGAAGCCGTTGCGACCAACTCCTGACTCCGTTTCACCTCCATTTTTTGTTAGAACCGTATCGAGGTTAGCTTTCCAAATCTATAAATTATTTTTTGTAATTATTTTCGAGGAGGAGGCGGTGTCGAGGGGTTCTCCTCCTAGAAGTCGAGGAGGAGGGGAAAGAGGAGGGGGCAGAACTCGGAGGGAGCCGGGGACAGGGGGCAGAGGGGACGTCGTCGGAGAGGAGGCGGACTCGCTGGAGAAGAAGAGGGAGTCGTCGAGGGAGGAGCGGGGGTCGGGAGTCGAGTCGCCGAGGATTTAGGGGGAGGGGAATTTCGATGAAAATTTGAGAATAAGAAGAAAAGATTTATTGTTTCACTTTTATTCGTGGTCAGCGACAAAAAATGTTCGTTACAAATCAGTCGGTAAGTACATAGTGACGGACTCTTGACGGATATAGTGATGTATTGTATAATATATTTTACATAAATTACCAGTCGCTCATCCGTAGGTAAATAGTGACTGATTATGGTTGGTCGCTAATTAACAGTATTTTTGTAGTGGAATATGAAGATATGAATTTGTTTCACTACTTCTACTTTATTATCAAATATGAACCGTGGATCGACCTAATAGAAAGATCATTTAACAAATTACATGCTTCACATGATTATAGTAGCAGTTTATGTCATTAGTTGAGTTGGTTACGCTCACCAGTGCATTCTCCAATGTACTAACCCCCTCCTTCATAGGTGTTGGGAACAACGTACACTACAAGAAAAATGGTCATTCTTGACGGTTTATTTCTCGACGGTTGTGAAAAACCGTCGAAAAAATGGGTTATCCTGACGGATTTAGCCTTACGTCAAGAAATGACACGTTTTATGTTAATTTAATAATTTTATAGCATAATAGTTGACGGTTTTACATGATCTGTCAAGAAACATCATTTTATTTATTGACGGTTTCGTGATAACCGTCAACTAATGTATGTACGAAAAACTTGGCGGGATTTTTTTAGCTGCCATTTTAGTAATTTTTTCAAAACTTTTATATTTGTTGACGGTTGTGGTTCTTTTTAATCGAGGAGTCCCGCAGAATTTTTCTCGATCCCCTTTTCCTTTCCTCCTCCTCTTCCTAACCCTCTCCTCCCTAAGAGAGAGAGCCCCCTCTCCTCTCCTCTCCTCTAAAGAGTCTTCCACAGCTATTCTTTCTCCTCCCTAAGAGAGAAACTCTAACCCTAATTTTCCTCTCTCCCTAACCTTCTAGGGTTTCATCTAGGGTTTCAATCTGATCTCTTTCCCTCTCTCTAATGGCGGACAATTCTCTTCCCACAAGCAAAAGTTCAACGACCCATCCGCGACACCGCCGGCTCCCACCTCCGCCACTCGCCGGCCAACCGGATTCTCGATCCTGAAATCTGTGAAATTTGCTTGAGGTGTGTATTGATTTCTGGTTTAGATGGATTTGGATCAAAATTCATGTTTAGAGGCCGTGTCGAGTGTCGTCTCCCCGGACTTCCTTAAGCAAATTTTTGAGCTTGCTCTGGGTTCGAAATTAGGGGTAGAGTGTCCTAATCGAAGATTAGTCTAGTTTTTCTACGTCCCTCCTCCCTCTAAACCCAGATCGAGAAGCTGGCCTTCTTCAGAAAGTCCATAGAAGACCTCGAGTGTCACGACCCGCACCCTAGAGTAAGGGCACGAGACGTGGGTACGTCCAGCCTACGCCGCAGTGTCGGCGGTAAAACGCTGTCCTAGGTCACAACATCTAACAATTGAAGGTATAGCAGTTATACTCCCCGAATGGGGGTGACATAACAGAATATAAAACTCAACCACAGCTAAGGTAGAACAGGTAAGATAGATAGATAAAGAAAGATAACAATATCCAGAAACAGAGAAACACAGAGGTACATCCAGAGTTCTAAGTGTCTAAAAATAAATACATCTCAGAATATCTCAAAGTCTAGTACAGTAATCCCAAATAGAAAAGACAGTCCTAATCTAAAGGAGTGTCATCTACAGCTAGTGGCTCCTGCTGCTGGTCCAAGTCTGGGCACTCATCTAGTGTGGCACCGTAGTAAGTAGGGCAGAACGCCTCAGCCTCGTCCTCTGTAATATTTTCAACAGGTCCAGTCAGGACAGGAGCGAGCACAGTACATCTCACCAAATCATAGCAGGTCAGGATAAATAATCATGCTTATAGAGTAAAATACAAGAAACTGAAGAAATATGATAAACAGGAAAGACTGTAAGTAAATAGCTACAGTATATAAAGAACTGATAGTGTCTAGTGATTCAGAGCACAAGATGGTTATGTAAACGGCACGATGTTATACACGAGTAATCTACAGAGGTTATACACGAGTAATCTACTGGATTGATTACATAACCACTTCTACTCCCCCGCCCCAATCAATACACAAGGATCTGGCTAAGTTATGTTATTGTACACGAAGGTCATGTGAAAACATGATTATACACGATTTCACACATTTCGTACACGAAAGTCGCAAATACAAGGAGTACACGATGTTCACGATAAAGTACACGAACACGAATACCCGATGTATCCACTAAGGGGATAACATCGCAGAACAAGATCCATATAGTACTAATCCGTGTTTCCAACGTGTCAGCATCATGTATAGTAATCTAAAGCAGGAAATATACTCCTAATGCAGGATATGAAATGATCAGAGAATGTACTCGCCTGTATCCCAAGAATCTGAAGAAAGTACGCTGTCCGAGGAGGGGTGTCTGTCTCCTATAGAACAGTACGAGCCACTATGAGTCTAAAATGATAATACGATGCAAACTAATGCATTCTACATGAAACTAGGTCAATCTAGACCAAAGTCAACTCTTGGTCAACTCTGGTCAACCTAGAGTCAAACTAAGTCTCACTAACCCATTCTAGGTTCTAACAAGTCTACTCTAGGTTGTACTATGGCTAATAGCCTATCAGGACCTCTATCTCACTTATAACCCATAGCACATATCAAGTCACTACACACACACTATACATTCAATATATATATAGATCACACACACATGTATAGGAAGCTAAATATCAACACAACATGTATTATTATATATATGAATACAAGAGAGGTAATACAAGTGTTGTGTGCATGTGCATTGATACAAGTGTGTGGATATGGGGGTGTGCATTGTGACAGGAAAAAGGGAAAGGAAAGGAGATCAGTTCCTCACAGGTTTATGTAAACACAAGTTCAAACAGTAATACAAAAAGGAGGAAAAAACTCAAATGTGTGTGAGACACTTGTGTACAGTGTTTTAAAACAGTGAAGTATTCAAGTGTTATGCAAAACAGTGAACTCAGAAATGTACATCAATTTCAGGTTTTGTAGGATATCCAATTTCAGGTTTAAACCAATGAATGCAAGTATTCAAACCCAGTTTTTCCCAACAGGAGAATTTAACAGTAAGAAGAATCTCAGATTGGTACATCAACAGTTAAAGAACAAACTGGAAAGTGATATATCAGGTTGCAACTGTACATTTCAATCCAATGCAATTTTTCCCAGGTTTGAGGAACTCATAGTTAATGAAAGGAAGATCATTAAATCACAGGTTTAATTGAAACTGGAAACCACCATTGGAATCAACAGGAAATCAGTTCAAAAGAGTAAAACTGGAAACACAACATTCAATCTACTAACTATCTAATCCAAAGTTGTTAACAGTTCAATGAAAAGGGGAAAAACTGGAAACACAATTGTTTCCCAGGTTTTTGCAAACTCTAAAACAGTTCAATTGAAAGAAGAAAACTGGAACACCATTGTTCCCAGGTAACAACAGAAATCATATTGTATCCATGGGGAAACAGTTGCATTCCCAGGTTTAATATTTATCATAACAACTTGGTAAAATAAAGACATGAACTCAGGAACATTAAGTCCTGTCCCAACAGAAAACCACATGAGATTAGTGAAGAGAACAGTGTACATGTAATGATAAGTCTACCATTCTCAGATTTCAGTGAACCCTATCACAACCAATAATCTAAAATCGAATGTGGAAGCCTAGCTAACATTAGAAGTAATATGTAGGATCAATGCAATTTAAAACACAACAAAGGAATTTGATTTAAAACAACCTAAGAACCATTTCCAGGTTTGAATTAACTGGAACACATCCTGTGTGTATCAGAACACAACATCCCAATATCAAATCATACCCATTGCTCAAATCCCATTCACACATTCCCAAGCCCAAATTCGAATGCCAAGGCTAAGCTAACATAAATTATGATGTGTGGGTTCCATACAACTGATAAAACATAACAGGAAAAGGGATTTTAGATTGATTGGAAAAACTGAAGAAACAGTATCAGGAAACACACACTGTTCTTCCCACAAATCGAGCCAAACACCATTTAAACCCAAACAACTTAAATAGCATAGTGTACAGAGATTAAACAGGATAATTAGGATCTAATTAAGCATGAAACAACATTTATCAATCATTTAAATACGATTTAAACACTCCAAACAGACACTGCACACGCACGCACACACAGCCATTCCCGTGCACACCCAAGAACGTGTCCGACACGACACGAGGACTCGTAAAACTTGACGAGCCTCGTGTCAGTCATGGCCACTAACCACAGACCAATTTTTACGTGTCGGCATTGCGTGTCCAGCGCACAGTAGCCCCCGAGTAGCAGGGGAGCTACAGTGCCGCGCGCACACGCCCGCACACGCGTGTCCCGTGCTCCCTACGACACAATCAGGACACGAACAAAAGCACACGACACTAGGGAACCCTAGACGACACCTAGATCTAGCTTCCTATTCAAAAAGATTGGGAAAACTCGATCGAGCAGTCCTTTGGGACATTTCGTCGAGCACCTGGATCAAGCTCTGATACGTGTCCGATACGGACACGAAACGAGCTCGAAACCTAGGGTTTGCTTCCCATACAGTTGGGTGAGGGCTAGGGGACCTTAGAAATGATTTTTACAGGATTTTAGGAGCATTAATAGAGATTATACCTATAGTTGTCCAAAGCTCCAAAAAGCTCCAAAGAAGAGGATCCTTCAAAGCACCAAAAACTCCCCAAATTGTTTGCTCCCTGTCAAAACTCAATCCCAACAGCAAGAGAACAATATTTAGAGCCTATAGGAATTAGTTTGAAGGAAAAAGGACCTAATTTGAATTTACTATGAATTTGGGAAGATGGAACTTTACCTCTTCCTAAAACTTGATGAACCCTAATGAAAAGAGGCTAGCCCTAAAATTTGGGAGGATATAAATAGAGGGAAGGGCTATCATGTGGCTGGCCAAAGCCCCTAGGGTTAGGGTTTTAGCTAGTGGGTTGAGTCCTAACTAGTTTAGTCATGGTTATGACTTGTGACTACACAAGCCATCCTTAGGCCAAACTAGCTCCTAATCACCCCAAACCAATTCTAATGAACTTGAATAATTAACTTAGGTCACACTAGGGTTTCTTAACCTAACCAAAGTGTCTTGACCTAGGTTAGCCAATAGGACAGTCTCCTAGTCCACATGAGTCAAAGTCAAATATAGGGTCAAAATAATTCTACCAAAAATCACTAAAAATCTTATTATTTATATTTAATAATAAAATCCCAAAATAATTCCAAAATTTTGAAAATGACCAAAATACCCTCAAGCTAGAAAAGTGGCAGTAACAAATCTACCCCCCTTAAAATAATTTCGTCCTCGAAATTTAAGGCAAAACTAAACTGCGAAGAAGGATAGAAAAGTATACCTCAAGGTCCAAAAAGATAGGGGTACCGCTCGCGCATCTCATCCTCCCGCTTCCAGGTAGACTCTCCTGGAGAATGATGCCTCCATGCGACGCGTACCAAGGGTATCACCTGGTTCCTCAATACCTTCTCTCGGCGATCCAGAATCTCCACAGGCTGCTCTGGATAACTGAGAGTAGGTCCAACCTCTATCTCCGAGTGATCGAGCACATGGCTAGGGTCAGCCACGTACCGTCGCAGCTGTGATACGTGGAATACGTTGTGGACGCCCACTAGTGCAGGTGGCAAGTCTAGCCTGTATGCCACGTCACCGACTCTCCCGCTGATGACGAAAGGGCCGATGAAGCGCGGGCTAAGCTTCCCACCTCCACCAAAACGTATCGTACCACGAGTCGAAGATATCCGCAGAAAAACCATGTCTCCAACCTAATCACAAGCAAGGTCTCAAGTTACTAAAAATCAAATACGATCAATCAAACAAAACTAAATACAACCTAATTCTAATCCTACTCTATATCTGTACCTCAAACTCCAGCGGCCTCCGGTGGCTATCGGCCCAGTGCCGATCTGTCCTGTGCCACGCGAAGTCTGTCCCTGATAAGCTTCACCTTCTCGGCTGCGTCAACAACCATCTCTGGTCCCAGTAAAGCTCGCTCTCCAACATCATCCCAAGATAAGGGTGTACGACACCTACGCCCGTACAGAGCCTCAAACGGTGACATCTCTATGCTGGCCTGAAAACTGTTGTTGTAAGCAAACTCCACCAAATGCAGGTGATCATCCCAGGAACCTCCAAAATCCAGGACGCACGTCCGCAGCATATCCTCGAGGGTCTGAATAGTCCTCTCTGACTGTCCGTCCGTCTGGGGGTGGTATGCAGTACTGAACTTGAGCTGAGTGCCCAAGCTAGTCTACAGACTCCTCCAAAAATGGGAAGTAAAGCGGCTATCCCGATCTGAGACTATGCTGACGGGAACTCCGTGAATCCTGACTATCTGTCTCATATACAACTCCGCCAGCCTCTCTGTAGACGTACCCACCTTGAATGGCAAGAAGTGGGCCGATTTGGTCAACCTGTCAACGATGACCCAAATCGCGTCTTTCCCTCCTGGTGTACGGGGCAATCCTAATACAAAGTCCATGGTAATGTGCTCCCACTTCCACTCTGGAATGGGCAGCGGCTGCAATAATCCTCCAGGCCTCTGCCTCTCAGCCTTGACCTGCTGACAGATCAAGCATCTAGCTACGAAGTTGGACACCTCCCTCTTCATCCCGTACCACCAGACATGCTCTCGCAGATCCCTGTACATCTTGTTGGCACCAGGATGTATAGAGTACTGCGATCTGTGAGCCTCCTGCATAATCTGCTCTCTGAGCTCCCCGCTAGGCACACATAACCTGGCACCGTGCCTCAGGGCACCATCCTCTGCAAGTGAGAACTCAATATTCTGCACTCCCATACTGATCTGCTCTCGGATACTCCGCAGAGCCACATCATCAAACTGTGCCGCCTTGATCCTGTCCATCAAGTCTGACTGTATCTGCAAGCCCCATAACTGCATCTGCACTCCGGGCACGATCACCTCAATCTCAAGACTCTCCAAATCTGCAAGCAGGTGCCGATCCATAGTCAAACACATGGCTGTCGGATACCTACTCAAGGCATCGGCAACCACGTTGGCCTTCCCCGGGTGATACTGGAGTGCGATATCAAAGTCCTTCATCAGCTCAAGCCACCTGCGCTGCCTCATGTTCAACTCCTTCTGAGTGAACACATACTTCAAGCTCTTGTGGTCTGTGAAGATCTCCACCCTCTCGCCGTACAGATAGTGCTTCCATAACTTCAAAGCAAAAATCACCGCCGCCAGCTCCAGGTCATGGGTAGGGTAGTTCTTCTCATGAGGCCATAATTGCCTGGAAGCATAGGCAATCACCTTTCCATGCTGCTGCAAGACGCAACCCAGCCCCTTTCCTGAAGCATCACTATAAATAGTGAAACCACCTGATCCTGAAGGCAATGTCAGAATCGGAACTGTCATAAGCCGCTTCTTCAACTCATCAAAAGCTGCCTGACACTCCTCTGACCAAACATACTCAGTATCCTTCCGGGTCAACCGTGTCAACGGCTCTGCAACCCGGGAGAAATCCTGCACGAATCTCCTATAGTATCCTGCCAGCCCCAGGAAACTCCTGATCTCTGCTACTGAAGTCGGCGCCTTCCAAGCCTCAACTGCTACAATCTTCTTGGGGTCAACTGAGATACCATCTCCAGTCACCACATGCCCCAAGAAGTCCACCTGGTCCAAGAAAAACTCACACTTGGAGAGTTTCCCATAAAGCTGCTCCCGCCTGAGAGTCTCTAGCACTATCCGCAGATGCTCCTCGTGCTCCTCCTCTGTCTTAGAATATATCAAGATATCATCAATGAACACCACCACGAACTTGTCCAAGTACTGGTGGAACACCTTGTTCATTAGATTCATAAACACTGCTGGTGCATTGGTTAGCCCAAACGGCATAACCAAGAACTCAAACTGCCCGTACCGCGTCCTGAAGGCGGTCTTGGGGATATCCTACCTCTTCACCTTCACCTGGTGATAACCCGACCTCAAGTCAATCTTGGAGAACACCCGAGCTCCGCTCAACTGATCAAACAGATCATCGATCCGCGACAGTGGATATCTGTTCTTGATTGTCAGGTTGTTGAGTGCCCTGTAGTCGATACACATACGTACCGACCCATCCTTCTTCGGTACGAAAAGCACCGGTGCACCCCAAGGTGAAGAATTAGAGCGAATGAAGCCCTTGTCCTGCAGCTCATCCACCTGCTTCTTCAGCTCCACCAACTCGCTGTTGTTCACTCGATAGACATGCTGAGAGATCGGTTCCGCGCCGGAAACCAAGTCTATCGAGAACTCCACATCTCTGTCCGGTGGAAGCCCTGGCAACTCCTCTGAAAAAACGTCCATAAACTCTGCGATCAAGGGATGCGGAGCCACCTGCTCCTCGACTGATGCTCCACAGAAGACTCCGCCGTCCTGCTCTGCCTGCCGTCAGGTGTACTCAAACTCCGGCTCTCCTGGCGCCCCGAACAAAACTCTACCCCCACGGCAATCAATGCTGGCGTGGTGTCTACTCAGCCAGTCCATACCTAATACTATATCGTAGTTAGGTAATGGCATGACGAGTAAACTCACCCCCAACTCTCGGCCTCCCAATATAACACTCCGCCCTCTGCAAACATCACTCACGAGGATGACCCCACCCCCGGTCGTGATCTTGCAGGTCCTAGGCAATGGTTCCGAGATCAAACTGTGTCTAATAGCATAAGATACAGACATAAAGCTGTGGGAAGCCCCGGAATCAAACAATGTGAATGCTGGAAGGGAGTCGAGAAGAACCGAACCTGCTATCAGCTCTCCGATAACCTCAGCATCCTCAGCTGCCATGGCGAAAGCTCGCCCCCGCTGTCCACCCCGTGCCTGCTGCTGGTGCTGCTGGAACCTCTGCTGCTGGGTCTGCAGGGCTGGTCCCCTCTGCTGGCCTGCTGGAGCCTTGGCTGCCCCAGCTCCTCCTGGTAACGGACGCATCGACGCAACTGGACACTCTCGCATCTGATGGTCTGCTGACCCACACAACAAGCATCTGCCGAGCCTCTTTCTGCACTCGTCCCACTTGTGCCCAGGCTTCTTGCAGAAAGTATAACTAACAGTCTGCTGCCTGGGTGCCTGCTGCCCCCTCTGATGCTGGTGCTGCACCTGCTGGAAAGGTGCACGGCCCTGCTGCTGAAACTGCTGCACTGGCCTCTGCTGTTGCTGCTGGAAGTGAGGCCTCTTGGCCTGCCCCTGACTGCTACTGCCTGACTGAAAGTCGCGACCTCTCTTCTGCCTCAGTCCCAGGTCGTCCTCTGCCGCCATGGCCCCAGAATAAATCTCAGCAAATGTAGCGTTCCGGTCGCTCTTAGTCAGCGACCGAATCTCTCTAATCAGACCTCGGTGAAACTTCCTCGCCTTGGTCTTCTCCGTCAAGTCATCAATGAACCGGGCCAGTCGGCAGAACTCTCCGGCATACTCAGCAATTGTCTGGTTCCCCTGAACCAGAGCCTCAAACTGTGCCTCGATCCCACCCAAGGCTACATCGGGGAAGAACTGCTCCTTGAACAGTTCCTTGAACTGGGCCCAAGTCTGGCCCTCCACTCCTACTCTGGGATCAGTCTGGTACCATGCACGGGCCAAATCCTGCATCTGGCTGCCCGCTGTCTCAATGTGAAGTCGAGCTGGTATCTCTGCTAGTCGAAAAATCTCCTCAATGTGCTCAACCCAGTCATCTGCAACGTGAATGCCCTCCGTGCCGAAGAACTCCCGAGGGTGCATCTTCTGGAAGTCCTGTATATCTCTCTCCCTCCGACGGGGCTGCTGCTGGGCCCCCTGACCAGTCACCATCTCAACAGTCGTACGTACCAGCTGGTGCGCCTCATCAATCCCCTGCCTGAAATCTGCTGTCTGTCTCTCACTGCGCTGGTGCGAGGACTCCAGAATCCTCTCCACGAAGGAGAAGAGATGGGTAGCATCAACCATCCCCGCAGGCGGAGGCTGCTGCGAAAGAAGGATCTCAGGAATCACCATGCTCGGCCTCCCGACTGGTGGAGGTGCTCCTCCAAAAGTGGCAGAAACTCCCACTCCCGAGGGCTGCACTGGCCCTGTGGCACCGGGAGCTGGATGCTGGACACGAGAGGTGGCAGACCCCTCTCCAGCCTCTCCCGTCACGGGGCGATGCGATCGCGTCTCAACCATCCTGGAGACACAGATCAAACAAGAAGCAATTACTGAGAATGAGTCGAAATAATCAAAGGAGGACAGTTTAAAATTCTAGGGAAGACAATAAGCAGCAAAATAGATATACGAAATCTGATAAGGAGTTTTCCTAGTGTGATTGAGTACCTTCAGAAAAGAAAAAAAAATTCACTAATTTCTACTGCAGGCTGCAGCGATATTCTAGTTCGAATACCACTGCACTTATATCTTAGACCTGCATGGGCCCCCACTAAAAACGTGTCACGACCCGCACCCTAGAGTAAGGACACGAGACGTGGGTACGTCCAGCCTACGCCGCAGTGTCGGCGGTAGAACGCTGTCCTAGGTCACAACATCTAACAATTGAAGGTATAGCAGTTATACTCCCCGAATGGGGGTGACATAACAGAATATAAAACTCAACCACAGCTAAGGTAGAACAGGTAAGATAGATAGATAAAGAAAGATAACAATATCCAGAAACAGAGAAACACAGAGGTACATCCAGAGTTCTAAGTGTCTAAAAATAAATACATCTCAGAATATCTCAAAGTCTAGTACAGTAATCCCAAATAGAAAAGACAGTCCTAATCTAAAGGAGTGTCATCTACAGCTAGTGGCTCCTGCTGCTGGTCCAAGTCTGGGCACTCATCTAGTGTGGCACCGTAGTAAGTAGGGCAGAACGCCTCAGCCTCGTCCTCTGTAATATTTTCAACAGGTCCAGTCAGGACAGGAGCGAGCACAGTACATCTCACCAAATCATAGCAGGTCAGGATAAATAATCATGCTTATAGAGTAAAATACAAGAAACTGAAGAAATATGATAAACAGGAAAGACTGTAAGTAAATAGCTACAGTATATAAAGAACTGATAGTGTCTAGTGATTCAGAGCACAAGATGGTTATGTAAACGGCACGATATTATACACGAGTAATCTACAGAGGTTATACACGAGTAATCTACTGGATTGATTACATAACCACTTCTACTCCCCCGCCCCAATCAATACACAAGGATCTGGCTAAGTTATGTTATTGTACACGAAGGTCATGTGAAAACATGATTATACACAATTTCACACATTTCGTACACGAAAGTCGCAAATACAAGGAGTACACGATGTTCACGATAAAGTACACGAACACGAATACCCGATGTATCTACTAAGGGGATAACATCGCAGAACAAGATCCATATAGTACTAATCCGTGTTTCCAACGTGTCAGCATCATGTATAGTAATCTAAAGCAGGAAATATACTCCTAATGCAGGATATGAAATGATCAGAGAATGTACTCGCCTGTATCCCAAGAATCTGAAGAAAGTACGCTGTCCGAGGAGGGGTGTCTGTCTCCTATAGAACAGTACGAGCCACTATGAGTCTAAAATGATAATACGATGCAAACTAATGCATTCTACATGAAACTAGGTCAATCTAGACCAAAGTCAACTCTTGGTCAACTCTGGTCAACCTAGAGTCAAACTAAGTCTCACTAACCCATTCTAGGTTCTAACAAGTCTACTCTAGGTTGTACTATGCTAATAGCCAATTAGGACCTCTATCTCACTTATAACCCATAGCACATATCAAGTCACTACACACACACTATACATTCAATATATATATAGATCACACACACATGTATAGGAAGCTAAATATCAACACAACATGTATTATTATATATATGAATACAAGAGAGGTAATACAAGTGTTGTGTGCATGTGCATTGATACAAGTGTGTGGATATGGGGGTGTGCATTGTGACAGGAAAAAGGGAAAGGAAAGGAGATCAGTTCCTCACAGGTTTATGTAAACACAAGTTCAAACAGTAATACAAAAAGGAGGGAAAAACTCAAATGTGTGTGAGACACTTGTGTACAGTGTTTTGAAATAGTGAAGTGTTCAAGTGTTATGCAAAACAGTGAACTCAGAAATGTACATCAATTTCAGGTTTTGTAGGATATCCAATTTCAGGTTTAAACCAATGAATGCAAGTATTCAAACCCAGTTTTTCCCAACAGGAGAATTTAACAGTAAGAAGAATCTCAGATTGGTACATCAACAGTTAAAGAACAAACTGGAAAGTGATATATCAGGTTGCAACTGTACATTTCAATCCAATGCAATTTTTCCCAGGTTTGAGGAACTCATAGTTAATGAAAGGAAGATCATTAAATCACAGGTTTAATTGAAACTGGAAACCACCATTGGAATCAACAGGAAATCAGTTCAAAAGAGTAAAACTGGAAACACAACATTCAATCTACTAACTATCTAATCCAAAGTTGTTAACAGTTCAATGAAAAGGGGAAAAACTGGAAACACAATTGTTTCCCAGGTTTTTGCAAACTCTAAAACAGTTCAATTGAAAGAAGAAAACTGGAACACCATTGTTCCCAGGTAACAACAGAAATCATATTGTATCCATGGGGAAACAGTTGCATTCCCAGGTTTGATATTTATCATAACAACTTGGTAAAATAAAGACATGAACTCAGGAACATTAAGTCCTGTCCCAACAGAAAACCACATGAGATTAGTGAAGAGAACAGTGTACATGTAATGATAAGTCTACCATTCTCAGATTTCAGTGAACCCTATCACAACCAATAATCTAAAATCGAATGTGGAAGCCTAGCTAACATTAGAAGTAATATGTAGGATCAATGCAATTTAAAACACAACAAAGGAATTTGATTTAAAACAACCTAAGAACCATTTCCAGGTTTGAATTAACTGGAACACATCCTGTGTGTATCAGAACACAACATCCCAATATCAAATCATACCCATTGCTCAAATCCCATTCACACATTCCCAAGCCCAAATTCGAATGCCAAGGCTAAGCTAACATAAATTATGATGTGTGGGTTCCATACAACTGATAAAACATAACAGGAAAAGGGATTTTAGATTGATTGGAAAAACTGAAGAAACAGTATCAGGAAACACACACTGTTCTTCCCACAAATCGAGCCAAACACCATTTAAACCCAAACAACTTAAATAGCATAGTGTACAGAGATTAAACAGGATAATTAGGATCTAATTAAGCATGAAACAACATTTATCAATCATTTAAATACGATTTAAACACTCCAAACAGACACTGCACACGCACGCACACACAGCCATTCCCGTGCACACCCAAGAACGTGTCCGACACGACACGAGGACTCGTAAAACTTGACGAGCCTCGTGTCAGTCATGGCCACTAACCACAGACCAATTTTCACGTGTCGGCATTGCATGTCCAGCGCGCAGTAGCCCCCGAGTAGCAGGGGAGCTACAGTGCCGCGCGCACACGCCCGCACACGCGTGTCCCGTGCTCCCCACGACACAATCAGGACACGAACAAAAGCACACGACACTAGGGAACCCTAGACGACACCTAGATCTAGCTTCCTATTCAAAAAGATTGGGAAAACTCGATCGAGCAGTCCTTTGGGACATTTCGTCGAGCACCTGGATCAAGCTCTGATACGTGTCCGATACGGACACGAAACGAGCTCGAAACCTAGGGTTTGCTTCCCATACAGTTGGGTGAGGGCTAGGGGACCTTAGAAATAATTTTTACAGGATTTTAGGAGCATTAATAGAGATTATACCTATAGTTGTCCAAAGCTCCAAAAAGCTCCAAAGAAGAGGATCCTTCAAAGCACCAAAAACTCCCCAAATTGTTTGCTCCCTGTCAAAACTCAATCCCAACAGCAAGAGAACAATATTTAGAGCCTATAGGAATTAGTTTGAAGGAAAAAGGACCTAATTTGAATTTACTATGAATTTGGGAAGATGGAACTTTACCTCTTCCTAAAACTTGATGAACCCTAATGAAAAGAGGCTAGCCCTAAAATTTGGGAGGATATAAATAGAGGGGAGGGCTGTCATGTGGCTGGCCAAAGCCCCTAGGGTTAGGGTTTTAGCTAGTGGGTTGAGTCCTAACTAGTTTAGTCATGGTTGTGACTTGTGACTACACAAGCCATCCTTAGGCCAAACTAGCTCCTAATCACCCCAAACCAATTCTAATGAACTTGAATAATTAACTTAGGTCATACTAGGGTTTCTTAACCTAACCAAAGTGTCTTGACCTAGGTTAGCCAATAGGACAGTCTCCTAGTCCACATAAGTCAAAGTCAAATATAGGGTCAAAACAATTCTACCAAAAATCACCAAAAATCACTAAAAATCTTATTATTTATATTTAATAATAAAATCCCAAAATAATTCCAAAATTTTGAAAATGACCAAAATACCCTCAAGCTAGAAAAGTGGCAGTGACATCGAGCTTCTCGAGATCCTCCAGTCCTCCGCCACCGCCGGCGCCAACAGGCTCTTCTCTGCCACCTACGATAGGCTGGTCAACGCCTGCATTGGCCTCCGCTCGCCTGCCTCCAGTGAGGGCGGAGGCATGCGGCGTACGCCCCTCCTTGGAGGCGGCGGGGACTGCGGGCAGGATGAATGGTGTTTGTTGAAATGTCTTAGTCATGATATTTATGATAATTTTTTCCTAAAACTGCACACTTTTGTTGGTTGATGCTGATATGTTGTATTTCCTTCTTTTCATTTGGTTTTCTCTAGATTAGGCTTCTTTGAGGAGGTGATGCCCATGCCGTGGAGGGTGAGGGGGCGGATGGAGGCTTCTCTGATGAGTTATATTGAAAATAACCAAATCATATGGTAATGTTGGTTAGAAGCTAATTACGATGGTAAATTTCATATGCTCTTACTGAACATTGTGCATTATCCTAGGATATTAACATATGTGAGGAGTTACTCCTCAAATGTCAGTCTTCTCCGTCTACAATCTGCATATGATATCTCTCAAGGTATGTGTTATTTTCCGTCTTTCATGCACACCACGTGTTCATTCGTTCCATTGTGCAAATAAGAACTCTTTCAAGAATGCACGGACACAAATACTGTACGACCCCACAGTGCGGACACGACAAGTATTTTAGCGTGTGTCCTAATCTTCTATTGCTGAGAGATGGCAGAGCACATCGACTCCTAGCAATAGTGGTTGATGCATCAATAATAATAGTTTCTAGATTATGCTCTTGGATTAATTGTACTCGTTCATTCCAAATAAGGAGGGATGTATATTACATATAGTAATCAGAGTTTTCCTATATGGTATATGATAACATAGTTTAGTTTAGGGAGGATTTAGCAGCTTATGTGTTGTGTATTATTTTGGTAGTCAATGTTGATAGCTTATTGAATTCAAGAAGCACCATCAATAAGGATCAATGTATAACTTTCAAGTATGCATTACTCTTTCTGTTGATTTATATGTACAACTTCTATCTTGCTTCCCACCAATTGGGTGGTCGAATGATAACACTAATAAAAGAGGGGGGAAATGGACATGGATTTGAATCCTAATTCGAATAAAATAGACAATTCACACAAATGTACTATTACATGACAACCATTTAAATCTTCGAGCTCGACTTGTCTTCTTGACATAGAACATGTAAAATACTCAATAGAAAATTAGGATACAACTCCCATTTTGACAATAAATTTTGATTTGGTCCCTCTAACTTAAAGGCTTACAAGAGGTTGATTTTTTTTTATAAGATCTCAAGCATTTACACTAAAAAAAACAAAAGCATAGTGCACTTGTGATAAAATTAATGCAAAAGAACAAGAAACAATGTGGTTGAAGTATTCTTAATCTTATATTTGGCAGTTTTAGATAAATTGTTGAAACAAGGAATTCTCTTTATATTGTATTATGCTGAAAATCATTGGTCCCTTGTGGCCATCAAGTCTTCAAAATAGCTTAATTGTCTCAAGCTATGATAATCATCGTTTGTTTGACCATATTTATTGCATGGACACAGTGACATGGACACAACCTTTTTTGGTGATCTAGTATTTGTTGGTGTACTTTTTGGTGTTGTTTTGTAACTGTTATGTAACTACAAAGAGGCATATTTTGGAAAACATATTTGTAATGTTTTGGAAAACATATTTGTAATGTTTGTCTTGTCATTGTTTTCTTAATTGAATAAACTTGTCTTTTCATGTAACTTGCTGACTATCTTATTTCTTTGTTTTCATGGACAGTTCATAGATGTTCTGCAAAGGGAGTTGGACGCTGTGGAGATGGAAAAAGAATCCTTAATTGCTGACTTCTCACGGGTAATGCTCTTGCATTTCTAAAATTTTATCTGGTTGTGAGCTACTATTTTTACCAACACATACAAGGAACCTTCTACTATTAAGATCACTAACTGGGTTTATCTTAGTGTTGAGTTTCATTTATAGGTCAGTAATGCTGTTTTTACTTTCTGGTTTGAAGTTTGATATAAAGTCCACTTTTGGTGACTTAGTTGTGTGTTTTTCTTTTGTTCCTTTATACATGAAAAATGCTTCTCTTAATATTATGTATTAAGAAAAAAATATATCTTAATCGTTTCTAGGAAGGAAAAGATACAAGGGCTCTTAATATTTTGTAGCAAAAACCATCAAGAGATATATTTTTTCATTTCTTTAAGTTTAATGATTACTTTTCCTGTTGAAGGCTTGTTTGTTGCACTAGAAACTTGGTGTCTTCTTTGCTTGTTCTAGGTCCTGGAAAGCAGATCATACCTACACATTTTTGATGTATCCATATATGACTGATACAACTCAGTCATCCCTACACTTTTTTTTGCAGCAATCCTGTGAAGGTAAGCCCATAGGCCTTGCTCTACCACCTCTCCCTGTAGTACACAAATGTATACAGTCTATAATCTATGCAGTATTCCTAACTGCATTTCCAATTGCAGTTCTCCCTGCAGTTATCCCCTACCTGATCCTCATACATATGGACCTATACCTCCACAAGTCCCCTACTACCCACACACTCTATTACCCTGCTACAATAGATACACTTGCCTGCACAACACTCTGCACACTGCTGCTATTCCTTCCTGCAGCACATGGCCAAAAAAATCAACACTGTTTGCACCCACACAAGCCTCCTGCAGGCTACATAAGTGTAAGTTTCATATTTGCATTTAGATTTGCATTTGATGATTCAATCATCACTCATTGCACTTCTGTAAGTTTCAGATTTGGCTTTTGGGCAAGCTTAACCTTTAACATAATATTTCAGCCTAGTCACATCTCTTCTAAAAGTGACAAAAATGTTGGATATTTATTATCTATAAAAAAATTAGCATGAAATAAAAAAGTAAATGTTAAGAGAATTACTACAATGTAACAGACACTAAGTATTAACTAATTGCACGGTTTCTGTATGAATGAAAGTGTAAACAAACATACTTATGGAAATTGGCAATAATATGGGATAAAATTAGGTTGACTATCAATTATTAAGACACATGAAGTGAAACGTACATAATTTCACAATCTACTGTAGGTTGGCTCAGGTCATAAAAGACTTATCATTTATGGCTATGTCGAGTTTTCAACAATTCATGTTGAGGAATTGGATCTGGGATTGGCATGAACCTTAAATAGAATTACCAGCTTGTCTGTTTGATTTGGGTCTGTTTGATTCCAACATGGCCTAGCAATTAGCATATAGGGTTGGTTAGTATAATGTAGATGTAGGTTGCTGTCAATAGGATTTTATCTCCAATCTAGATTCTTAGACACTAAAGACAACATGGAAATGAGATATTTTTATCCATAGATTATGAAATTTGTTATTCTTTTGTCAGTGGTGGCGGTGTCCTCTGCAACCTTTTCTCCCTTTGGTATAAATTATGAGGGTGAGTTAAGAGAATTTGAGAAGTATATAGTTTCTAATTTGCTATGTTTTTTCTTTTTGTTATGTATCAGTTATTTCTATGTATCCTTCAATTTATTCTTTTTTGCAATGTCATTGTTTGGTGGGTTAGAGTTTTACTGATACTTGCTTATTACTATGTAATCCTTCAATTTATTCTTTTTTGCAATGTTAGTTGAAATAAGCTAAAAAAAATTTAGAATTTTTGTTCTAAGTTGATATCAGTTTATACAAACATGTGCATATAATGATTAAATATAGTTCTATTTTTCTCTCAGGAACTGCATGAAAAATGAAGGTGTTGTGAATATGGGAGGAATGTGCTCCGGTCGGATTTGCTACATATTTTATTTCTAGTTATATAAATATCAGTTTTGGATGTTTAAGATGTACAAAAACTACATACTTTGGTTGAATATGTTGTGATTGGACGTGTGTTGGATGTTTGTGGTTGAACTTATATTGGATGTGTTGGAAGTTTGTGGTGTATGAACAATACAGTTTGTTAATATAAAAATTGGATATTACAATTATTTGATGTGTGTATATCTTCTGGATTATTGATGTTATGTGTGTGTTCGATTCATTATATATAATTATAAATAAAATTTTTGCTATACATAATTTAGCTTCTCTTGACGGTTATAAAACGTTAACAGTTAATTCAATCCTGCTGCAACTGCTCTTTTCATTGAAGATTTTCTTGACGGCTAATAACCGTCATCTAGGTCGGAGTCAAGAAAAGTTTTTGCCTACGTTGACGGTTTCTAAAAACTGCTATCTTGACGATTAAAAACGGTCAACAAAACTACTTCATATGACGGCCAAAAACCGTCAAGAAAAGTCCAGCCAGCAACCGTCAAGAAAAGGGGAGACTTTTCTCGACTCCGGCCTACTTGACGGATCCGCAACCGTCAAGATACTCATTTCTTAACGGAAAAACACCGTCAAGAGATACTTTTTTTCTTGTAGTGGTGGGTGCACAAAGACAGTATAAGACTCGAAAAGCAACTCAAAGCTCTTCTTATTTAAAGTATTTTGAAGCTGTTTTTTAAGGCATTTTGGTTTCGATGTAATAAAGAGGTATGATGTATAAAAAATTATTATTATTTCATGTCAGTTTGTCGGTCATTTTGTTATTTTATGAATGTAAGGTGAGACGGGCGCATTTCAAATGCATTGAGATCTTGTACTCCGTTGCAAATCATTAATAAAGATATATTTTCTTTCTATTTTGTGTCTTCAATTTTCTACTGCTAAGTGATTTCAACCTTATATTCAAATGAATTGTCACTCGGGTACGTTCTTGCCTTGCACAAGTACAATTTAGACTTGTACGACATCACGTCCAGTAACGACTTGTCGATTCTGCAAATCGTAACATGACATGAATCTCACCCAACACCACCATGAAACTTGTTGGTTCATGGGAGGAGGCGAATATTCGAATCTTGCTTTGAGCACTCGTAGTTCTAATCACCTGAGCAATACCAACATGTTCTCTTTCTTTTATTACAGTTATTTGTTTCTTCAATTCCAGACTAGTATTAGATTTTTAGTAAAGTTTCAAGCCATTTTTTCTAACAAACTTTACAGAAATTTAGTTTAAATCCCTACTTTGAAGCTGATTTTGATTTAGATAAAGCCAAAACATTAAGTTTTTGCTTTATTCCCTCATAAATTCACAAGATAAAACATTGCACTCAGAAGTTCACAACATAAAACATTACACTGAGATTCTGAGAAAAGTAGTAAAAATAATCATACAAAGAACAGTAGAATTAGTGAACTCAGAAGAGTAACACTGCTAAATGAAATATATTACAACATGTTATTTTCTTCTCAATGCAGTTATTTTGTTGCTGTAAAAATGACGAGCATTGAAAAGTCAGAGAGACTCGGTTGACATTAATCAGTACCGAACTTATCTAAACTTCGAAACAGTCATAGGAATTTCCAGCAGTTGACAAGTAGTATTCTTCCCTTCACATTGAACTTAGGCATGTGGGAAAGCAATTGATGCATGTACCAATTAATTTTGTGCAAAGGGAATTGAACTCTCCAATATTCACAGCATCTCAAAGAAGAAAAATCTAATTTATGATAGCTTGACGTGATGAAAATTTCCTTGTCGCTATAGAGTTCATTTTTGTTCATCTATTAAAACTTGTGTGCATATTCATCGTTCCACTCAAGAGTTGTCACGTATAAAACTAGTGGTCAAAACTTGTGTGAATGTTCCCACTCAAGATGAAAACGACAATAATTTTAGCTAGTTTCATACGTGGCAACTCTTAGTGTAATAGTGCACATCCACACAAGTTTTGGTGGTTGAACAAAAATAAAATCAAATTATAATGGCTGAATTCAAATGATACACTACGAGTAAGTAGCGTTCAAATTTCCTCTTTGATGTTGTATTCTAAGAGATCATTCTCAGTAAGCAAATACGAGGGAGCCAGGATTGCTGGCACAATTCATGGCAACTGTGGTCAGGGTCAGACATAACTTCGGATTTGGATAAACTAATTCTCTCTGGTTGGGACAACCTCCAGATTCAACATGATCCCACAAGAGGTCGGAATTTTGGATAATCCTCCAAAATCGATCCACAATAAAGATCAAAGACAACCAAAACTAGTTCTAGATATATAGGACAATTCAACCTCGTGAGCCGGCCATGACTGTGGTTAGTAGATTGATCGACTGTCGTATTGAAATTACGTATGTTGTCATTGTGGTGCATGCTTGGTCTAAATGTCGTAATCAAGACAGTCCATGAAACAAACGTACAAGCGATGGTTTCATTACTGACATTAAGTTTGTAGCATGCTCGTCTGATAATAGTTAAGGAATGTTTGCACAAAGTGAGGATCATCGAATGCAATTAAACCTACTGCATGATCGACATGGATCTTCTCAATAAACGAATTATATCCGATCCGTGAGACATGATTTGCTGATGTGTTAGTAGACTGGAATATTCTCAACCGTGACTATAGGGTCTCTCATGTTTGTTGCAGACAACTGAACATGCTTAATTTTTTTTTTAGGTGTCATTTTTTCCTGCTTGACAAATGCCAAGAAAAATTCGAACATGCGCATTCCGTCGGTACCCCCGTTGCTACCACTAGGCCACAACTCAATTTACTCCTGCAGTGCAGGCACCCTTATTAGTTATTGCACTGTACTGCATGCTACTAGGGGTCAGTATTCGGTTTATTCGGTTTCAACCGAATCGAAATAGTCAAAACCGAATAAATCGAAATTCTAAAAATTCAAACCCGAAAGCGAATAAAATTAGCCAAAACCGAAACCGAACCGAATAAGCAATTCCATTTATTCGGTTTGTTCGACTGGAATATTTCTATTGTTTAATGGATCAGGCCCAAAGTTAAGATCGGTTAAATTATATTAAAAATGATAATTCTTATACACATATTTGTTCTATTCAAAGTTGTACTACTTGTTAAGTTATCAATACTAAGCTTCAAAACATATACATAGAAGTGTTGTTTTCAAAATATACAAATTTTCGATCACAAAATATGCACAAAATTTAGAGTATTTATATAATTGTATAAGTCTTATTCGATGTTCGGTTTGGGACCGAGACAAAAATCGAATAAAAATTTTAGTAAACTGAACTGAATCTTTTATTCTATTCGGTTTAGACGAATACCGAATAATGCTCACCTATACATGCTACTGATGAGAGCGAGTGCAGTTGGATCATAAAATATCACAAAACGTTTAATTTTGGTAAATGATTTTTTACACTAACTATCTCTAAGTTTTAGGTTTATAACATGAGATACCACTACTTTAAACTTATTACACTGGTCATCCCTTCCTTTTGGAAAAAAAAAATACAAATAGAGGTAGGTTGTGTTATAATTTTTTTTAATCTTAAAGTAGGAATATTTCGTGTAATAAATATAAAATACGGGAATAATCAGTGTAATTAATTTAAAATTAGGGGTACCCATGTTATTAATCCAAAACTTAGGGGTAATAGTGTAAATAAGGAAGAGTTTGGTACATTTTTCTTAGGCTTAATTGCAACTTGATACCCTCAACTATTCTTGTTTTTCAACTTTATACCCTAAACTCTTTTTTTGGTACAACTTGATACCCTGAAATTTTTTTGGACAATAATATCCATGCTCAAAACTAAAAACTACTCCCGCAACCCACGCCCCCTCCAGCCACCCCGGCCCAGCCTCCCTTAGCCGCAGCACCCCCCCCCCCCCCCCCCCCCACCCCTCCTCCCCGACAACCTCCCTCCGGGCGCCCCCCTCCCCCTGCTCCCGTTCTCCTTCGGCTACCCCCCGCCCAGCTCCCCCCCCCCCCTCCCGCCCCGGTGCCCCCAGCTCCCTCCCCCTCCTGCCCCATGCTCCCTCCAGCCACCCCGCCCCCACATTCTGCTCCCCCATGTCCCGTCCCCACCCCGTGCCGACTTAGGTGGGAGGAGCTGGGGCACGACAGCGCGAGAGGAGGGGGGGCTAGGGGCACCAGGGCGGGGGGGGGGGGGGGGGGGGGGGGGGGGGGCGTTGAGGGGCGGAGGGGGGGTCACGGGGGGCAGAGGGGTGGAAGGGTGGGGGCGGGTGGCCGGAGGGTGGGGGGGGGGGGGGGGTGGCCAAATGGGAGGGGAGGGGGAAAGGGAATGACAGGCGTATTTTGAAATTTTTAAAATTTTAGGGTATAAAGTTGAAAATATATAATAGTTGATGGTATTAAGTTATTGAGTAAAAAAGTTTAGGATATAAACTTAAAAAACCGACATAGTTGAGGATATCAAGTTGCAATTAAGCCTTTTTCATATCTACATACATCAACCACTCGTAAACTTTTCTAGGGTTACATCTGAAAAGTAGCGTTAAAAGGCTAAATCCATTGTTTGGTAAACATTAGAAATCGGATTTTTTTTTTTTTTTTCCTTTTCTTTTTTTTTTTTTCTTTTTTTTTACAATATGTAGTTTTTCTCCCCTTGTATTTCCCTCTTTTCACATCTCCATTTAGACTTCGACTTGGACATAAACTGTGTTTCATCAAAGGTAAAGCTTTCTATCATAATCAATTAAGGTTAAACTAGTACAAATGTACAATGCAGTGGCAAGTAGTTGGTATGTACATAAACTACAGAAAAGTACAATCCCCTCACCCCAAAAAAATAATATGCATACTACTACTTCACTAATTATTAAATATTAACATTGACAAAGTATATAGCTAAAAAAAACTAAATTATATGCAACCACCATTTTTATATCACTAGATGCACAAATTACAGGGTTAATTTTGCCCCTCTTATTCCTTCAGTCCAAACAAAAGCTCACCCAAGAACCCTGAGATTTATTACTAGTGTCACTAATAATGCTGGACTGGAAAACAAAAGGATCAACGAAAAGAGAAGACAAACATTCCCCACACAAATGCACCCAACGGACCTCCTGAACGACAATGTGAAACTGAGGAGTAACCAAACTAAACAACATTATGCCACCACGTCTCCGAGCAACGAACAGACTGTTTCTGTGAACAACTACACAGTCCTCACATTTGCCCCGCTCATCCCGTCGATCCGGTCTTTGGTTACTTCCACAAAATGTCCGATCATTTCATGAAACTGCGTCAGCCCAGACAATGGTAGGATGATTGATGAGCGATCTGGTCCGGCCACCTGCAGTTAAGATTCGAGAAATTACAAATGCAACAAATTTCCCGCTTTATGAAATGAAATAAAAAAGAAATACACACACACACACACACGACATAACTGTATATAGAGAGGTTTTATTTTACACCTCTGATATCCTAAGGAAATGGCCCCTGTTATTGCTTCCCAAATCGAAGAAGAACCTCTTTTGGTCTGCTCTCATAACTTTCGATAAGTTTCCCATTTCATCCTGTGAGGGGAGATCAACATATCTATCTACATTCAGCTCCGGTCCAGGAACCGACAGGCCACTGTGTCCCGAAATGAACCCAGCTCCGACGTCATCTGAAAGTCCTGGAAGTCGGTCCGGAGGTTCCATATGTTGCTGTTTTCCAAGGTATCATGAAAATAACCACAAGAAGCGAATCAGTATCAGATAAGAAAATTTTATACAAAAATCAACTCCTTCGTACCTGATTGGTGACCAGAATCTCTTCCAGAATATTCTTAAATGCTAGCCATCCCTCTTCGCCGGAGCTTCCTGCAGGAACTATAATCGTGCTACGGTTCCTGCTCACAGATGCTTCTGAGACCTATAATTGTCCAACTTTATCAGTTCCTTATTACCACCGACAAAATAAATATGAAGTTCAAAAGTAATTCATCATGCCACTTAGTCTATACACAAAATAAAGTGGCTTCTTGCACTGTACATCCATGTCATGCATAGGGCATACAAGAGAATGCAAACAAAATGAAAGCACAAATAGAAAAAGTTGTCAATACTATTAAAACCAAGGTCTAGAAAGGCCAGCACTGATAGCTTTAGATAAAAGTACAATAATTACAGGGATCAACTAGAAATTCCAATAGGTGGTTCCACCCTCACCGATGATATTTCTCCAATACAAAAAACTCTGGACTTTCTTGCTTACAACATATTGATAATATTGAAGCCTTTGAAGGCAAAATTGGCTCAAAGGTTTTTATATCCATGGGTAAGTTAACTTATTAAAATAATAATTGGAAGAAATCAAGAAGCAAATTCAAGACTTTTTGTTGAGAGGTCCAGAGGCACTGAAAACCTACTTTCAAAAGATATCTAACAAATTAGAAGGCGTTTTTTAATTGCAGAAGAGCACTTTTTTAAAAATAAAAAATAAAGTAACCAACATATAAATAGTAAGAGCCTGGAAGTCGTGTTGAAATCATGGAAAATAAAAATATATTATATTTATATGTTGTAGTTCAACTTAACTATAAGGCAACATAGTCATGAAGAGCCCGCACCAAAGCTAAAATCAGAACCCTGATTTTGGAGTACAATAGGGTTATCATCACATAGCTCTTTTATGTTTTAGATTTGCCACCAAAGAGAAAAGGGACACCAGGAAAAACGAAAAATCAAGAAATAGATGGAGAATGAATAACTAAGACAAAGCCACAAAAGAGAAATGTTATGGAGCAAATTCATATTGTCATAGACCACCTGCTGTTCCTAAAATTTTAGACATTCAAAAACCTGAAAAGGAGGTTTTGAATCCAGATATGTTCCCACCAAAACCATACATGGGTGACATTGCAGCTTGCGAGAAGAGGTGCCACCCATTACCCATATGACGTGGGTTCTATGATGGGGCCCTATGAAGCATGGGCATTGGTACGAGTACCCAGTATGTTGATATGGCAATTTCGGCAATTTCTAAAAATCCACAGTACGGGTGCAATTGGTAGTCCATATAGACTAGTAATGCATCTTCATGACTTCACAAGTAAAAACTATAAGTCTAAATTTTCTTAATTCTAGTCATCAAATGAATTTAGTCTTAAAACTATGTAGTTTAAGTTTATAAATAAAGTTTGATTTCTTATAGAAAAAATACCAAAGCTATATTTTGAAAGACAAGATCATATCCAATGACTTGCATTAGAAAGTACCAAAAAAGTACCCAAAATAAAAAAATTGGAATTACAAATAAATAAAATTTTGGATGTGTACATGGCAAGTACCCGAGGAGTAACAGTATCTGGTAAGTTCCCGATATGGATAAACCTTCCTAAATGAAGTATCCATGCTTCATATAAGAATATATGATGGCTAAGAGCTTTCCTGATTTGGTAGTTGTATAAAGCTCGCAACATATTTTTCTCAAGAAGAGGAAAAACCAATACATGATAGAAAAATCACAGTACAGGTGCAATTGATAGTCCATATAGACTAGTAATGCATCTTCATAACTTCACAAGTAAAAACTAAAAGTCTAAATTTTCTTAATTCTAATCATCAAATGAATTTAGTCTTAAAACTATGTAGTTTAAGTTTATAAATAAAGTTTGATTTCTTACAGAAAAAATATCAAAGCTATATTTTGAAAGACAAGATCATATCCAATGACTTGCATTAGAAAGTACCAAAAAAGTACCTAAAATAAAAAATTGGAATTACAAATAAATAAAATTTTGGATGTGTACATGGCAAGTACCCAAGGAGTAACAGTACCCAGTAAGTTCCCGATATGGATAAACCTTCATAAATGAAGTATCCATGCTTCATATATGAACTAGTCATAACCCGTGCCCATAGGGCATGGTTCATTTAAGGTATTCCCCCTCAAAATATTGGACCCCCAATTTTAAACGAACAATAATAATTTTGAGGCTCCCATCAAAATATTAAATTTCAACCACTACTGGATGTAAATTTTATTTGGATTCCCCATAAAACCCCACTCTCAATAATGCTCATCCACAACCATTATGAGGCCCCCATCAAAATATTAAATCCCAACTATCAAAATATTAAATCCCCATCTTTGGATTCCCCATAAAACCCCACTCCCAATAATCTCTTCCCCATAAAACCCCACTCCCAATAATGCTCTTCCCCATAAAACCCCACAACCGTTGATTCACCAAGATTAAATCCCAACCATTCTTTATCTTGGCACAGTCAGCCCTAGGATTCAAAAACCTTTGTGTTTTGTATAAGAGATATATGATGGCTAAGAGCTTTCCTGATTTGGTAGTTGTATAAAGCTCGCAACATATTTTTCTCAAGAAGAGGAAAAACCAATACATGATATAAATAGAATATGGGATAAGCTCTAACAATTTAACTTTAATATGACATGTGGCATGCTTATGGCACTTTTCCATCAACAACTATCACAAAATATTAGCCAGCTAAAGCACACAGTGAAAAAGTAAGAAATCCATCAAATGAAAATTCGGCAGGGATTACATAATCGAATAGGTTGGCTCTCGTTATGTGAAAGAATAGCTTTCCTACTATATGCAAAAAAAAAAAAGGAAAAAAAATAGCTTCAATTATATTCAACTACAAGTGATTGTTACATCATTGTCAGCTAAAACTTTGATTCAATCAATATATATAAAAGTAAAATAGCATCAATAAAACCCTTATCCCAGACTTTTGGGACAGAACCACGAATCCATTTCTCTTTCTTTTTTTTCTTTATTAGAGCTCGTCTCTTCTCTAACATTAATATATGCTGCATCTTCTTTCACAGCCTCAATCCAAGTTCAATTCAGGTCCACCCCAAATTCTACCAGACCCGTCAGCTAAAATACCCATCCTCATAATTGATGCATCCACTGGTCTTCTTTGCACAAGAAAAATCATCTCAAAAGATTCTTTCATCTCATCCTCAATGAAACAACCTCCAACTTCCACGCGCACACTCATTTCTATTGTAGTTCAATATATTGCCACTCATCAATCTTAGCAAGGTTCAAGAGAAACAGATAATAAAAGTAACCATGCTTTCTAATATGGTTTACTGACATATGCCTCTTTAAATTCTTAATATGATCTTGTTGCCATAAAGAAACGGTCATAAGCTAAAAGGGACAACCAAGAATGAGAATAACAGACTTCCAGTTAATTGAAGTGAATGTGTGCATGCAATGTGTGTAAGTAGAAAGCAATGACTTTATAATCTGACCCCCATATAACCCTTTAAAATGCTTTTCAACCTCTTTGTTTCAAACAACCTCCTCTTCCGACTGGTCTCTTTGGACGGGTATCTCCTTTTCAGTGTCCATCAACTTCAAACATCTCCAATGAAGGAATGCTGCCTTTCAACGTTTTCAATGATCGTCTAACATATCCAGAGATTTCAACAACCTAGGTGTAGAGGATATAGAGTAAAGCTAGGCAATTTGTATGTTTTATTTCAATGTAATAGGCAAAAAAGAAATTTTGAATACTGATGACGTCATATTTAGTTTAAGCATATATATAAACATGTCGGAATTAAAATACTGTTGTGGTATTAGTAATTACTAATAAAACTAGGAATTAGAAAGGAAACAAATTTCACAGATAGTTTAAATGCTTAGGTGTTACAATATCAATACTGTATTATTTAGATACTCTGGAAAAGAGGTGCTCTGTGTTCATGTTTAAAAGAGCCCAATATCTACATTTGTTGAAATATGGATACATTGTTCGATACGGAACAGATTGTATCATTTATTCCTCAAATAAATAGGATTATCTGTACCAATTCACAAACATAACTAAGGTGACATTGTTATGAAGTTGGTAAATAATTGCCACAGTTTAAACTAAGAACCCAAACAAGAACTAGATAACAAAGACCTTCACCATTTCTAGCTAAATTAAAAGTATAATTTTTAGAATCATTCCCGGTAAACCAACATTAGAAAATCCCAACCGTGTTAACCTGAGTTTCGGTATCAGACAAATAAGTTGATCCATAAGGCATCATATTGGGCTCGACCCTTATAACTTTATGGAACTCCCTTATTAGTTCCAGGACCAATCTCATATTATCTACGTTTCATCCTCCCGTCAATTATCCATTATGGGACCAAACTCCTACCGAACTTGCTAACCTCAAGTTCTCAACCTCAACCGAATGCGATATGCAACCCAACACGAACAATTTTCACTATTTATATAGTTCAATTGTTGTTCGTGTCAAATGAAATTATTACGGACAACTCAAATCTTAAACCAAGTTAAATAACTCAATTCCACAAACGACACTGAGTGACTGAGAAAATCAAATTTTGCGAAGAAAAAAAAGTCCCGACCATTTCCTACCTTCAAGAACCGGCCCCTCTTGTTCTCGCCAACATCAAAGTAAAACACCTGAAAATAGCAATAAAGACGGATAAATAATAGTCAAAAATAATAATTCCGATCGATCGAGAGCCCCGACCTTGGTCTCAAGCTTGAGCTCCTTGCTGAAGGAGACGCTGGCGCCGCCGACGCCGTCGTGGTCGGCGGAAGTGATGTAGTAATCAAACAGATCGCGGAACCAGACGATCCCGTCGACGGGGACGATGATGGTGGACCTCGTCGCCGACGTCTTCTCGGAGATCTTCAGGTACCTCCCCCTCGGGTTCTCCTTGAGGTCGAAGTAGAAGAGCTTGTGCTCGAACTGGAGGGTCTTGCAGACCAATTCCACGTCGGAGCCGCCATTCATTTGTTATGACGATGATGATGAAAGAAGGAAGGAAGAAAGGAAGGAGAAGGGAAAACCTAACCCTAATTCTGGGCAATTAGGGTGGAATTAGGGTTAGGGTTTTGGAGGAGCGTGGGGTTTGACTACTGGAGGCATTTAACTGTTTTTTTTTTCTTTTTTCTTTTTTTTTTTTTACTCACTCTCTTTCTCTTTGTCGCTCTCTCTCTCTCTCTCCTCCGGTGAAGTCGAGAAAGCATTTTAATTTATTTTTTTTACGGTGGTTGGTGACGGAGGTTTTTTACCGCTTTCGAACTAACCCCTTTCCCTCCGCCGAGAGATTTCCGGCGGTGAT
Source organism: Iris pallida (assembly GCA_029216955.1). Lineage (NCBI taxonomy): Eukaryota > Viridiplantae > Streptophyta > Magnoliopsida > Asparagales > Iridaceae > Iris > Iris pallida. The sequence continues at coordinate 16,394,286 of JANAVB010034617.1, forward strand.
TTTCGGCAGCGATAAACGTGTGCAGAAGGACAAGCGGATCGGGTTGGAACCCGAACTGCATAGTGTTTGGGTTGAAGGAAGATAGTAATAAAAAATTAACTTTGGTCCCGCTTGTTAATAAAAAGCAAATTATAAGGACACATAAGAAATTCATCAGGACTAGCCAAAAACAAATTTTGATTTATTTATAAGTTTGTCATTGAAAAAATTACTCAGGGCTAGCCAACATGTGAGTATATAAGTCAATTTTTTATTTTGTTTGCTCTCATCTCTTTCCTTACAAGAAGAAGAACAAGAACAACAAGAACATCAATTTTTGCAAACCTAGTTTATTTTGATTTTTTGCTCTCTTCTAATTTCTCAGATCTCTTTCTCCAAACTCTACTTTATTTTTCTTCTTCTTGTTTGGGTATTATGGATGAAACCCTAGTTGTAGAAGAAATTGGGTTATCAAATCTATCAAATCTATTAATCTATTAGTCGATTAACCAATTTTTCTTTATTAATAGAAAAATTATGCATGCAATCCTAGTTGTAGAAAAAAACTATGGAAGAAATCATAATTGTAAAAGAATTTAGTTCATATCAGGACTGCCACAATTTCTGACAGTTCTAGAAGTATTGAGGACTACCAGAAATTGTGGCAGTCCTCGATGCCAGAAATTGTGGCAGTCTTGAAATAGACTCGATGTACAACATGGCTGCCACAATTGCTGGCATTCATAGAAATAATGAGGGCTACCAGAAATTGTGGCAGCCCTGAAAGGGACATGCCCTACAGCAGGACTGCCACAATTTCTGGCAGTCATAGACATATTGAGGACTGCCAGAAATTGAGGCAGTCATGAAAGATACTTGCTGTACAGCAAGTTCCTTTCAGGACTGCCACAATTTCTAGCAGTCCTAAAGTCGAAATTCCCGAATGAAAAAAAAATGTTAGGGTTTATTTCAATCTTGATAATAGAGTGAAATATGCATTTTAGGGTTTATTTTTATGCATTTTTTGTGAGGAAAGAAGTATTTAACCTTTATTTTCATGCATTTTAGGGTTTATTTAATTTTTTTTGTGCCATCGAAATTGGGAAAGAGAAGGAAACTAGGATTTTGATGGAGATGGTGATGATGGAAATGGTGGAGAAGAAGAAGAAGATGAGGATGAGAAGAAAAAAAAACTAGGGTTTTGATGGAGATGTGAGAATGGAAATGGTGGAGAAGAAGAAGATGGATAGAAGAAGAAGAAAGGTAGGGTTTGTGAAGAGAGAGACTGAAATTTAGAAATGAGATTGATTTTTGGGGTTTGGGGTTGTGGGGTTTGGACAGTCCCTGAGTGGAATATTTTGATAGCCCGAGTAAAATCTCCTCAAATCCTGGCTAGCCCTAATTCTGGTTAGCCCCGATCAAAATATTATGTGCCCTTATAATTTGTCTAATAAAATTTTGTACTTACATTTAAATTTTTCTACGAAATTTTTTTTTCGTACAGACAAAAAGTCAAACGTTCTCAACAAAAAATTGTGACAAGTATATATTTTTCTCCTAATTTTGGGAATTTTTAACTTTTATTCCATTTGTTAATATGAATTTATACTTACATCTTTCATTTTAATTTTATTAGACTTTCATTCCACTTTTTGTCTAAAAAAAATATGTTTCGTGACAAAAAGAATATTATTTTTGACAAAATAAATATTTTTTGTAAAAAAAGTGAAAAAAAAGTCTAATAAAATTAAAATGATGGATGTAATAGTGACGTTAACTTACATTTTACTTATATTTTAACAGTGATGTTTTATTTTGAAAGTCTAATATATAGACCCCTTTGATGAATGTATATAAATTAATATTTAATAGTGACGTTTTATTTTATTTTTTCACTTTTACTTTCTCTCTCCTCCCCTTACACCACTACCCCCTTCCAGTGTCTCTTCTTTCCCTTTATAATTAACACATAAATATTTTTTTTTTCTTTCTTTTTTCAGTTTCTCACAGATCAAATATAGTCGAGTGACCGTTGGTTCATGGAAGAATTTTGTAAAATTAGTTTGTAGAATTCATCAAAGGGGTCATATATATATATATATATATATATATATATATATATATATATATATATATATATATATATATATGCAAATGACCTCTAGTCTAGTGGTTAAGAGAGATGCATGCGGTCCAAGTGGTCGGGAGTTCGAGTCCCAGTGGAGACGAATTCGCCACAAGTACCCATTGCTTTAAAAGACCTCTAGTGGTCGGGAGTTCGAGTCCCAGTGGAGACGAATTCGTCACAAGTACACCCATTGCTTTTATATATATATATATATATATATATATATATATATATATATATATATATATATATATTGTGGATGGATCATGAATGTTTAGTTGGTTTAACTAGTAAACAAAACGTCACTAAATAGTACTATTGGAGCTCTATTTTTTCTTAATAGGTGTATCCACACCGTTGGCACTTATATATTTTCTTGGTCAAAAAATAGATTCGATTTGATAAATAACATATTAGTTGTACACTTTATTTTTCTGTCTAGTCTTTTTATTATGTAATTCCAATCTATAATTGTGTGGAGTATCTATTAAATATTTCAGTCCATAATTGTTGCTCACTAAATAATTTCTCATTATTACTCTCTCTCTCTCTCTCTCTCTCTCTCTATATATATATATATATATATATGTGTGTGTGTGTGTGTGTGTGTGTGTGTGTGTGTGTGTGTGTGAGAGAGAGATCTCTAGCCTAGTGGTTAAGAGAGATGCATGCGGTCCAAGTGGTCGGAATTCGAGTCCCAATGGAGACGAGTTCGCCACAATTACTTATCGTTTCAACATATTTATAATGCATGGAAGAAATAAATATATATATTTTATCACATCAAGCCTTAATTATTATAATAATGGAAAAGGAAGGGACAAGTTCAGTGAGCAAAAATAAGTTAATCCTTAATTAATTTATTAATTTTCATGAAAAGAAATAGGGAGATAAATAATTTTTCCACACATTCCATGAATTTATTTTGACATTTCAAAACATTCAAAAAAAATTAATAGAAATTATAATTTTCTAAAAAAAGCAAAAAAAAAAAAACAATAACAAAAAACAAATACTTGATTTCCTTTTCGCTAACCAAAAAAGGCTAATTGTCCAAATGGTGCATGAGGAATGTCGTGATCGACGTTTCGATATATTTTTTAGTTAATTTGGTACCTAAGATTTGTACTTTGGTTTAAAGAGTGTCTAAACTAGGTTCGTTGGTACTTTTGGATGAAAATCGTAAAAATTGACATGTAATGGTTACGTGACTTATCTTTCATGGTTATTTTGTCAAATTTTTGTTGTTGGACTATCATTTTCAGATGAATATTGATGTTCAAAGAAAATCTACATAAACAAATAGCTTTTGGCGAGTAGAAAATGACGGGTCTACAATCAATCATAGTCGACGTAGCAACTGGTCATGACAAAAATAATCCTAAAATAAGACATGTGACTATGACATATCATTTTCTAACGATTTTCATCTAAAAGACTAAATTAACCAAAATCAAAATACAAGTTTAGGTTCTAAATTAACCAAAACAAAAAAAAAATGTAATCACCAAAACGGGGATCATGATATTTCTTAGACACTATTTGAATAATTAACACTCGTATTAATGATACCAAAGTAAGCTACGAAAATTTGGCATTGTCAAATATAAAGATATGGATTATTTTGTATAAGGGTATCGGATTTATGGTCTAATTAGACTTTGGATATTGTATATGTCTGTTTTAAACTTTACGAAATTTTTTATTGACATATTTTAGTGACAAAATTGGACTTTCAGTGATGAAATAAGTATTCAAAATCTAAAACGGACAAACCTATTATCCAAAGTCTAATTAGATCCTAAATTTGGTGTCCTTATAAAAAAAAAAAAAATCCTAAAGATATTTTGGCCGTCCTGGTCAAGTTGTCGTCAAAAAGAGATGTGGTCCAAATTATATTAATAACTTAACAGGAAAATGGTTCTATGACTACGTCGAGATGGGCTCATCCTGTCACCAAGATAGTGAAATCCCACCACCGACTATCTAGCACCTCAAAAATCAACAAAATGTTATGTTACTCTAATAAATACAAAAAGGAAACAGCCTTTTAAGTATAAGTCCCTCAAATTTTGTTTTCTTAATCTACTTTTGGATTAATAATAATAATAATAATAATAATAATAATAATAATAATAATAATATTATTATTATTATTATTATTATTATTATTATTATTATTATTGTAGAGGTCTCTTGAATCTTAGTTATAAGGACATTTAGTTGTAGGAATAACATGACACAATTAGAGTTGTTTGGTTTGGTGTAATTGCAAAAAAATCTGAAAAAAAAAAAAAAATCTTTTTTGTCTCCTGAAAGTGTGCGTATATTTTTTAATTTCATCATAGTTCTTATATTGTTGGAACTACTTAATATTTTATATACTGGAAGTGAACAAATTTATACTTTTATGTTTGGATGTTAATACAAATGAGCTAAATAATAATAATAGCAAAACTACTTAATTATCTAACTTTTATTAATACTATTTATTTAAAAATATTCAATGTAAGTATTAACAATTAACATCACTAAATATTTTGTTAAGTAATTATAACTTATTAAATATTATTAGTATTATGTATTATTTGTTACATATTTATTTATTTTTGACATTAACTAGCCTTTAAAAAATATTAATTGCTTAAGATGACACATATTTTGTATGAACATGGGTAGGACACGACGACACGAACACAATACATATTTTGACGTGTCCTACTAAGTATATTTTTTAGTATTCATGGTGCGTAGGATGTGTTTTCGTATGCGTCCAACGATATGATCAAATATTTTGAGTATGTGCAATTATTTTCTTCTTTCAAATTAATATTTAGCTAAATTACTAATTAATATTTAGTAAAATAAAATATAACATTCCACTTCAACCCACATCCTAAAATAATGGATGTGGGTTGAACTCCTTTTGTCTATGGCTTGCACCCGACATAAACCAAAAGATAATGATGACCTCTAGTTTCTGTCCGCCACATCCAGTTTGAGCCAAGTACTGAAACTCTTTCATCCGATCTCCACCTAGGGGTGGGCATACGGTTCTAGGACCCGCGGTTCCGACCCGGCCCGAACCGTAAAATGTCTAAACAAGCCGGTTCCTAAATTTTGAAATTTAAACGGGACGGATCGTGTGACATTAACGGGACGGGACGGGTCCTATTTTCAAAATAAACGGGGCCCCGGCCCGACCCGTTTCTAGGAGTATATATTATTTTTATCAATTTTTAGCATTTTTTGTTATTATAGTTTATACATAATAGGATATCTTATTGTTTACTAAATAAATTCTAGAAGTTTGGGAAGACATTAGACTTGTTTTGTTCTTATAGACAATATAACATATGTAAATGTTTACTATTATAGAATTTTTTAAACTTTTTTTAGACTCGTTTGGACCCGCGGGTCGACCCGTTTCGGACCCGTTTCAAACGGGTTGGATCCGGTCCGGGTCCAATATTTTTTGGACCCGTCCCGTCCCGCCCCGCCAAGTAACGGGTCCGGTCCGGGTCCAACAAATTTGGGCCCGGCCCGACCCGTGCCCACCCCTATCTCCACCTCCCTCACATTGCAACATTTATCTATGTCTAGGGGTGGGCATACGGTTCTAGGACTCGCGGTTTCGATCCGATCCGAACCGTAAAATGTCTAAACAAGTTGGTTCATAAATTTTGAAATTTAAACGGAACGGATCGTGTGACATTAACTGGTCGGGACGGGTCCTATTTTCAAAATAAACGGGGCCCCGGCCCGACCCGTTTCTAGGAGTATATATTTTTTTATATCAATTTTTAGTATTTTTTGTTATTATAGTCTATACATAATAGAATATCTTATTGTTTACTAAACAAATTCTAGAAGTTTGGGAAGACATTAGACTTATTTTGTTCTTATAGACAATATAACATATGTAAATGTTTACTATTATATAATTTTTTAAAACTTTTTTTGGACTCGTTTGGACCCGCGGGTCGACCCGTTGCAGACCCGTTTCAAACGGGTCGGGTCCGGTCCGGGTCCAATATTTTTTGGACCTGTCCCGTTCCGTCCCGCCAAGTAACGGGTCCGGTCCGGATCCAACAAATTTGGGCCCGGTCCGACCCGTGTCCACCCCTATCTATGTCCATTTTCACAAATTCAAACATTCTCTTAAATTTACTTGTACTGCGCGTCCGACTTAGACTTTGAAAAATAAAGCATTTAAGCAAACACTAGATCTTGGAGGAATAAGTAAGAGTTGGGTTGAGGAATAAAACTGTGGGATACCTCCTACGAGTGTAAGTTTTGGATTTGTGTCATATTTGTATAACCTATAAATCAAAATCAAAATTCACTATACAGATACAATGCAATAACACTTCTCTCTTGGCATTTGTGGTCGAGTACAAGTCATATATATACGTCATGATCAACTTTTACATTACATAAGATGAGTCCATGTTCTCGCACACTAACAAGATGTTTGAATAAAACGTTGAATTCTATATAATAAAAGCGTATAAATATGAGACATGTATATGTCAATATAAAATCTTAAAATTAATAAACAAAAGTATGAATTTTTTATTAAATGATACAAATGTGAAGCAATTTCAATAACCTAATTACCAAGGAGTGTGGGAGGCACGTCGATAACTAGTAATTAATAAACGCTTGTACAAAAGTCATTGTCTTTCTATATCAGAGGCAGCACAATTTTTTTTTCAAACTATCATTTATTTCGATCTCATGGACAACACAACATACTTAATGACTGCCAAAATTTTACTAGTCAGTAACGTTACAGGACTGCAATCATTTTTGCACTCTTAATGATGGAGAAGTCTGTCATCAGGGTTGTCAATTTTTTTGTAGTCATCTGTATAGAGAGGATTGTTGAAACCATAGCAAAACTTTGGAAAATTAAGAGGGACGAATGGTTATTGGATTTTGTTAACATGTGCCCTAAGGACACATGTTAAAGATAATTAATGTATAGTCTTTTTATTTTAAAATTTGTTATCAACATGCAATAAACATTAAAAAATAATTTTTTCATTGGAAATGTCATTAAGATACCCTAAAATAATTTTTCAATACAAAAAGTTTATCGCATTATCTTAATGACATTTCCAATGAAAAAAAGTATTATTTTTAATGTTTATTACATGTAGATAACAAATTTTAAAGTAAAAATTTATGTATTAATTATTCTTAACATGTGCCCTTAGGGCACATGTTAACAAAATCCATGGTTATTAGATCTTGGACTTGGAAGAGGAGGAAAGAGAATGGTAATGAGATGTGTAGACTCGGAGGAAAAAAAATTGTATGTTGTGTCCAAAGTAAAATGACGTAAGTTGTGTTGTCCTCTAACCAACGGGATGCCTTTAAGGGTCTGCTTGGTAACGGTGTTTTCACCGGTTTTGAGATGTTTTTGAACCGATCGTTTATGAAAATTCCTACTTGTTTATTTTTTTGAGGCATCGGTTTTGGTCAGCTCAAAAATCCTCTAAAATCGGTGTAATGTATTTTTGGGTGATTTTATAAACACCCAAAATCGATGGATTTTGAGCGGCTCTATTTTTTTGTTTCATTTATATCCTCACAAAAATATATATAATTATAACTACTGATACCCTTCCCTATTTAATTTATTCGTATAAAAAACTTTCAGAACCGTTCGTTAGTGAATTACCAAGCATGGATTGGACTGGTTCAAAAGCCGCTACTTAAAAACTATCCAAAATCGGATCCCTCATAACTGCTCATAACCGGTACTTTAAAAATACCTTATAACTGCTATCCCTACAATCGTCAAGACCTTAAGACAACCCCTAATAAAACATATAATTTGATGTTTCCCATCTAAATAAAAAGATTCGGGGCTCAACTAAATATGTGGATGATGTGAGGGACTTGTAATTAAAAGGTAGAAAATGAACACGAACATGTATATAGATCACTACGGAATATAAACAACAAAAAGAAGAAGAGAAAATAGCAAAATCATTTTGGAGTACAAAAGGGAAAATTGCAGTTTTTCCTTTATTTGCAAACTTTATCGTCACCAATTCTCCTCCACCAAACCCAAAAAAATCCATCTGTCTATACTCCAGGTGACATTTTCTTTCCCCAAATTTCTTCGACTATCCATTCATTTAATTTTGCAGGCAATAAAGTTTTAAACTTTTTTTTTTTGTTTTGTTTCTAGCATCACTATGTAGTCATGTTGTTTGGTATGATTTAATTTCTAGTATGTGGTTATAATCTCAGAGGAAGCTTGGTTTTTGGGACAGGAGTCTTGAGTAGTTTGATTTCTTCAATTTCTTGGTAAAAGATTTACTTCTTTTTTCATGGATTTCACCACTGAAAGGTTTTGGAATCCATTTTTTTGTGTTTTTCTTTTTCATCTGCGTATTATAATTTTGGATGTGACGGTTGCTTGTTGATGAAAAAATGAGGTTTTTTTTTTTGTGTTTTTAAAATTTTCTTTTCAGCTTCTCATTTGAAAACAATTGAAGTTTTTTTTTTTTTTCGTCTGCTATTATTTCCTTTTTAATACAATAGTTAATGTAATAATTGTTTGTAGATAATAAAGGATTTTATGAAATTTTCTCTTAAAAAAATTTAATTATATTTTTTTTGTCTTTTTTTTTCCTTGTCATCTGGGTATTCTTATATTTGGATGTGCTGAGTGCTTGTAGATGATTTTTTTTTTTTTTTTGTTTTTTGTTTTCTGGATTTCTCTTCTAAAATAATTGTAACCTTTGTTTTTTTTTTTTTTCCATCTAGATGTTCATCTTTTGGTATTAAGAATTCTTCCTGATGGAACAAGAGAATTGTTTTATTCTTTCTCCTATTCATTTTTCCTTAAATCTGGACTCTTTTTTTTAAAAATTTTTGCTAAAATTTCAAGTTTGCACTATGTTTTTCTGTGGATCCAAATCATGGAATAAAGCTATCATTTTTTGTAATTTAATTGTCTTTTTTTGCTATTCTTTTGGATCTTGGACTAAATATCCTTGTATCTATGTGCATAAGAAATAATAAGAAAGAATAGGTAAAGCTTCTGTGTATTATTATGAGCATGAGGCGAGAGGAGGAAGTCACTTTCATTTATTTTTGTATTTCTTCTAATTGATATTATTATGGAATTTTAAGCAGAGCTGTTGAAGGAGAGAGATGGGTGAAGCCCTAGTTGGTAGATACTACTGCCACATGTGCTCACAAATGGTGAGCCCTTCCATGGAGGTGGAGATCAAGTGCCCCTTCTGTGACAGTGGTTTCGTGGAAGAAATGACAGAAGGTAGTGGCAGGGAAGGTCTCACCGTCGGCGGAGAAGACGACGACATTGGATCCGGTCGTCGTTCGCTCTCTCTGTGGGCGCCTATCTTGCTTGGAACGATGGGCAATCGCCCCCGACGCCGGAGGTCAAGGCTAACTTGGACAGATGATGAATCCGACTCCGACCACGATCGTGGTTTGGAGTCTCTCCACTGGAGGAGGCGTAGGAGCGCTGCGATCCTTCAGTTGCTTCAGGGACTCCCCAACAATTTTGGCTCAGAGTCGGAAACTCCTGAGAGCGACAGGGAGGGTGTGATTTTGATCGATCCTTTCAACCAGGCGGTAATTCTTCAAGGTAGCATCGAGAACACGGAGGCAGGTGCCATGTTGGGGGATGACTTTCTCGGCCCAGGTTTGGACTTGCTATTGCAGCGTTTGGCGGAGAACGACCTGAACCGATACGGGACGCCACCTGCCAAGAAGGAGGCAGTAGACGCGATGCCTACCGTAAAGGTTCAGGAGAACTTGAACTGTTCAGTGTGTTTAGAGGACTTGCGGATTGGGACGGAGGGGAGGGAGATGCCTTGCAAGCATAAATTCCACAGTGGATGTATATTGCCGTGGTTGGAGCTCCATAGTTCGTGCCCCTTGTGTAGGTTTCAGGTCCCTGCCGATGAGCCAAAAGCCTCAAATGTGTCTGGTGCCGGCAGTAGGGCCGAGGGAGATGGAGGTGGTGGCAGAAGGTCTAGGAGGGACCTGAGGGAGATGTTCTTGTCTAGATCGCGTGCTGGTGCTCCATCATCGTCATCGTCCACATCTGGAAATAATTCTCGTGAGGATGAGAATTGAAGGTGTTTCTTTACTCCCTCCTATTTTCCGTTCCCTATTATTATGAGTTAATCTTGTGTACAAGCCTTTACTTTCTTATTTGGATGTGGAAGGACATGTTAAAGAGTTTCCATGGTTTGCTTTTTTATGTTTTTGAACTAATATGTAGCTCAAATAGCTAGAATTCATGTGTAAGTAATATTGTTCATAGTTGTTAAGGAGAAACAGTTGTAGGAGGAAAACCTGTTCTGAAGAATAACCTATGCAACTAACCACGTACAGGTTTCTTTATATCGATGTGTGTTTAAAAAAAACTTTGTGGTTAATACTGAAGCCATAGATTTTTTATCACAGCATGTTCCTTCCTTGTGATTTTTCTGCAACTGCTCAATTTGATGTCTGTCATTTTGAAAGATGGATAAATTCTGTGAACTTGCAACCGGCCTAGCCTAATTGCTAAGGGGACAGGAAGATATTCTCTTGATTAACTATTCTTGAACAGGAAGATATTCTATTTTTCCAGCAGTTGCTTAATATTTTGTCTTTGTTTTATATATCATGCTTTCTATGTTTATGAAGAGAGACTTTCAGTCAGTCAGGGGAACGGGGAGTAATATTTTTGCCATATTTTATGTTGTGCATATAGTTTCATTAGTAGAAAATCATTACATACTCTACGTAAGGTTACTAAATTCACTATCTCAAGGGTTGTGGCCAGTACTGATGAATTATTATTACCTTCGCCCTATGTTGCACAAACAAGGCTACGTCCCGACAAGTTTCGGACACGACAACATGGATTCAACACCTAATTTGGTGTCCTAGTGTATTTTAGAGTATCCGATATGTGTCCGACGTGTCACGACATATGGATTTTAGGATAATCTATGCTTTGTAGAATTTGTCGCATATGTTTTTTGCATTTATTAGAAAGATAACACTACAGGAAGGAAAGGAATGGTTAGATTGTAGTTACCTAGGGTGCAGTTCGCTTTGATGCTTGGAACTGGTATGGTATCTTCTGCAAAGCATTATGGATGTTGATATTTTGGGCGTTAAGACAGCACTTACTTACACAGTACTGTTTATAGTTAGGGAATGCAAAAGAGTCTTTCATCCGTTTTACAAAGGGCTATGCGATATATGAATGAGGTTGAGCGTAGGGTCTGTTTCTGTTAGATAAAGGTTTGATCCCCAATTGATCATTGAAGTCATATCATTAAAAGGGGCTTTTCAATTGGGAGCAGGAAAAGGAGCACAAGTGAACAAATTTGGAGTATACTAGACTCTTGGTTTGCACATAGAACTGACTCATAATGGCGAATAAAACATGTAGCATTGTGAAAACATATTAGAGTACTAGAATACTCATGTGCAATATTGTTCATAGTTGTTAATGAAGAAACAGTTGTAGGAGGAAGATAAACCATGTAGAGGTTTGGATTTGCCTGTTGAATGTGCCCCGGGGCTTTAACTCGTGGGATTACTACTGAATCCATAGTTTTCGTATCACAGCATGTTGCTTAAAGTTTTTTTTTTTTTTTTTTTCCGCAGCTGCTCACTGCTCACTTTTGATGTGTGTCACTTTGAAAGACAAATAAGATCTTTGAACTTACTACTGGTTTTCCTCTTAAACTGCAGTTGCTTTAAGGGCCTGTTTGGAGGGAGAAGTGTGAAAGTGGTAGATGCAGCATTGCATCTGCATCGTATATGCACTCATGCTCGAGTTACTAATTGTGTTTGGTTACACACTATTGTCTCTGGAAATGGATAAGTCTGCTGTTCTATGATTGTATAGAATGGATGGAAGTGATATTTGTAACTTCACTTCCGTACTTTCATTATTTGGCAAATAAAGGCCAAATTTCAAACCAAGTGATATGAACACTACGTTATAGTTATGACCTATATTTTAACCAAAATATTAAAGCTTTATTAAAACTGTAGCATCAATACTAGAAAATTAACTATCTTGCACAAAAGAAGAACCGTTGCCGACGAAGAAGGCCTCTTCCGCCGTGTCCTCTGCCTCGACTACGGCTGAGACCGCGCCCAAGTCTACGTCTTCGTCCAAGAAGATGACGAAGAAGTTTGCTTCGAAAGAAGCAACGACGACAACTCCGAAACAAGCCGCTTGGCCAGAGTATGTGGCAATGTCAAAGTAGAGAAAAAGAGAGAGAGAGGAAGATTGAAAGGTAGTCAAAGGTGTAAGACTCACTCGAGGCGCAAAGGGTCTATATCGTCCGAGGCGCAAGGTACACTTAAGGCATACGTCCGAGTGAAGTGAGGCGCAAAATAAAAATAATAAAAATATACATAATAAATTAGTAAAGTAAGAAATAAAATAAAATCAAATAACATATTAAAACATGTTAAGATAACCAAGTGAACTAGCATAGCAACAATAACAATCAACAAAACTAACAAGAATTTGTATTTTTTCTACCACGCTTTTAGTAAATTTTAGTTTTTCAAGTTCAACTGTAGTCAACTTTGGCAACCGTGGAAAGGGCCATCTCCCTACCACTTGTACGAGGTAAGGGCTATCTCCATTTCTCTTCTTTTTTGTAAAAAACAAAAAATACAAAAGGTGCGCCTTTTCTTTGTTGCGCCTTGTTGAAAGGCGCACCTAAGGCACGCCTTGGGTGTGCCCGGAGAAATGTGCCTCGCTTAGTGAAGTGCGAGGCACAGATGTTGTGCCTTGTTTCGAGGCGCGCCTTTGACTACCATGAGATTGAGAGCTCCATATAGTTACAAAAATGACGGGAGACAACGGTAACCAGAGGAGACAGGAGTTCCAAATCAGAACCAGGTAGATGCAATGCAAGGAAGCGGGTTGTCACGCACAAAAATTTGCGTCCCACCGAGATGGATTTGCATCTTTCTACGGACCGAGGTTATGCGGGAAGCTTCCAGAACATTCTAGAAGATGACGGAAGTCTCTAGAAGATAGTGGATCTCTCCGGAAGGTCCAAGATCGTTCTAGGTGGCCCAAGATCCTTCTAGATGGTCCGAGAAGTTTTCTTTTATGTTCTTAGGGAATAATACTGGAATATGCCATTCCAGTTATGGTAGGAAGAATAATTTCTGGAATATTCTTTCCAGAAGTTTCCTTGTAAAGCTCTATGAGCCATTATAAATAAGGGGGGAGGCCTCATTTGTTCCGCACCACCCAAAGTTGTAGTCTTTTCTAGTATGGTAAAGTTTTAATCTTCCACTCTCTCTCTCTCTTTTGCTTCACATTGTTCACAATATCGCTTTAGCGATCTAGCTAAGCGGGTTCGGGAAGGCTTGCACGACTCTTCGAGGAGGAAGATAGTGCACCGCACGGGACGAAGTGCTAGCAAAACACTAAGTCCGTGACAAATGGTATCAGAGCGAAGGTTGGTTGGTGCCATGTCGACATACGAGAACGTCCATGAGGGACCCGCGTCGCCTAAGGAGGGGCACGCCAAGACGCACAAGAGGGGCAAGAGCAAGGAGTCTGCGGTGGAGCGTAGCCTTGCCGATCTTGCTGAACGTGTCGAGGTCTTGGAGACGGGTTCGAGGGACATGGAGATGCGCATGGGCTCCGTGGAGTAAAGTAACACGAGACTAGAAGAGTACTTCGATGGGCTGGAGAGTGACGTCACTTCGTCCATGGCAATCTTTCGGGAGCAATTCCAAGAGATCCGATCCGCACTTGAGGAGGAGCTCAGGGGGCATCGTGCGGAGATTGAGGACTTGCGTAGGAAGGTCCAAGGCTACGAGGAGCTGAAGACCGTGGTCGAGAGTTGCGGAGAACTCAAGACCAAAGTTGCCATCTTGAAGAAGGCCGTTGCGAACGGTGGACCTTCGAGTAGGGAGGCACCGAGGCGAAGGAAGATCCCTGAGCCAAAATCCTTCAGCGGGGTGCGTGATGCCAAAGAAGTTGAGAACTTCTTGTGGAACGTGGAGAGATACTTCAAGGCGTTGCACATCAACGATGACGCCAAGAAGGTGGATATTGCTCCACTCTACTTCACAGACGATGCGATGCTGTGGTGGCGTCGAAGGTGTACGAAAGCCGATAAGGGTTTGTGTTCGATAGAGACTTGGGAGGATCTCAAGAAGGAGATCAAGTCCCAGTTTTATCCAGAGAATGTGGAGTTTGCAGCGAGGCGGAGCTTGCGGCAACTCAAGCATACCGAGACGATCAAGGAGTACGTCGCGGAGTTTACACGCTTGATGCTCGCGATATCTAGCATGCACGAGGAGGATCGTTTGTGCTACTTCCTCGATGGACTCAAACCTTGGGCGGCTCAAGAATTGCAGCGACAGAGGGTGCAAGACTTGAACACCGCCGTGGCAGCAGCTGAGCGGCTCGTCGAGTACATGTGGGACGACAACGATGCCGATGCCAAGCCAAAGTCCACCAAGGAGAATGGTGGGGGAGAGCAGGAGAGCTCTCCTAAGGAGGGTCCGTTCGAGCGGAAGAGGCACGAGAAGGCCCAATCCGTGCGAGTTGTTTCATGCTTCATATGCGGAGAGAAGCACTTTGCTCGGGATTGTCCGAGGAGGAGCATGCGTGTGAATGTCGTCCAAAGCGAGGAGGTGGAGGACGAAGAGTGCGAAGTGGAAGCGCACATGGGAGCGTTGCGCTTACTCAACGCCGTGAAGACCAAGTCTGCTGTGTCGAGGACTCCGAGCAGGGAGCTCATGTACGTTGATGTGAGGATCAATGGCATGAGCACACGGACGTTGGTTGACACGGGCGCGGAGGTCCGTCGCTTGGGTCTAGCCTTGGAGGAAGATTCGGGCATGATGAAGGCGGTCAATGCGGAGGCACGTCCCGTGCAGGGGGTAGCCAAGGGGGTCCGCATAGCGGTGGAAAATTGGTCGAGTGTTGCCAATTTTACCGTTACGTCGCTGGATGACTTCAAGATGATACTGGGCATGGATTTCCTTATCGCGGCTAAGGCGATTCCGATGCCACATTTGGGAGTTGTCGGTTTTATGGAGGAAGGCTCATCGTGCATGGTGAAAGGTGCACGAGTCAAGCCTTCGATGGGAAAAGCTATCTCCGCTATTCAGCTCAAGAGAGGTGGCAAAAGGGAGACGGCATACCTAGCGGTGCTCGAGAGGAAGGAACGCTTCGAGGAGGAAGGCCTTTCGTGCGAGACCAAGGGTGTTGCAAAGGGGCGTCCCGAGGAGCCATTTCCGCGGAGGGAGGTGGACCGTGCTACTAGGCTGGGCTTGAGGGCAGAGAAGCATGTCGCAAGCTGCGCGGAGGCAGAAGCGACGAGACGGAGTAACTCGCGCAAGGAGTTGCTCAAGGCTCGTGAGGGACATTCGGGTCGACAGGCTTGCAAGGGGGCTCACATGCGCGGAGGTGTGCAGAGCCATGTACAGCTATGAGACGAGGGGAATCAACGACTCGACAGTCCGTACGAGATTTGTCATGTGCAGAGGAGGGCACGGACCGAGGCCAGAGTTGGTGCGGCGAACCAGTTTGCTTCCGATCTTGAGGAGAAGATGGACAAAGGGAAGCGCCGCACGAGACTTGCTGCACCCGTCGACGAGGGCGTCGACGAAACAGGTGGAGGAGAATGTCATGCACAAAAGTTTGCGCCCCATCGAGACGGATTTGCATCTCTCCACGGACCGAGGTTATGCGGGAAGCTTCCAGAACATTCTAGAAGATGGCGGAAGTCTCTAGAAGATAGTGGATCTCTCCGGAAGGTCCAAGATCGTTCTAGGCGGCCCAGGATCCTTCTGGATGGCCCGAGAAGTTTTCTTTTATGTTCTTAGGGAATAATACTGGAATATGCCATTCCAGTTATGGTAGGAAGAATAATTCCTGGAATATACTTTCCAGAAGTTTCCTTGTAAAGCTCTATGAGCCATTATAAATAAGGGGGGAGGCCTCATTTGTTCCTCACCACCCAAAGTTGTAGTCTTTTCTAGTATAGTGAAGTTTTAATCTTCCACTCTCTCCCTCTCTCTTTTGCTCTACATTGTTCACAATATCGCCTTAGCGATCTAGCTAAGCGGGTTCGGAAAGGCTTGCACGACTCTTCGAGGAGGAAGATAGTGCGCTGCACGGGACGAAGTGCTAACAAAACACTTAGTCCGTGACAGGGTGCTCAAAAAAAAAAATTCAGTTTCATTCACTTCATCTTTTCTGATGCAACTCAAAAGGGAAAACATAGGGTACAGGAAGTAGAATGGTATCAGAACCTTCCCATTTTCATCCCAGTTTCCACTCTAACCCAAACATTGAAAGTGCAAGATATATGTTGCATATGCACCAAAAATGTAACTTTCATCCCACTTTCACCTCACTTGCCCCTTGGGGCTGTGTGGATCTCCGATTTGAAGCTCGGATGTGGGAAAAATCTGGATGTGGACTCAGTTCCTGTCTTGTGAAGTGAGGGGCTGTTTTGCTTATTCCCACTTCTTTGAAAAAATTGAAGAAGTGGGCTGAAGTGGGATCTCTCCTCCTCCCAACTTCACCATCTCGTGAAGTCGCTGAACTCCTCGAAGTCGCCCCCCTCCCTACTGTCACCCCCGTTCCCGTAAGTCGTTCGAAAACTCTTATTTCTGTACAATGTTTTTGGATTTCATGAGATTTGATACATTTTTGGAGATTTCCAACAATTATTTTGTAGATCTATAATTTCCTAGCCAAATTCATGTCAATATTTTGGATTGTTGTAGATCTACCATTTCTTATGTCGGAGTATGAGTTGAAACCTATTTTCTCTCCGATTTTGGGGGATTTCAATTGTTTGTCAACTGCGGAATTTCTTTTTTTCCTTCCGAAATTTAATTTTTGAAGATGAAATCTCATGACCGATTGACAAATTGGGATTTCATTTTTGTATGGGTCTGATTTTTTGGGGATGTAAGGCTGCCTTCAATTTTTTTTTCTCCATCCCTTGCTTGGTATCAACATGTTTATACGATGTTGTTTTTGTTGTTGCACAAGAAGAATGAGGATATGGAAGTTTCTGTATGAATTTTCTGTTCTTTTAAATATTAACCGAAGCATAGAGAAAACGAAGAAGAATTATAGTAGTCCTAAGGAGAGTTGTTTAATATATATAATGTCTTAAGGAGAATATATTTATCTGTGAATGTTATTTAAGGAGATGCTGTTGACATCATAAATCGGCTAATTAATCTTATGGAGATGAAACAGTAACACTGAATATCTACATTCATACTGTGAAGTTGATTTTGTGTACAATCTTATGTGATTTGTCATCTCTTCTTCTACTGGATACGTCTATGAGATCCAATCCAATTCAAATCCCCGTTTATGGGAACAATAATAGACACAAAACTACTGTAAGAATTATTACCTAGTTCTCTTTTGGTTGGATACTGGGAAAGAAAATATAATGAAGATGTCTAGTAGTAAACTTAGAAATTTGTTATTATTTTCTGTTTGAAAATGAGGGGAAAGAAAGAGTTGTTGGTTGATACAACCTGTTATCATTATTACTAGGAAGCAGGACAGGTAGAAAAATGTAGAAATTTCTTATTGGTTATTGTCTTAGTTTTGTATCTAATAGTCATGGACGTATTATAGTGCATCTTTTTTTTTTCAATTAAGAATTTTCTTTGGTGCATAGATAACATAATCAGTCTTGGATTTAAGTAAAAATACAATCAATCTTGGATCAAATGCAATTTTAGTCTCTTAAACTATTAGCTTAAGTACAACCTTTGAATATAATTTAGAAACCTAATTGGTCTTGAACAAAGTGCAAACTGCCACTCATGTAGGAATCTGGAAAGAGGATGAAGGAGGCATAATGTTAGTAGAACAACTTTGATTTGTATTCGTATCCATAAATTTTATTTGGAGACTATTCAAGGAAATTGCCTCTAGAAAGAGTGCTAATCTTCCTCCAAAATCGCTCTAAAGTTTAAAGTACAACTAACTCTAGAGAAAGTAATATCTTAGGTCATCATGTTTAACCCATGTACTGTATGCCAATACCCATGAATTTATGAAGCTGTACCTGCTGTGTTTTGAGTTTGATTGGCCGAGCTATCTTTTTTTTCTCTTTACTGTCTAGTGTCTACAATGCTCTATTCAATCAATTTTTACAAACCTCACTGATAGGTTTCTATAGTTGAAACTTGAAACTGGATTGCTTATTCTCAAAGACAACATACTTATATATATGAACTTTTGTGGTTGGTAATAATAATTCAAGTTATAGATGGAAGTGATTTAGTAGTGTTTTGAAAAAAATTTAGCATATTTCTATAAACTCGAAGTTGTCAATGGCAAGTGTTATACCTGTTTTCTGAAGATTGTAGAAACATGAAAATGGATGTTTAGTTTTCCTACTTCTGTAAAGCACTATGGTCTAGAATATATTTTTCTAAATGTATATTGTTTACCTTATCTAAAAACATTCTATGGATTTTGTGTAAAATTTATGCTGAATGACACATTTTGTATGAGGTCGTTGTTACACTCTCTGTTTGACTGAAGACATTAATCATTGGGAAAGTCTGAGATGGAAGATTGATGATCTCTCTGTTGGAATATTTTCTATACAATGCTGTTTTAACAATCTTTAGTACAACGACACTTTTTGTCTTGCTTTTAGATTTCTAGAGTGGTTGCAAATATTGAATTCTTAAGTGGTATTCATATGTGATTTTGTTGGTGAGAGACTGCATAAGATAATTGTGGAGCGAGACCAATTCCTTCTTTTCTTAGCTTCCTTTTATTACGGCATTTTTTGTAAAACTTTTTAAATTGTTTTCACTTTCAGTACTGCTGATGATCATTTAACAGCATTTCCTTTTTCTTTCTTTTTCTTTTCCTTTTTTCAATTTGATGTGTAGCTTTTATTATGCATGCCATGTCTATAGATGAATATATGGGCTTAGATTGAAGGTGGTGGTGATTTGTTTCTTGATGAATAATATTTCAACTAGTTGTGTCCTCCTTGTGAAGAAGAAGAAGAAGAAGAAGAAGAAGAAGAATGGTGAAATCACTTGGCAGTGCAGGCATTGCTATAAGCCTGGTCTCTGCTGGCTTACCTAGTAGTTTTTTTTCCTCTTAAGCTTTGGTATATGTCGAACTTAAGAGAGAATGTTTTGTTTTTCTTAGCTTCGGTACATTAAAACAACCAACCACACCATCATTTACAGGTAAGTTTAATTTGCGTTGTACATTATATGCTTTATAAAAATCATCATAAGTAGTAGATAGTCATGCTGTTGCAGTTTTTCATCAATAGAAACTTGTTATCTTCAGTAATTTTTATGTATTCTCGACAAGTTATTTCCTTCAATCACTGGGGAAACTAATCATTTTATTTTGTTGGCAGGTTACGAAAACAAGTTTATTTTCAAATGTAAACAAGTTCAAGAAGGATCCATATGGTTTCGACAAGGCATTTCCAAGATGCATGGAACACGTCTGTGTACTTGTTGCTGATATGTTTGGACTCAAATATGGAACTGATGCTGGAATTGTTTAGGTTGTTGGATACTCAGTTTTGTTGATTCAGAATCTGGTTTTTGGAGAGCCCAAATGCTAAGAAACATCAGTTGCCGAGCAAGCACATACTGTGGACATATAATCCAACCACTGAGGAGATTGCATATTTGAATCTGAAGGTTATGTTGAATGTGCTGACTCTTGCAAGCATATGCCAGTGGCGGTTGAGTCAGTTTTTTCCCCCCTAAAATTATTGCATTTGTATTTTTTGTACTATTTTACTGTTCATATGTAAAAAAATTATCTTAATTTTGTTTGTCATAGCAATTGATATTCTTGTTTGAAGAATTTTATAAAAACTTATATGAGTTCAAAGTTATTATCTTTTATTTTATTAAATAACCAATTTTGATCAATTATTGTATTGGCTAAATTTATTGTCATAATAATTGTGTGGTAATTAAAAAATCAACCAGAACCAGAAAAATCAACGGGGTTAACATTATTGAAAAAAAAAAAGATTTATATCACTTCTTTAGAAACCAAACATATAAACTACAAAATAGTATACTTTTTCAAATCACTTCAACAAACATTCAAATAACATACTTTAGGATTGGGAAGATTTATGAAATGCCCAAAAAGTAAAAAAGTTTTATGTAAAATCCACCGCTAAAAAAACTTTCATCGCGTGCCCAGAATTAGAGAAACTTATCCAAAGCGGGTTCCAAATGACCCTTTTGCCCTTCCTTTTAATTTATTGGAAACACCCACAAAACTGCTCTTAAAAAAACGTTTCAATACTCCATCTTCTTTCATACGCTGCTCACTTTCGAATCTAGGTTTTCTCCTCAAAAATCTTCAAAAACTCGTCGAAAAATTTCGGAAAGACCGGGACGAACGACAAAAGTGCTAAAACGGAGGTCCAAACATCATTTTTTTGCGAATCTAAAATTTCGGAAGGCCGTCTAATTGTGAAACTGTTACTTTCAGTCTCCTCGACGATACACTCATTTTGCGACAAACGGGACCTCGTTTCGACCTCCCAGTCAAAAGTTATGGCCCTCCAAAGTTTCAGCTAACCATAAAATGCAGGAGAATGGCATTCTCCGTCTTAATTTACACGGAGAATGACCATTCTCGGTCTTAATTAGGACGGAGAATGACATTCTCCGTCTTAATTTACACGGAGAATGGTCATTCCAGTGTTAAAACGCAGGAGAATGACCATTCTCCGTGTTAGAAACACGGAGAATGCCATTCTCCGTGTTAAATGAAACGGAGAATGTCATTCTCCGTGTTAAATAAAACGGAGAATGGCATTCTCCGTCCTAATTAAGACGGAGAATGGCCATTCTCCTTGCTAAATTAAACGGAGAATGACCATTCTCCGTCTTAATTAGGACGGAGAATGCCATTCTCCGTGTAATTTATCACGGAGAATGGTCATTCTAGTGTTAAAACGCAGGAGAATGACCATTCTCCGTGTTAGAAACACGGAGAATGCCATTCTCCGTGTTAATTAGGACGGAGAATGCCATTCTCCGTCTTAAATAAAACGGAGAATGTCATTCTCCGTCCTAATTAAGACGGAGAATGACATTCTCGGTCCTAATTAAGACGAAAACGGAGAATGACCATTCTCCGTCTTAATTAGGACGGAGAATGGCATTCTCCGTCTTAAATAAAACGGAGAATGGCATTCTCCGTCCTAATTAAGACGGAGAATGCCATTCTCCGTCCTAATTAAGACGGAGAATGGTCATTTCCAGTGTTAAAACGTGTAATTTAGTTTTTTCAGGAATAAAGAGTTTCGTTCTTCTTTCAAAGCGATGATAATTCTTATGGAAAAGAAGAAGAAAGATCTTCTCTCCACAATTGAAGATCTGAGTTCAAATGTCTCCACGATGAAGATGATGATGATGGTGATGATGATGACGAGCGATGATCTGAGTTCGACTGAAGAAAAACACACCGAACTACGAACGATCTTTGCGATCTCTGCTGAATATGAGAGCAATGGAATTCAGATTTCCCGTGAAGAAGAAGAAGACGAAAATCGCAATCCAGATCTGAGTTTTTTGAATTCAAATACATATAGATGACCAATTCGCGCGGAGGGGTAGTTTCGGTATTATAAAAATAGCAGTTTCTAGCGGGTGGCATCTAAAAGGGAATCTTGGAATATTTAACGTGAAAATACTTAATTCTGGGTATTTCATAAAACTTATCCAGCGGGTGGGCATTTCATAAAAGTCCACCCCGAAATTGGGTTTCTCAGCAATTTCCAATTTTTTGTTTGTCATAGCAATTGATATTCTTGTTTGAAGAATTTTATAAAAACTTATATGAGTTCAAAGTTATTATCTTTTATTTTATTAAATAACCAATTTTGATCAATTATTGTATTGGCTAAATTTATTGTCATAATAATTGTGTGGTAATTAAAAAATCAACCAGAACCAGAAAAATCAACGGGGTTAACATTATTGAAAAAAACAAGATTTATATCACTTCTTTAGAAACCAAACATATAAACTACAAAATAGTATACTTTTTCAAATCACTTCAACAAACATTCAAATAGCATACTTTAGGATTTTATACTTCAAACCCCCATTTCTTCACACGAGTTTTCTAGTTAACTCATACCCCATTTAAAGTTTGATGGCCCTTCGACTATTTCCATCTCCTCCTTGGAAGTTCAGCACGTTGAGGAACTTTTCAAGTTTACTTTGGCCTTGTTTGGTTCCAGGAAAGAAAAGGAAAGGAAATCAATTCCTTAGCATTTTTTTTCTTCTGGGAAATTATAGATTTTTATCGATTTGATTTTTTTTTTTTTTTTTTTTTTTTTTTTTTTTTTTTTTTTTTTTTTTTTTTGTATTTGGAAATGTCAAAAAATTGAAAGAAAAAGTGAATCCTTTCTTGGATGCTGAAATCATTTTTTCTCCTAATTTTTTTTTCATTTGGAATCACTTTTCTTTTCTCCTCAATTCCTTTGACATCCAGATTTTCTTTTCCAACTGCATGATTCCGTGAACCAAACAGAATCTTGTTTGAACTTGTTTTGGTGTTCAACTTCTCAGTGGGTTAGCCTTATATTACTTGAGCTAGAGATCTCATCTCCAAGTGGAGATCTTCAAAGCCTTATTCAGTCACCTTATTTGCTCCCAAACACAATCCTCTAAAGCCAATTACCTCATGAAAGGCGAAAATTTTATTCAGTGGGACGAAATTTTACCACGTAACAGAATTGAATGGTATTGAATGGTGAGTCTGTTTAATGATATAATAATATATAATAATATTAAAAAAAATTAATCACATAATTGTCAAATATCATTAAGATATGATTACCTAAAATATTTTAATATTATTACGTGTCATTATACTATTTGACGGACTCGCCTTTCACACCACCGTCACGTGGTTAGCCCATCCCACAGCATAAGGATAACTCATTATTTAGAGTTTTCAAGTGGACGACTCCTTCAACACCAAAGCGGAGCCAAGCACCACAACCATATGGGCGACCATTCCTTAATTCACCTCTCCATCGTGTTCTTTGTTTCCATCGTCTCAAGAGACCTTCGAACTGATGTTCTTAAGCAAATAAAATGATGTTCTTTGTCTCAAAAGACTTGATGCTCTTAAGCATGTTGCTATGAAAGTTAGACGGGATATTTTGGCAAATATCTTCATTCAAAATATAGGAACTGACATATACCTCTATATTTTTTTTAAAAAAACTAGCAAATATTTCCATTTCTTTGTATGGAACAATTTTTTTTTAACAGAAATTTTACTGTACAATAAAAATTTTAGTAATAATTGCTGTAAACTATAAAAGTTAGGGAAATTAGGGGGAGAGATAAGATCCGACAGTTGGTATGTCGGAATTTGGAGTCGTGCCCAAATTCCGACAGACCGGAAACCCAATTTCCGACAGACCGTCTGTCGGAATTTGGGCACGACTCCAAATTCCGACAGACCAACTGTCGGATCTACGACCGGTTCGCCCCCCCCCCCCAAACGGTTCACTGATAGTACGTTAAAAAAAAAAAAAAACCAACTCCAAAACAAAAAAAAAAACGGTTCACTGATAGTATGTTAAAAAAAAAAAACCCAACTCCAAAACAAAAAAAAAAAACCGGGTAGGTGTAGAGTAAAGTTTTGAGTTGTTGGGGGAGAGTAAAGTGTTCTGGGTTGCTGTGAAGCCCGAGAAGAAGAAGAAGAAGAAGAAGAAGAAGAAGAGGAGGAGGAGGAGGAAGAAGAAGAAATTGAGAGGTAAATTTTTTTTTCCAGATCTTGTATTCTAGTGTTTACCATTTATATTTTAGATCTTGTATCCTATTATTCATCCTTTATCATAAACACTAATATTGATATTTTTTATATTTTTTTAGGACACTCATTTTGAACCATAACCAACAAGTGGTATATAAAATGTCTATATATAACCGGACGAAATACGTTCCAGCTACCTTTTGGAGAAATGTCTATTGTGCTTAAAGATGTTGCAAATATTTTAGGTTTACCTATCACAGGTGAACCTATAATATTTGATGAACAATTTTCTAGTGAGACAGCGATCGCGACCTACCTAGGTGTGGAGGCACCAAAATTGAAAGGCAAAGGTCTAGTGTCGTATACATGGCTCCGGCAGAATTTTATGCACATAGATCGTATCGGTGACCAAGAAATATCAGTTGATGAGGAACGGGTAAGTATTACATTTGTGGTTAATATTTGTAGTCGATAGAATATTGATCAATAATTAGATTTTGTAAACTAAGAAACGAAATATTTCGATCAACTAAAAGAACTTGGGTTAAACCCCCTTGATACGCTAACCCATTTAGTACACCTCCAAGCGAGCATAGGATTGTCAGATTTCCATCCATGTTGAAAACAAGATGAACTTTCTGTAGGAAGAGAGGAGCTTTGGCTTTGAACGAAATATTTCTTCTTACTGAATGGGAGAGGTGCTGTGAAGTGAGTGCTTTGAAATGAATGAGAAAATTGTTGTGAAGTAGTTTGATACTTATAGATGATATATAGCCGTTGGAATTATAACGTTGGAATTGTAACGTTAGAATCCTAACGTTGCAAATTGTAACGTTAGAAACCCACCAAAAAACTAACTCACCTCAACCCAACCCAAAAAAACCAAACCTTAAAAAACCAACAATCAATTAACCCAACCCACCCACCATCATATTCAATTAAACCATAAAAAAAAAAAACCAAACCCACCCAACCCAACTCACCCACCCAACCCCTTTCTTTCAACCCAACCCACCGTTACTTTTTCTTTCATTTCCGACAAATGGTATGTCGGAAATTGAGCTAATGCTCATTTTCCGACATACTGTCTGTCGGAAATTGAGCATAGCTCATTTTCCGACAGACAGACTGTCGGATTGTATTGTTTTTCAAAATTTTCCCAACTTCTATCGTCTACACTAATATTAATTAAATTAATATCGGTACAGTAAATTTTCCGTTTTTTTAATGATATGCCCTCACTTTTTAACCAAAATTTTGGCTGATTTTCAAAGTATGAAAATTTTTATAGTTTTTTAAAATAGTGGAGATATATGTTAGTTTATATATTTTGAATGGGCTCATATGGTAAGGTACCCCCAAGTTTGATCTTGAGCTTCAAAAGAGTCACTCTATGAGTCATACATGGTCCATCCCTCTTTGTCAGTTCACATCACCCTATCCCCTTCCTAGTACTACTATAGTTAGCACATCTACTCTACTACCACAGTACCACTGTTGCATTGGGCATAGCTACGACTCTGTCCCTCACGTCTCAATACAAGAATACAGAGGACGGAAGTATAACACGACCAGCTACGCATCATAGAGCACACAAGCGTCCCACAATACAATTACCACCGTAAAGACAAGGAAATAATCTACCATCTATTCGTGAAGTCCTATCCCTGTTAGCAATTCTATATTTTAATCTACGAACAATAATAAGTAAAGGTACGACATAAATAAAAAGTAGTAAAACATTACAAATGCTATTATCATATTTTCATGAAGATATAATAGCAAAATGAGGTACTAACAGAAGTAACAAATAATACATAATCACAGTCTAAGGGGCTGTTTGGATCAGCGGAGCTGTGCAGCAAGTGGCTGCATTTAGCACTGTTCAGTGAAACTGAACAGAGTTGCAGCGTTTGGTTGTGCGCTGCAACTGGATGGAGAAGTGTAACCTCTGACAAATCAGAGTTACTGTCCCCCCATTTTATTTCCCAATTCACTTGCAGCCAAAATGTGATGTAGGTGTGCTGCAAGTGGTAGGAGGAGGAGAGGAGTAAGTGTACTGCAAATCATCGGCTACTCCTCTCCTCCTCCACCAAATCGACGATGACGACGAGAAAGACCGACGAGGAGTTGTCTCCTCCTTCTCGATCCGGTCGACGAGGGGCTTCCGGCGCCTCTGCTCGGAGATCAAGACCGACGGGGGGCTGCGTGGTGCGGCGACGACGAGGGCTGCGTGGCACGGCGGGGGTCCTCGCGGAGGCGGCAGGGCCTTGCTGTGACGACAGGGTCCTCGCGGAGGCGACGACGGCGGGGTCCTCGCGGAGGCGATGACGGCGAGGGCCTCGCGTGGAGGAGAGGAGGCTGTGGAGGAGGTGGTGTAGGAGAGGAGGAGGTCCACCGGATCCGAAGCCGTCGCGATGGAGGAGAGGAGGCGGTGGGGTGAGGTGGTATTTTTGTGGACAGTCCCAAAATACATTGGAGAGAGAGAGAGAGGATATTTATTAGATATAGTTGGTTTAATTTGTTTAATTAATTTAGTTTAATTAGTTTAATTAAGTTACTTTAATTATCTATTAAAAATATTTAATTTATCGTATCTTCAATTCAATATCCACTCTCAACCAACATCCAAACAACCGAACTCATTTTCTCTCCACTTTCAACTACCATCCAAACACCAAACCCATTTTTCTTCCACTTGCAGTAGACAAAAAATATTACATCCAAACACATTTTGGAAAGTGCCACTTGCTGCAAGTCAACGGAAACTCAACTTGCCGCAAGTACCACTTTTACACTTTCAAAGAGTTACATCTATCCAAACAGTTCCTAACTGTAGATTAACAGTTAAATAATCATGATGTTCGCATACGAAAATATACTCCCAGAATAATAATAATAAACAAACTAACGCACGCTCGATGGCTAAATACACAAACAAATAAGTGCTCGACATAATAATAATACAATGTGTATGAGACGCTCTTAAGTTTATCACATATTCTTGCTTCCTGCGAACTCCCACTAGGCCAGAGAGTCATTGGGAGGTTAAGTGTAGGGATTGTTCTCCAATTGATCATTGTAGTACTTCTATCATCAGAAGGGGCTTATACCATTTGGGAGCAGGAAGAAAAATGACTAGTAGTAATAGGAAAGAAGGAAAATGCTAAGTTTACTACCAAATTCTTACGAACTTCTTACAACTACTCTCTCCCACTCCTTACACATGGGTTCCACCGGGTCCCACCACCACTCTCACCCTCCCTGCTACATGGGCTCCACCCAGCTCCACCATTTCTTCCCCTCCTCCAATCGAAGCCCGACACGTGTCCGGTTGTAGGAGGATTGTAAAATTTGGTTGTAGGCATAGCAAAGCTCTAGGAAAGAAACATGTTATCCTTTCTTTTTTTTTTCAGTTAATTTTTGAAGAAATCAAAATTTTGTGCCACTCTTAAATTCTTTCAGAAACCTTTACCATACTTATAAGAGATCGAATGACGCATAGATTTTGTCGTGGACTGTAAAAAAAGTGTTGTCTATGTTTAGGTATTCAAATTGCAAGGAGGGAAATGGTTAGATAAGCAACCTTCACCTGCTTGAATCAAATGCCATTGCTAGTAGATCTCAAGGAAAGCGTTACGAACTCATAATCATGGAATATAGGTCTCCCTCAGAAAAATTGCTAAATGAAAGGAAAAAAAGTAAATTTAAATTATGTTGCTGCCCAGGATCGAGCTGGAGACCTTTAGTGTGTAAGACTAACGTGATAACCACTACACCACAGCAACTTTGTTTGAACTAGAAAGTGTTTAGGGTTATAACATTTTTTGAGTAAAACCTACTAAACTTTGGTAGTTAGATGTTAATAGACTAACTTCACATACCATTTTTATTTTGAAACTTCAGAGAACGTTAGAGACAAGGAAATGTTGGTCCTAACATCCTCAAAATTTAAATTCTTTGGGTTTCGGCATATGGAACAAGAATTTGGAGCACACTACCTTAGTTGTTTTTTGGGGATCTTTTATATCTTCTTAGAAGTTGTCTCAATTTTATATACCAAACAAGTCCTAACTAGAAATATGTTTCATGTTATTTATACACAAGAAATTTCCAATCAACTAGATTATAGAAATGAAAATTTGATAAATAGTTAAGGAGAGACATATATTCACTTTCCCTTTTTTGCCTTGGAAAAATATATTATGTTAATGTTGTTATTCAAAGAGAAACTCTGAAACGGATTAGTGGAGCAAAAGTGAAAAATAAGAAGAAAATAAAACTTGTTGGAGTAGTTGACACCGTCTTCATGATCA
>JANAVB010034617.1:16463996-16473996 GCA_029216955.1 Iris pallida
ATATATATATATATATATATATATATATTTTTTTATAATATATAGATATAATATATATTATATATATATATATAATATATATATATATATATAATATAATTATTTTGTGTGCATGTGTTTATATATATATATATATAATATATATATATATATATATATATAATATATATCTATATATATATTTTTTTTTTTTTTTTTTTTTTTTTTTTTTTTTTTTGGGGGGGGGCCCGGGGGGGGGGGGGTCCGGGGGTGGGAGGGTAACCCGGGGGGGGGGGGGGCCAGGGGGGGGTAAGGTGTGGCACGGGGTCGCACCGAGGCCGCGGCCAAAGGCCGCCCAGCCACCTCGGGACGAAGGGGGGCTCGAACCTAGCCCACCGCTAGGGGAGCCCCTCCACTTAACCACAAGGGCTAAGCCCGCCCACATATATAGATATAATATATATATATATATATATATATATATATATATATAATATATAATATATATATATTATATATATATGGTTGTGTGTATATATATGTATCTATATGTGTGTGTGTGTTTATATATATAGGCCGCGGCCAAAGGCCGCCCAGCCACCTCGGGACGAAGGGGGGCTCGAACCTAGCCCACCGCTAGGGGAGCCCCTCCACTTAACCACAAGGGCTAAGCCCGCCCACATATATATATATATATATATATATATATATATATATATATATATATATATGTATATATATATATATATATATATATATATATATATGGTTGTGTGTATATATATGTATCTATATGTGTGTGTGTGTTTATATATATATATATATATATATATATAGTGGGATGGATAGATATATATATATATATATATATATATATATATATATATATATATATATATATATATATATATATATATATATATATATATATAGGGAGATATATATATATAAGAGGGAGGAGAAGAAGAGAATGGAGAGCAGCAGCAGCTGCAGTAGATGCAGCAGCAGCAGGCAGCAGAAGTAGCAAGCAGCAGCTGCAGCAGTAAGAGCAGCAGCAGGAGCTGCCAATGGCAGCTTCTTTTTCCCCCCATACACCCCCCAATTTACCCTTAACCTCCCCCTAGTATCCTATATATATGTGTATATGTAGGTATATATATATAGATATATATATGTATATATATAGATAGGTAGATAGGAAGTTAGATGAAAGAAGTTTAGGAATTTGAAAGAAGAAGAAAAGGAAATTGAAAGAAAGATAGAGGAAGGAATAGAAAGAAAATGAGAAGGAATTTGGAGAAGTAAGGAATTTGAAGAAGAATAGGAAGGAGGAGTAAGAAGAAGAATTAGAGCTAGAAGAATAAGAGGAAGAAGTTAAGAAGAAGAAGAATTAGAATTGAGAGTCAAAGAAGAGGTTGGAGCGAGAGCTAAAAAGGGAGTTTTAGGAGAAATCAAGTTAGAGGGTGAAACGGAGCCCGGAGTATCGGAACGCGATGAAACTTGGCGTGGAGTTCAAATACGTGATTTAGATTTTGCGGGTAGGCTCCCGAGAGGAAATCGGGGTCGTAGGGCGCCGGTATCGCGCCGTATCAGTGCGTATCTTAAAATATTCAAGATTTTGACAACTGGCCGTATCATGGACCGAATGTCCACGTTACCTAGGTATTTTGGTAGATATTATATGTATAGGCTAGTATCATACTACCCTGGGGAGATCGGGTCGAAATATCAAGCGTAGGTAGGTTAACTAGCTAATCGCCGAAGTTGGATTTTTGCCCTTTTTAAGGGTTAAAATAGGAATTTGGCCTATGGCCAAGAAATGGGTTTCGAAGTCCAAGATGGACTTCGATATGGGTTGTATAGGTTGGTAATAATTAGAAATAGTCGTCTAGACCTAGTCTTGACCCCGGTTGACTTTTTAGGCAAAAAGTCAACTATGGGTCAACACTTTACCCAATTTAGTCCCAAATTCCATTAGACTTGTGCAGTTGACCACGATTGACCAGAGTTGACCGGTTGACCAAAAAGTCAACTGTTGACTCAAATGGATCCCGATTGATTCCGTTTGACTTGCATTGACCCAGTATGACCTAGCTAGACCTAATATGACTTAGATTGACCTCGTACAGTCTAGTTTGACGCGTCTTGACCTAGAATGACTTAATATGATTCAAATTGATTTGACTTTATTTTCTAAGTATAGTATTGATACGTCTTGTTCTCTATAGGTCCTCGAGACGCTGCATTTGCTCCGGTTGACGTACCATATCATATTCCAGGCGAGTACATTCTCTGACACTTTTCCAATTTATAATGATTGTTATGATTCATGTAATTAGTGTGGATATGCTTGTTCTCGACACATTGGTCACACGGATTGGTATTCATGGATCCTGACATGAGATGTTATTCCTCGTTATCTTGGTATATCTTGTGCAAGCCCCCTTGTAGTTCTTGTGCAGTATATGGACACCGATTCTCGAGAAGACTTGCTCCCTTCTCGTAGAATCCCGTGTCATAACGTGTCTTGCTTGGATCCACTATACCAGTCGGGAACGGAGAGTACTAGTGTAGATGTGTGGTCATTACCCACCTTGTTTATTCTTGTAGACCTTGAATGCTACCAATCCTACACTCCACGTGGGATTGACTGATCATAACCTTGTGCAGACCCAAGCCGGCCACATATTGTAGCTAGTACTCACACACCTAGAGATATGATTCTTGATTCTTGTACATGCCATGATCAGTTTACTTGCCTTGTTCTCGCTCTAGTTTTACAGCTTACCTTGCCATGATACTCACATGTACATTTTATGATTTTCTTGTATATACTCTCTATTTACAGTCTTATAGCTTTTGTCATATCTTGTGAACTGTTGTTAGTAGATTGTACTCGTTCCATCCTGACAGGATATGTTGAAAATATTACAGATACAGCCGAGAGAGACTATTCTACCTACTACGGTCCGGATGACGTAGTGGGCCTAAACCTGGAGACTTTGGTCCAGCAGGGCTTAGCTCCACCTGACGAGACCTTACCCTTTGCTTAGTTAGAGTAGGTCTTTTATACTGGACATTGTCTCCAGCTACTTTTGAGACTTTTTATTATTATGGACTGTATTAGAGACTTGGACTTGTATATATTCTTTGTGATGGACTTGACAGGTTATATATTATTTTATCGTCTTGTTGTCTTTTCATTTCAGTCTTTACTTTGTTATCTTAGAGTCGTGATTGAGCACTCATATATATATTCATTGCTTGTCCTCCGTTCGGAGTTGACCATATTCTCGACAGGTTTTTGTTATATATATATAAACTGTTTAGAAGTAGAAAAATCCATAGCGTTCCACGCCGATTTTTCGGTGAGGGCTGGGCGTTGTCGCGTCACGTGCCCTTTTAGCGGGTGCGGGTCGTGACACCCATGAACTGTAAACTGATGCTAGGCCCCAAGTAGAAAGATCACTCTAATAAATGCTTGCTTAAATGATCACTTTAATGTTGGTTTATGCGAGTGGTTTGGATTCTGCTCGCCAGTACATAGATGATGTGCTGACCCACGTTTTTGTGGGCAGGTGCTCGTGCTTGGAATGCTCTACACACGAAGATTGGCTTGATTGGTCCCGCGGCATCGAAGATTTGTTGGGCATACAGAAGCTCTCCTTGTACAAGATGATGTCTTCTGTTTATAAAGGGCATAATGTATGGAACATTATAATCAGTTGTACCAGTGAGATTGTAAGCCAAGTCGGTATATCGAGTTGTAATTCATTGTATTCAAATATCAAATGTAAGCTGTATAGCATTGTTCTGTTGGCTTTCAATGTAAAGTGAGATGTACTGTAAATATTGTACTTCAATACAAGTCTTGTACTCTTCTTCAATTATCAATAAAGAGAATAAATGTTCTGTATATCTCTGTGTGGCTTCAAGTTACCCTTTTATCTCCGCTGCTATAAAGAAGTGATTTATTTCTATTCAATGAGAGAGATTGTCCTTATTAATTTCAATTTGTCTGCTTCTGCCGCTGCAATGTGTCTCTATTTGAAGATAATCGATTTTGTACCATCTTTGCCTTGTACAAGTGCAATACCAGACTTGTACGGCATCACGCCCAAGCGAGGACGATCGATTTCAAGAGATAAAATATGTTAATAAATGACTCTATGAATCGGGGCGTGACAACAGATATAACCATGGAAAGAAATATCACAAGAAATGGAATGATAGGTTATAGAGAAGGAATTAGCAGAGAGAAAATTGAGATAAGACCATTGGCATACAACTTTGGAGAGGAGCAATTGAATTTACCAAACGTCGGAGGCTCATATTGGTTATGGTAAGAACGATTGGGATTCTGTGGTATTTTACTAATGTGTTTGGATGAGAACGGTTGATAGATGCATAGTTAAAGATTAAAATTGATTAATGATTGTAATTCTGTCAATTGATTTCACGAATTGAAATTTCTTTATTTTAAGGCATGGATCAACTTAAAAGAATTTTCTAGGGATTTACTATGGCAAGGGAAGATTGTAAATTTGTTGTAGTCAGTTTTGGAAGACTGGCTGACAATGGGAAGTTGATGTCTGTAAAATGTTTTGATCGAGAGGCAATACTTGAAATTTGAGATACATTTGGCATACGAGTTACATACGACGATGGATGAAAATCTGATTTAGATGATTATGGTTCCAAATAGATTTAGTTTTAATACCTTGACAGATATCTTAGTTTTGTAGATACCGAAAGTTCAGCTAGTTAAGAGATTGGTTTGCATGGTATTAGTAGGGTAGTTATCTTGTAAATCTTTTCCTGCATATCTTATCCTCTCATCGTTGAAATAGTGAAACGATATTCTTTCTATTTCATTTGATCATCATTCAGTTCTAAATGGAAATACCTCATTCGATTACATTCCTATCACAGCTATATTGTTCTGAGCATCCTCGCTATCCTTCCATCATACAACTTGTTGAGTTCTCCTTAGTTATAAACATTCCATTTTGAGCTAGAATTTTAGTCCCTTAACTCATAAGATTTCATCATTCTCGCATTCTCAATAAATTGTTGACGTTCGTTTTTTTTCCTGCCTTTGCTGTTTCACGAGACCTCACTTTCTTCTATTTTTGATCATGATTGTACCTAGATTTTTCTCGTGCCTAAAATAATTTTGGATCACAGCGACATTCCAATCCCATCTCAGATCATATCTAGATAATTCTGATCGTACTGATATTTTATCATTGTACCTAGTGACCATGCCTAGAATCCAATCGTGCCTGATGATTTAAAATCCTGTTCTTGAATCAAGGCTAAGTGATTTTGATGGTACCCCGGCCCTTATCTTTAAAATTTCGAGGACGAAATTTTCTAAGGAGGGAAGGTTGTAAAACCCATATTTTTGGATTTTCGGATTATTGGTGAATTATTGGATTTATCACAACATAGTTAGATTATTGGTATTATTATTATTATTATTTTTATTATTATTATTATTCTGTATAAAAAAATATTATTTCAAATTTATTGGTATCGAATCTTTGATTGTTGACCCGTCTCGATCCCGTGCCAGGGATCCGACCCCGAGCCCGAATCCCATTTTCCGATCCATCATCTGAACTTTTTTATTTACTTGAAATTTATATACCAATATCTTATTTATAAATATTAGTTGGAATAAAGGAAGAGAAAAAAAAAGAGAATAAATAAATAAAACTTAAAATCTCTATTCCTAATCTAATCCCGACCCAGCACTGCCTCTCTCCCCACGTTCACCTACAATCCCTCCTCTCCACACTACTCCCCATTTTCCTTCCAAACAACTAGGGCTGGGCATACGGGTCCAGTACCCGCGGGTCCGACCCGGCCCGAACCGTAATTTGTTCAAACGGGACGGTTCCTCAATTTTTACAAGTAAACGGGTTGGGGCGGGGCGGGGCGTGTTAAATTAACGGGGCGGGGCGGGTTGCATTTAAAAAATAAACGGGGCCCCGACCCGGCCCGTTTATTTTTAAAAAACTTAAAATTTTATAATATTTTTATTGTTACTGACTTACTGTTCAGTGATCAGTCAAAGGCTCAAAGCAAAGCAGTAGCAGTAAGGAGCCGGCCCTTCTGATGTTCTCCAATATTATACATTTTACTGTTAGAGTGTCTGTTGTAAAATTACAACAAAAGGAAATTCAAATTCAAATGTTAGCACAGGTTAGCAAACTGATGTTAGCACTCTGAAATTCAAATTTAAACTATTCAAATGTTTGCACTCTGAAATTTTGCTCTCAAACTGTACTGTACAGTTCAAAATTCAAATGACATTTTGACATATATAAACTGTTTATGAAATTTTTAATTATTTTTTGGACCCGTGGGTCGTCACGGTTCGGACCCGTTTAGAACGGGTCGAGTTCGTTCCGGTTCCAATATTTTTTGGCCCCGCCCCGCCCCGCCCCGCCAATTGACGGATCCGGTTCGGGTCCTTCAATTTTGGGCCCGGCCCGACCCGTGCCCACCCCTACAAACAACCCCTTTCATAAACCACCCTGCTCTCATCTCTCTCCCCATTCTCATTTCTCCCATCTCCTTTTTCTCCATTCCCCCTCCTCAAGAAACCCCTCTCCAGAGCTTCCGTGCCCGTCCGCAGCTCCCGGCGACCACCTCCGCCCGAGATCCGTCCGGCGCCTCCGGCCAACTCCGGCCGGCCCGAGCCTCGTCGAACCCTAGCCGCCCTGGCCCGCGCCCGATGCCGGCACATGAGCCCCGTCGGCGCCCATCCCGGCGCGACCCCGCTCGGCCCGCTTCCGACTGTGCCCCGCCCCGACCCCGCGAGCAGGCGCCCCTCCGGCCAGATCCCGACCCGCGGCAGCCCGCGCGGCCCTCTGCCGCGCACCCGCAGCTCGTCCCGACCCCGACCCGAGCCACCGCTCCCACGTGGCCGTGTCTCCGAGAGCCCCGCCCCGCTTTCGGTGATCCGCGGGTTTTCCGATCCGTCTCTCGGCCACCCCGAGCTCCGTCCGTTGTTTCTGTGCCCCGATCCACTGTCCGCAGCCCTCGTGGGACCAGATCCGCTGTTCCCGAGGCCAATCTGTGCTGTTCGCGTATTTTGGGGTTTTCCCAAGTCTGCGGAATTCATTCTTTTTCTATTTTTATCATCTGAGAGCTCTAGCCGAGCAACCCAAGGTATAATTCCTTTATTCCGTTCCATTTTCGGTAGTCGATGATGAAATTGGTTCCCGATTCTCTCCCGGGAATTCGGTTTTAGAGCGACGTAGTGACTTCGGATTTTCCGGAGACGTTTCTGTGATGTTCTGTGATTATTTCGGATTTTTTCGAAATGTGTTTTCTGGATTTTCGGGTGCTGTGGTTTCCGATTTCATTTCGGGATTTCCGATTATATTTCGGGTTCCGATCAAGCTTCGAAATTATTCTGTGAAGTTAGTTTTTGTGTAAAATGGTTTGGAAGTTAATTTCTGGGTGTTTCCTGGTTTTGGGACTTTTATTATGGGAGTTTTGACGTATTTTTCCAGTTTTGGGTTGTCCCGAATATGGAGGAAATGCTGTCCAAATTTTATAAAACTTTATAAAGAATTTCAAATCGGTTTTCGGAAATTATTTATTAAAATAGATTTTTGGTCGACGATCATACCGGTCCGTGGGCCCTAGCGAAATGCAAACGAAACCGGTTTTACCCGGACGTTGAGGCATTAGTAACAAATAGTGACGATTGGACCAAGTCTGAGACTCCTAAGATTTTATTTATTTTATTTTTAGTTTTGTTTTCGATATTTATAATATGGGATATTAGTCAAAGCTAACTAATTTTCTATTATTTTAATTTATGTAAAGTTTGTAAGGGCATAAGCCCAGATTCCTATTCTGTCAACTGTGCCCCTGTATTGCGTAGTCTAGATTTTTCATTTATTTTCTTGGTTAATTTTTTCTTTATTTTCTGGTTGGTTTATCTTCTTCGTAATTAGGCGCTTCGTAACAAAATGGCTAGTAAATATTTTTGCATAAATTAATAAGAATTTTTCATGATATAATAACTTGAATAAAGTATTGATTGTTAACAAAACTCACGTTTTATTATTAAAAAAATATAGTTTTATATGTATAATATTAAAAATACAAATTTTTGCGAAATTAACCGGTAACGACAATTTTCCAAGTAAAACCAGAAACTGGCTATCCAACTAAATGAGAACCAACGTAGTACGCGTCGTAAACCGTTAGCAGTAGAATAAACAAACTTAAAATCTGACTAGGACCTGCTACCAGAGATTGCAACTAGCACACCTAGCTTGGTTTCACAATGGTTCTAAGTCAAGTTCTCCAACTGTAGGGTCTCGGAGACGAACCTAGCATCTTTCCGGAACCAACACCGTTTCCAGTCGTAAACAAAGGCAAGTACATTTTGTGTTAGTTTACAATTAGTTAATAATCTTTTTATTGCAAGTTTAAACCACGATACAACACGGAACTCTCTCTGAGAGTACTGACTGATTGACTGTTGGGTACTGGGGGAGTAGTGTAATGAGTATGACCACATCCAAAGTAGTATAATGACTGTATTAGCTTACCCCTCATACACACGGGGATAAGCCATATCGTATCAATAGGATACAACTGTACAACCCAAGCCGGTCATATTCATTGCCTATTCACATCACAATGTTTTAACTGCTGGAGAACTGTTTATTTCAAATTGTTTAAAATTGCATAACTCTATTATTATTTTAATTGTTAGATTATCATGAATTGTACTTTGCTCCCTCCTGACTGGAGATAACATTTTTAGGGGATTTTGAGGATGATGAGCTGTTATACAACAGTTATTATGATCCAGTTCTGTACCCTGTGGTATTGCCAGAGTCACCATTGGAGGACGCAGGAGCTGAGGCCGACGAGCCGAACGCATAGCTAGATTATCTGTTTCCAGATTTGTTGTTTTAGAATTTTGTTAATTTGATTTCAGCATTTTATTTCAGTCTTTCCAATTCCAGTTGTATTTTCAAATGTTGAATAAAGTTTTAAATTTCCGAATATTGAGTTGTGACAAATATTTAGATGTTGTTGTGATTTCCTGCAGTAGTGGATACAACTTACTGCCGCCGTCTCAACAACGGTGCAGGCTGGACATGATCCGGTTCAACCCAATTATTTGGGATCGGGTCGTGACAAGAAGAAGAAGAAGAAGAAGACGATAATCGCAATCCAGATCTGAGTTTGTGCGGAAGGGTAGTTATGGTATTAATTTTGTAAATACAGAGCATCTAAAAGAAATCTTGGAATACTTAACGTGAAAATATATAATTCTGAACATTTCATAAAATCCATCATGCGGGTGGATTTTTTCATAAACACCAACCCCGAAATTGGATTTTTTCAGCAATTTTCAGTTTTTTATTTGCCATTAGGAATATTGAAAAGCTCAATTTGTATGGTGGTTAACAAAATAACAATTTATTAATAAAATTATAGCACATTTCTTTTTATTGTTTATAAATTTTATAGCACATTTCCTTTTATTGTTTATTAATTTTAACTTTATATTATTCTTCTCTCGTTCCCTTCGTCTCTTTCGAGTGTTACAAAGAGATGGGTAATGATTGAATGATTTCAAGACATAGTTTGATTTATATTACTTGTTTTTTTTATTCAGTATAAACGTATGTTCAAGTGTGTAAATAATATATATGATAGGAGATTTTGTTGCTAATTGCTGATGTTCTAGAATCCCATCTCATAGGGGTGAGCAACGGTTCGGTTCGGTTCGGTTCGGTTCAAACCGAATCGAATATATGGAAATCAAAATAACCGTAAATTGTATTTTCTCAAAACCGAAAACCGAACCATTTTTATAAAAATCGAACTGCATTAATTCGGTTCAGTTTTCGGTCGGTTCGATTTCATGGACCAATGTGCCGGACCTTTAAATTTTTAGCAAAATGAGCCTATTTAAATAACAAATTTTAAAAAATATATGTCATTATTGTATTTATGAATTGTTATATTACAT
>JANAVB010034617.1:16478996-16641496 GCA_029216955.1 Iris pallida
TAAGGGTACATTTTTCTTCTGGGCGATGTACCCACCTGAATTCAACCCCTAATTTTCGACCTGGGTAACCTGGATGGTCTGCAGGGCTCGTGGCTGTGAAACAATCTCACTGTATCTTGTTAGTAATTAGGCCTGTGATAACCCTAGTTAGTTAAAGTAGTAAGCCGTAGTATCTGCTTGGCCGTGATTGATTGAATGAGGTATAACCAGTCTAGTCATGTCTTGATCCTGTACAAGATTGCTTCCTGTCTTGATTTCTTATATTATTATCTTGCCGATAAATGGTGGGAAACCAAGTTCTGTTCAGACGAAGGGTTACAACCCCGGTCCTTGTTTGGTTTACGGGTTGTAACCTGGTTATCGGAATAGTCCCATGGTTATCTCATCGTATATCACCCTGGCATGTTTTTCGTAATTCTAGTTTTAATATTATATTTTCTTGTGCTGATTGCTGGCTTTTGTTCTTATTTCGTGGCCCCCTTGTGGCACTTGCTCTTTCTGGGGTTGACCCAGCTGGTTTTGTGTGGCCAGATTTCGGAGCAGCTCCCGAGGATCTACCAAGCTTCCAGCCCAATGGTGGCGACTAGAAGGAACCCGGGCTATGAGTGGGTTTTTTTTTTCTATTTTGTTTCGCTCACTCTATTGTAAAGTTATTCTTTTGAGGCGTTTAGCCGACGAGCACCTGTTAGCTCGATGCACTTTTACTTACTGTCTGCCTACGGGCTGTAAACATGATTAACAAATCCTAGGGTTGATCATGTATGACTTAACTCTTGCTAGTCCTTGCATTTTGTACGACTAGCTTCATGATCACCTGAATATGTAATATTTGGGACGCCTTATTATTGTATATTTAATGATCATACATCTTGCGACCTTACTTATTTGCTTGTGATTGAGACATTAGGCTTGTTCATGACCATAAGAGACCGTTGACTTGTAGTAAACCCTCATATTTCTAGACAGCCGTGACCGTATATCGAGGTGGTTCCCATTTCAATATACGTAGCTGGCTATATCTGCCCCCGCTCTCCAGTATTCTGGTTCTGGGGCGTGACACCACTTGGCCTAAGAAGTCATTGGCTATGGTTAGAGTGAGGCAAATCTTCCCCGGAAGGTTGTGCAAGTTTGAGCAACGGGAAGAACATAATTTTTTTTGTGGTGGTTGAATTATGCGAGGAGGGTGTGGCACGATTCAGATACGAGGTCATCTAGAATTCATTGTTAGATTTTTCTTCAAAAACTTCGGATTAAAATCTGCAACAAAATAGAATAAATTAAAAGTTACCGGCCTCCGAGGAAGTCGCGCACGAATGTAGCACATAGTTTCCCAAATGAGAGTAATTTTGAAATTTTGTGTTTATAATTATTTTAATAATGATATTTAATTCATGATATTATTTTTGGTGAATTTAAATCATTTTAAAATTATTTAAATCAATGACTTGTGATTTTGACGTTTTGCTAGTGAAACCCTAGAGACTGTTTGACCTAGAGCCTAACCATGTGATTATGATATTTTAATATCATTTTTGGCCTAAGAATATTTTTTTGTATTTGACCTCTTTGAATTATTTTGATATTATTTTATTATTTATGATATTGTTTTGGGGTTATTTGAGTCGGGTTCGAATTTCAACTCAATCCGACTTGAAACGGGGACCCGGGGGTAGTTTGACTCTAGTGGGACCCACACACTAGTTAGGCATGGCCCACATAATATTAATTTTAGTCCACATGATAGAAATATTTTAGTTAGAGGTTAGTAGGGCTGCAAACGAGCCAAGCCGAGCCAAGCTTTTGTAAGCTTGAGCTTGGCTTGACTAGAATTAATCGAGCTCAAGCTCGAGCTCGAGCTTGGTAAATTTTTTATTTTAGAGCTTGAGCTTGGCTTGAGTTTGTTTATATTAAGCTTGAGCTTGGCTTGGTTTGAGCTCGAGCTTGGCTTGATAAGTAGGCTTGATTCAAGCTTGATAAACAAGCTTGATAAACAAGTTTGATAAGCTCAAAATCGAGCTCGTTAAGCTTGATTTCAAGCTCGCTCAACTTTATTTCAAGCTTATTAACCTTGATTTCAAGCTTAACGAGCTCGATTTCAATTTAGTTAAGTTTGAATTCAAGTATCTGTGATATTATTAATTCAAAAGTTCCTTAATATCAATTATTAAGGACATATAAAATATAATGCACACAAATATACATATATTTAGAATTCAACAAAGAACAAACGAGCTTCTAAACAAGCTCCTAAACGAGCCAGCTTGCAAGCTCATCAACGAGCCAGCTCGCGAGCTCAAACGAGCCGAGTACTTCTAAGCTTGAGCTTGGCTCGTTTATTAAACGAGCTCGAAAATGAAGCTTGAGCTCAGCTTGTTTACTAAACGAACCGAGCTCAAACAAGCTTTTATCGAGCCGAGCTTCAAGCAGCTCGCGAACGGCTTGGCTCATTTGCAGCCCTAGAGGTTAGACTAATTATTATGGATAAGGTTAGTGTGATTAGAGACTTTAGAATGACTAATTTTAGCCCCAACCAATTAGCCCTTTCCTAATACTCATAGAATAGGTTAGTAGGGGCTTTTGGACTTTTCCTAATAGGACAAAACCACCTTTATGGCCAGCCACAATAAGGATAGGGTTGAGCCTCCCATTTGTCATTATCCATCTATTTTTCTCTCTCTTGTTCTTCCCCAAATTCCTAGAGAGCAATCCCTAGCAATTTCTCCACCAAATCCTTCCATTTCACCACCAAATCTTCTTCTTTCCTTCTCCATTCTAGCCAAGGAGGAAGCTACCCAAGTTTGGGAGGATTCGGAGCTCGTTCGTGTCCTTTTGGAATCTCTACGTGTCGGTGTCGCTCCGGGAAGGTTTTTCTTCGATTCGATCTACCGGGAGGTATAAATCCCTTCTCCTTTTCATTTCTTCATGCATATAGGTCTATTTTGAACCCATAGGAATGACCTCCATGGTTGTATCTCCATTTGTGTCCATTTTGTGTCCATTTGGAGGTCATAGGAGTGTCCTTTGTGTTGTGGATGTGTTCATGTTACATATATAGATTTATATATATATATATATATTGTAATGAGAGTGTATCTATATTTATATATGTAATAAATGATTCATGATGATTATATAATCAAGTTTGTGAGTGTGGTTCCTCATATTATTATTGCTATTATTGTTGTGG
Source organism: Iris pallida (assembly GCA_029216955.1). Lineage (NCBI taxonomy): Eukaryota > Viridiplantae > Streptophyta > Magnoliopsida > Asparagales > Iridaceae > Iris > Iris pallida. The sequence continues at coordinate 16,482,184 of JANAVB010034617.1, forward strand.
ATAATTAGGATATATATTGTGTATTCTTTTGGCTCAAACTATCTAAATCCGTCATAATTTTTATCCACATTTTTAATTTCAGCCCTAACTTAGAAATATCATAACTTCTAGCTCAAAGCTCGGTTTAATCTCCCGTTTTTTTTTAAAAGAAGCGTATTGAAGTTAGCTTTCCAAAAACATGTATTAATAAGCCTAATTCTTTCTGTAACTTTCTGGATAATTATTTGAGTGTCAGCTGTACGAAAGACAAACGCGTTCTCGGTGTTTTCGCGATTCCGGGAGTTTCCGGAAACGAAAACGCGATCCGTTTGAAGTTTCAGAAAGCTAACAAATAGATCTATAACATACTTTAATCCTAAATTTTAATTCATGCTGAGATGGTACATTATTGATTATTAGTAGGAGTTACTATTCGGCATATGCATTTTGTGCACCCTTGTGTGTAATATAATGTTCTATTTGATTTTAATCCATGTTAATGTATATACATTATGTAACTAAATAGAGAATACAAGCATGAGTAAATGGTTAAATAAATGATGTACGAGGTGTTAGTATTCTATCTAATGTAAGCATGTATAAGTATGACTTGTAATGAATATGTAGGTTCCATAGTATGTAATGTATGGTACATATAGTAGTGCAAGAGAATAAATGAATGATGAATGAATGCAAGCATGAATGTAATGTAATAATAGATGTAATGTATGAAATATACAAGTTAATGAGATGTAATGTTCTATGTTAACACATGTAATACCTGTGGTTCGTATTACGTATTTCTGGAATACGTGTACGTATTTATTCTTGTATTGCATGATTCCTTGTTTAGTTTTCTTCTTGGCTTGGCTTGGTTTATTCTTGGCCCGGGTTGGCTTGGTTCGGTTGGGATTATTTTGGTTCATCATGAACCATGGATAAACCCCCTACCTACCACCACCTTTGATATTTATTGTCACTTCTTCCTTCTCTCTCTTCATTACTCATCTTCTTCTTCCTCATTCACTCCCTTCACCTACCAAAGAGAGGAAGAGAGAGAGAGGTCTAGGCAAGTGCACCTTGCCACCACTTGAGAACCACTTTTTATTTGTCCATTAGCTAGAATAGGCCATGGTGATCAACATTTGAACTTGACATTTTGTGATTTGGAGTTTCCATTGTTCTAGATCTAAGTTTCTTCTATTTTCGGTTTTGTATGGTTTTGATCTATTTAAGTTGTATTTTTATGGGTTTTGATGTTCTTATGTTGGAGAGGATTGAATTTCACCCAAGATAGAACTTTGTAAAGTTGGATTTGGACTTATTTTGACCAAGTTATGGACTTTTGAAGCTTTGGGTTCAACCATGGAGTTCCTGCTGATTTGGAGAAGACAGTGAGCAGTGTACGAGCTTTTTAGCTTGTGCCACTGAGTTGTGCGCGCTCTTTAGCGCAACGCAGATCCCATACGCTGCCTTTTGGGAGCGTATGACTCGAATACGCTCGCTTGCTTGACAAGGAGTCGTATGGACCCCATACGCTGCCTTTTGGGAGCGTATGACTCGCATACGCTCGCTTGCTTGACAAGGAGTCGTATGGACCCCATACGCTGCCTTTTGCGAGCGTATGACTCGCATATGCTCGCTTGCTTGACAAGGAGTCGTATGGACCCCATACGTTGCCTTTTGGGAGCGTATGACTCGCATACGCTCGCTTGCTTGACAAGGAGTCGTATGGACCCCATACGCTGCCTTTTGGAAGCGTATGACCTGAGCGTGGCTTGGCCTGAGCGTAGCCTGACCTGAGCGTAGCCTGACCTGAGCGTATGACTTTTGCACTGAGCGTATGGCCTTTGGCTGGCTTGGTCTTATGTCAGCGTGCCAGTGATAGTGATATGTTTGGAATTGATAATTGAGCATGACGTGATAGTGACCCGTAGTGGTGCACTCCTGACATAATAACCTGACATTACCTGATAGTGGCCCGTCGTGGCGCACTCCTGACAAGTACACTTGGCATGATAACCTGACATGATTATCTCGAATAGCTGTTGCGACGGCTACCTGACATGACATGACCTGTTTAATTAATTATGACACCGTGGGCGATTGTGCTTGTACAAATAATCCAGTCCTGTCTTGCATCATGTCTAGGAGGGAACTCCTGAGTACCACGGTCAGGAGTACCTACTGAAATGGACTAAGGTTAATAATTAGTATAATTCACTAGTCATGAAGAGATGTTCCCCAGTTACAGGCGATCCCGTTATCCCGGCCGCAAATGTTTGGACTTGTAGCCTGCCGACGAGTAGGGCACATTTCCAGCCCACTGTTATGTGGGGCACTCTTGATTGTCACTTTAAATGATTGAACTCTATTGTCACTCTAATGCATTATACTCTCTAGATTGTCACTATAATGATTGCCTGGATAACCTGGATAGCTGCAGGGCCTGTGACTACTTGGAGCATCTCATTGCATCTTGCTAGTAACTAGGATTGTGATAACCCTAGTTAGTTAATGTAGAAAGCCGTAGGCAATGATTGGCCGTGATTGATTGGATGGAGTCTAGTCCAGTATGGTATTGTCTAGAATTGATTGATTGCAAGATTGTACCAGAATGATTGAATTATTGTCACTCCAGATTGTCACTATAATGATTGTCACTCCAGATTGTTACTTGACCTGATTTCTTATATTTATCTTGCCGATAAATGGTGAGAGAAACCAAGTTCCGTTCAGACAAAGGGTTACAACCCCGGTCCTTGTTTGGTTTACGGGTTGTAACCTAGTTATCTGAATAGTCCCATGGTTATCTCATCGTATATCATCCTGGCATGCTTTTTCATATGTCCTGTCTTTTAGTGATTCTATGCAAGATTGTCTTTTATAATTACCTATCATACTTTTTCTTAAATTACTGTCTCTTATTATGTAATTATATTATTGTGTTAATTTGCTGGCTTTAGTTCTTAAGTGAAGCCTCCTTTGTGGCACTTGCTCTTTCTGGGGTCTGACCCAGCTGGTTTTGTATGGCCAGATACCGGAGCAGCACCAAAGGATATCCCTGCCTTCCAGCCCGATGGTGGTCACCAGGCGTAACCAGGGCATCGAGTGGGTTTCTTTTGTTCTTCCACTGTAATATTGTAAATTATTCTTTTGAGGCGTTTAGCCGACGAGCAAGTGTTAGCTCGATTGTACTTACTTACTGTCTGCCTACGGGCTGTAACATGATTGACAAGTCCCGGGGGTTGATCATGTATGACTGAACTCTTGCTAGTCCTCATATTTTGTAACGACTAGCTTCATGATCATCTGGATATGTAATATTTGGGACGCCTTACAATTGTATATTTGGAGATCTGATATCTTGTGATTATTATTAGTTGGTTGAGATTGAGACAATAGGCTATTCTATGACCTTAAGAGACTGATGGATTGTAATGAAACCCTCACATATCTAGACAGCCGTGACCGTATAGCGGTGTGGATCCCATTCCGTTATACGTAGCTGGCTATGTCTGCCCCCGCTCTCCAGTATTCTGGTTCTGGGGCGTGACAACACAAATCCTATATTACCTCATGTACCCCCTTACACTATGTTGACACTATCACACTTGACACATTGTTCACTTACACTTTGACACTCTTTGATATGTATACACTATGTATGCCCATTTAACCCTCACTTGCCCCTTTTCCATGTTCATATACACACACATAGCCTCTTAAATAAGTATTTATGAATATAGTTAACTTAGCTATGTATATATATTATATATATGTTAGCATATTGTGTTGTAATATGTATAAGTTTATATAACCATTTGAACTGCCATAATTATAGACCTAATGTTGAATACCAATATATGCATGTGTATATATGTGTAGACATATATAGCTTAAAGTAATAGATTACCTAGTGTATATCCAATGTGAATTCTTGCCTATTTGAGTATTGAATAATTGCATGCTATATAGAGTCGGGTGTATGTTGGCTTGTATAGCCTTGTATTGATGTGTACTTACTAGAATAGTCTTGGTTAGGCCTAGTAAGACTTGCTGGGCTAGGACATGACCTAGTTTGACCTAGTTTGACTAGTGCAGTTGACCAGAGTTGACCAAGGGTTGACTTTGGCCTAGTTTGACCTAGATTCATGTAGAATGCATTGTAGTGCTTTATATTACCCTTCTGGACATGTTGTGACTTGCGCTATTCTAATTAGGAGCCAGACACCTCTCATCGGACAGTATCTTTACCTTGGACATTCAGATATTAGGCGAGTACATTCTCTGATCATTTCATATCCTGCTTAGAATTATTTCCTGCAGTAGATTACTTTACTTGTACTGTCACGTTGGTCACACGGATTGGTACTATATGGATCCTTTCTTGAGATGTTATCCTCAGGGAGCATCGGGTACTACATATTCTGTGCGTTTCACTTACATAGCATATCACTATGCTTCATTGGTTCTTTGATCACTTACGACATATACTCTTATGGTCGTAGAGTCTTCCTAGAATCTTTATCCCATTTATGGGACTACTATCTATCACCTTCGGGGTCTATCACCTTCGGGGTTTATCACCTTCGGGGTCTATCACCTTCGGGGGCTGTTACATAGCATCATATAACATAACCTGGCTGGATCCTTGTGTATTGATTGGGGGTACGGAGGAGTAGAAATGGACATGTGAATAATACCCAAGTAGTGTAGCATCAGAATCTCTTCCATAGTGTAGCATCAGAATCTTCTATGCCATTTTCATGTCTATATTGTATTCTGACTCTCTAGCCACATGTTAGTTCTTTATTTATAGTAGATATTTCTATTACAGCTCTCTCTCTGTTTACATACAATATTTCTTTCAGTACCTGTATCTTACTTTACTGCATGATTATATTTTCTAACCTGTTATGAACTGTTGAGATGTAATGTGCTCGCTCCTGTCCTGACTGGACCTGTTGATAAATTTTACAGATAGCCTGGGATTGCCTGCTAGCCAAGAGGAGACACAATAGAGGTTGTTTAGATAGTTATTTTATTTTGTCTGGAGTTGTATTTACTTGTGGATTACTGTATTTGAGTTTTGAGATGTATTTTTTGGGATTATGTATCTTAGACACTTAGACTTCTATCTCCTGTATCTCTTTTGGATTTCATGTTTATCTATCTTTATCATTCTACCTTAGATTGTGATTGAGTTGTACCTCTGTGTTGGCCTCCTTATGGAGAGTATTCATATTATGCTAGTTATAGTTCATGACCTAGAACAGCGTTCTACCGCCGATACTGCGGCGTAGGCTGGGCGTTGTTACGTACTCGTACCCTCACGGTGGGTGTGGGTCGTGACACGTTTTTAGTGGTGGCCCATGCAGGTTTAGATTCGCATTAGTGCGATTTCGTAGTAGCGCAACGACTTAGTTGTACTACTACGAGCCTGCTATAGGATATATAAATTAAGGTGTTAGGATGAGAGGATACTCAATCACTGTTAGGATTCCTTGAGAGATTCCTGGGATGACCCTTGAGAATCTCATTTTGAATTATGATTTAAACTCTTTTCCTTGTTTTGATTCACCTTTTTCCTTGATTTGAATTTGATTTTGTGGATTCATTGTAGAAATTTGAATCCTGGTATTAGTTGATGATTTTGATAAAATTTTGTAGTTGTTGATTTAATTTTGTATTTAGATTAATATTTTCAAATCCAAGGTACTCAATCACATTTAGGATTCTTTGAGAGATTTCTGGGACGATCCCTGAGAAACTCATTTTGAAATTCAATTGGAATTCCTTTTCCTCTTGTTTGGATTCACCCTCATTCCTTGCTATTGAATTTAAGCTTGATGGGTTCCTCTCGTTTGAACCGATGAGAAGGAACATATCTTCATTATTCTTTCTCGCCATTATTTCCTTGCATTCTTATTTACCTCTTATCTTAAACTCTGTTTCATTACATTAATTACCCATATCTTGTCGTCCCTACCAGATGTACTTCGAAACCCTTAAATCTTCGTATCTTTTGCATGGGAAAGGCTAAGGAAGTGACGTAAATTATGTAGCTCAGAGAAAACATAACTGGTTATTTTATGATGATCTAAAGGAAATCAAATGTGGAGTGTTCCATATGGAAACTTGAGATAGAAATGTGGTAAAGGTCTCGAATAGAATAAGGAGATGTATACTGCCAATCTGGAAACAATTACATTTAGAGAAATTTTGGGGTTATGAGATAGTTTATAGGTGTATTCAAAACTAATGAGGATATCAGAGGTCAACCTAGTTTTGAGAACTTAGAAAATCTTGGTTATTGATTCTGGGAAAAACTTTTACTCTGAGGCTATGTAGAAGGTTAGTAATGGAAAAGAGAAGTTAATTGTGTTTAATAAGGATATTAAACAAGATGTTGCGAGGAAATGACTAGGGATAGAGAGAGCACAAAGTTATGGAAGTTTAGAGATTGTTGTGAAATATTTTTAGGAGAATAATATTCAAGGGTGTATGTCGAAGAAAATACGAAAGTTGATTTTATGATGAAAGATAAGTTTTGTAAGGCCTAGAGATTTAAATTAAATAATTCGAGGAGAATAATTTGAACATGTTCAAGGAATTCGTAAACGAGATTTAGAGGTTTTGGGTCAAATTTAAGACAAGGTGAAAGAACTTGGAAATTTAAATAAATGGTTAATGTTGATTCCTAAATGTGAGGGTTGTGCTTCAAGTGTGATGTTTGGAAATTGGAAATTGCCTACGGTAGTCATGGTAAGGGTTTAAGTAGAGGTTAAATTTTTATATTGTAGCACCCAGTTTCCCAAATGAGGGTAATTTTGAAATTTCGTGTTTATAATTATTTTAATAATAATATTTAATTCATGATATGATTTTTGGTGATTTTAAATCATTTTAAAATTATTTAAATCAATGACTTGTGGTTTTGACGTTTTGCTAGTGAAACCCTAGAGACTGTTTGACCTAGAGCCTAACCATATGATTATGATATTTTAATATCATTTTTGGTCTAAGAATATTTTTGCATTTGACCTCTTTGAATTATTTTGATATTATTTTATTATTTATGATATTGTTTTGGGGTTATTTGAGTCGGGTTCGAATTTTAACTCAATTCGACTTGAAACGGGGACCCGGGGGTAGTTTGACTCTAGTGGGACCCACACACTAGTTAGGCATGGCCCACATGATATTAATTTTAGTCCACATGATAGAAATATTTTAGTTAGAGGTTAGACTAATTATTATGGATAAGGTTAGTGTGATTAGAGACTTTAGAATGACTAATTTAGCCCCAACCAATTAGCCCTTTCCTAATACTCATAGAATAGGTTAGTAGGAGCTTTTGGACTTTTCCTAATAGGACAAAACTACCTTTATGGCCAGCCACAATAAGGATAGGGTTGAGCCTCCCATTTGTCATTATCCATCTATTTTTCTCTCTCTTGTTCTTCCCAAAATTCCTAGAGAGCAATCCCTAGCAATTTCTCCACCAAATTCTTCCATTTTACCACCAAATCTTCTTCTTTCCTTCTCCATTCTAGCCAAGAAGGAAGCTACCCAAGTTTGGGAGGATTCAGAGCTCGTTCGTGTCCTTTTGGAATCTCTACGTGTCGGTGTCGCTCCGGGAAGGTTTTTCTTCGATTCGATCTACCGGGAGGTATAAATCCCTTCTCCTTTTCATTTCCTCATGCATATAGGTCTATTTTGAACCCATAGGAATGACCCCCATGGTTGTATCTCCATTTGTGTCCATTTTGTGTCCATTTGGAGGTCATAGGAGTGTCCTTTGTGTTGTGGATGTGTTCATGTTACATATATAGATTTATATATATATATATTGTAATGAGAGTGTATCTATATTTATATATGTAATAAATGGTTCATGATGATTATATAATCAAGTTTGTGAGTGTGGTTCCTCATATTATTATTTCTATTATTGTTGTGGATAATTAGGATATATATTGTGTATTCTTTTGGCTCAAACTATCTAAATCCGTCATGATTTTTTATCCACGTTTTTAATTTCAGCCCTAACTTAGAAATGCCATAACTTCTAGCTCAAAGCTCAGTTTAATCTTCCATTTTTTTTAAAAGAAGCGTATTGAAGTTAGCTTTCCAAAAACATGTATTAATAGACCTAATTCTTTATGTAACTTTCTGGAGAATTATTTGAGTGTCAGCTGTACGAAAGACAAACGCGTTCTCGGTGTTTTTGCAATTTCGGGAGTTTTCGGAAACGAAAATGCGATCCGTTTAAAGTTTCGGAAAGCTAACACATAGATCTATAACATACTTTAATCCTAAATTTTAATTCATGCTGAGATGGTACAGTATTGATTATTAGTAGGAGTTACTATTCGGCATATGCATTTTGTGCACCCTTGTGTGTAATATAATGTTCTATTTGATTTTAACCCATGTTAATGTATATACATTATGTAATTAAATATAGAATGCAAGCATGAGTAAATAGTTAAATAAATGATGTATGAGGTGTAAGTATCCTATCTAATGTAAGCATGTATAAGTATGGCTTGTAATGAATATGTAGGTTCCATAGTATGTAATGTATGGTGCATATAGTGGTGCAAGAGAATAATGAATGATGAATGAATGCTAGCATGAATGTAATATAATAATAGATGTAATGTATGCAATATACAAGTTAATGAGATGTAATGTTCTATGTTAACACAAATCCTATATTACCTCATGTACCCCCTTACACTATGTTGACACTATCACACTTGACACATTGTTCACTTACACTTTGACACTCTTTGATATGTATACACTATGTATGCCCATTTAACCCTCACTTGCCCCTTTGCCATATTCACATACACACACATAGCCTCTTAAATAAGTATTTATGAATATAGTTAACTTAGCTATGTATGTATATTATATATATGTTAGCATATTGTGTTGTAATATATAAGTTTATATAACCATTTGAAATGTCATGATTATAGAACTAATGTTGAATACCAATATATGCATGTGTATATATGTGTAGACATATAGCTTAAAGTAATAGATTACCTAGTGTATATCCAATGTGAATTCTTGCCTATTTGAGTATTGAATAATTGCATGCTATATAGAGTTGGGTGTATGTTGGCTTGTATAGCCTTGTATTGATGTGTGCTTGCTAGGATAGTCTTGGTTAGGCCTAGTAAGACTTACTGGGTTAGGACATGACCTAGTTTGACTAGTGCAGTTGACCAGAGTTGACCAAGGGTTGACTTTGGCCTAGTTTGACCTAGATTCATGTTGAATGCATTGTAGTGCTTTATATTACCCTTTTGGACATGTTGTGACTTGTGTTGTTCTAATTAGGAGCCAGATACCTTGTAACCTGTGTTGTTTTAAATAGGACTCTGTGGCTTCAGTTGGACCCCCTATACTTATCAGCTGTTCAGGTTATCAGGCGAGTACATTCTCTGATAGTTCTCTCATTTACTTGTCAATTACTGTACTTCAGTTCTAGTTAGTTGTATGCGATTCTCTGTTACAATACGTGTGGATATTACTGGATTCATGTATACGACACACATTTATTTTCTGGCCTCTATTACTGGTATCATTATTTCCGGCTTCTATTACTGGAATCACCTGCTGGAATCATTTACTGGAATTATTTACTGGAATCATTTACTGGTATCATTATATTTTGGCTGGACTCATCTTGAATCATTGTGTCGGAATTCTGGATTCACTTGCTGGGAGGGAAAATACTAGAGTAAGACATGTAGACATACCCCATTACTGGAATCACCCCTACTGGAATCTACTGGAATGATAGCCATCTCTCGTCTGATCAGTGAGAGGTGTGCCGGATTACCCACAGCCGTTTACATGTCGATCTCGGTATTTTAAAACACACTGCTAGAATATAGGCTGGACTCACCCTGGAATCATTGATCACTATAACTGGAATCGTCCCTTACTGGATTCATCTTATATTAGATTCATCTTGTACTGGACTTACATTATTGTTACACTGGTCTACATTGTTGTTTGGACTTTATATCATATTACCCTGGTTCAGCTAGTTCTATTTTTACAGACTTCATTGCTATGATTCTTCTCTTGTTTAGTTATTTACTTTCCTTGCACCTTATCTGTCTTTCTTACCATCATCTGAATATAAATTGCCATTTTCATTAATACAACTGCCTGTAACTGCTTTATAGTTCTCTGTCATTTACTTGGGTTTTCTAGATGAGATGTGCTCGTTCCTGTCCTGACTGGACCTGTTGATAAATTTTACAGATAGCTTGGAGGTTGCCTGCTAGCCTAGAGAAGACACCTTAGAGGTTGTTTAGATAGTTATTTCATTTGTCTGGAGTTGTATTTACTTTGTGGATTACTGTATTTGAGTTTTGAGATGTATTTCTGGGTTTTTGTATCTTAGACACTTAGACTTCTATCTCCCGTATCTCTTTGGATTTTATGTTTTATCTAACCTTATCATGCTCTACCTTAAATGTGATTGAGACTGTATCTGCTTAGCATTATATTGTTAGATGATGTGACCTAGGACAACGTTCTACCGCCGACACTGCGACGTAGGCTGGGCGTTGTTACGTTCTCGTACCCTAACAGTGGGTGCGGGTCGTGACACATATGGAGACTGGTGAGGTAAAGATATGATTGGCAAGTTATGATCAGATGAACTTAAGAGTATCAGAAGCAGATGACTAACTCGATCTTCATTATTTTTGTGCATTAATTACCACCTCTTGAACTCCCACTTTCTAATTGAGATCCTTGACGTTCCTTATCGTGAATTTGATATTCGGAATGTAATACTAGCTGTTACCCTCCAACAAATCTTATATGCAAGACCTAGATGAGCTCACCTTCGTGTAGGTATATCATGTCCCACTAAAACCCGTCTTCTTGTACTCTATTTTCTTGATATGATTTTCTGGTCAACTGGCTAAACTATAACCTCTACCATTATACTAAATTTCTTCTTATTTCAATGAGAAATCCAGCCTTGACTCAATTCTTTCGACCCGACATGTGATGGTGTTCTGCTTGTTTCCTTAGATGCTTAACCTTGTACCTTATCTGATTACTTGACCCGTTGGTTAAGAAACTTGGACTATGTAATTCATTTCATCATTACCACCCTTATATCTTGTGCTGCTAAATTAGCCTTAGTTTTGTAAGCTTATCTATTTTTGAGCTTGGTCATGACATATTTTATTGGGTGGCCACCCACTAACATATTGTCTAATCAGAATCGGTACATGATGGTCTGATCAACCTATTGCACTTTGGTTCGCTTTTTCATGTATCAATCTACGATAATGGAGACATAGTTAAACTTGACCCTAGAGTCTCATTCGCGACAGCCTTGACAATTCTCCTTGAAATCTTTTCATCGCCTATGAACCTCGTATTCGTACTTAGTCGAATTAAATTTAATTATGACCTGAACCTCCATCATTGGATGCTCGTGCTCATACTTTGATTTCATTGATTTCCCTTCTTGCCTAAATCTCATTTTATCCCGAAATTGATCAACTTAGATCGTGTTAAGACAAAAATCTATTTGTGATTTGTTGTGCCTAAATTTTCAATTTTTGCCATTTTATGGAATAGTAGCATTTTAATAATTTCTTAGTTGCTTGTTAATGACCAATTTTTATATAGGATGGTAGACAGCCCTACAACCTTGATGATTGTTGTTCCCTTACCTTTCCAATTAGGACACCCTAGATTGTTTGTGTGTTGATACCATAGTACTGTTTTGACCTAGAATGACCAGTGCACCTAGGTGAGACTTTTAACTGCTACGGTATGCCCTGACCTTGTATATTATTCCTTCAAATTGCATGATTTAGATAAAAAAAATTTAGACCTTAATTTTTGGGAAATAGGGACGTCACCCCATTAGTATCAGTTGTAGATATATATGGGTTAGTCCTTGATGTGGGGATGTGTGTCTATAAACATGTAGCTTAGGAGATTTATGAGAGATTATAGTATCAGCCTTGATAGGATGTACTAGTCTTTTGGTGAGTATAAATGTGTTATGAGAAATAGGGGCCTATAAGTCTTAGTAATGCATCGTTCCTATGGTAATAGAATGTATTAATAGATGGTTAATAGGAAGATAATAGTTTGAGCATACCTATAGCCTATGATCAGTTCCTTTTCATCCTTAGTTAAGACCACTTTAAAATAGGTCCAGTCCCTTGGATATAGGTTCCAGTCCATATTTTATTGAAGTTCCATTACCACCGTACAGCAGAGCAGTATTGGAGGTATTCCTAGATTGACACTTTTTAGATGTCCGCTTATTATTCCAGTGTTAGGAAGTGTTACCTTAGATATTGGGTAGGTTAGAGGCTCTAGAAGGAGTACTATCGATCTTAAATTTCGAGGACAAAATTTTTCTAAGGTGGGTAGAGTTGTAGCACCCAGTTTCCCAAATGAGAGTAATTTTAAAATTTTGTGTTTATAATTATTTTAATAATGATATTTAATTCATGATATGATTTTTGGTGAATTTAAATCATTTTAAAATTATTTAAATCAATGACTTGTCGTTTTGACGTTTTGCTAGTGAAACCCTAGAGACTGTTTGACCTAGAGCCTAACCATGTGATTATGATATTTTAATGTCATTTTTGGCCTAAGAATATTTTTTTGCATTTGACCTCTTTGAATTATTTTGATATTATTTTATTATTTATGATATTATTTTGGGGTTATTTGAGTCGGGTTCGAATTTCAACTCAATCCGACTTGAAACGGGGACCCGGGGGTAGTTTGACTCTAGTGGGACCCACACACTAGTTAGGCATGGCCCACATGATATTAATTTTAGTCCACATGATAGAAATATTTTAGTTAGAGGTTAGACTAATTATTATGGATAAGGTTAGTGTGATTAGAGACTTTAGAATGACTAATTTTAGCCCCAACCAATTAGCCCTTTCCTAATAATCATAGAATAGGTTAGTAGGGGCTTTTGGACTTTTCCTAATAGGACAAAACCACATTTATGGCCAGCCACAATAAGGATAGGGTTGAGCCTCCCATTTGTCATTATCCATCTATTTTTCTCTCTCTTGTTCTTCCCCAAATTCCTTGAGAGCAATCCCTAGCAATTTCTCCACCAAATTCTTCCATTTTACCACCAAATCTTCTTCTTTCCTTCTCCATTCTAGCCAAGAAGGAAGCTACCCAAGTTTGGGAGGATTCAGAGCTCGTTCGTGTCCTTTTGGAATCTCTACGTGTCGGTGTCGCTCCGGGAAGATTTTTCTTCGATTCGATCTACCGGGAGGTATAAATCCCTTCTCCTTTTCATTTCCTCATGCATATAGGTCTATTTTGAACCCATAGGAATGACCCCCATGGTTGTATCTCCATTTGTGTCCATTTTGTGTCCATTTGGAGGTCATAGGAGTGTCCTTTGTGTTGTGGATGTGTTCATGTTACATATATAGATTTATATATATATTATAATGAGAGTGTATCTATATTTATATATGTAATAAATGGTTCATGATGATTATATAATCAAGTTTGTGAGTGTGGTTCCTCATATTATTATTGCTATTATTGTTGTGGATAATTAGAAAATATATTGTGTATTCTTTTGGCTCAAACTATCTAAATCCGTCATGATTTTTATCCATGTTTTTAATTTCAGCCCTAACTTAGAAATGTCATAACTTCTAGCTCAAAGCTCGGTTTAATCTCCCGTTTTTTTTTAAAAGAAGCGTATTGAAGTTAGATTTCCAAAAACATGTATTAATAGACCTAATTTTTTCTGTAACTTTCTAGATAATTATTTGAGTGTCAGCTGTACGAAAGACAAACGCGTTCTCGGTGTTTTCGCGATTCCGGGAGTTTTCGGAAACGAAAACGCGATCCGTTTGAAGTTTCAGAAAGCTAACAAATAGATCTATAACATACTTTAATTCTAAATTTTAATTCATGCTGAGATGGTACAGTATTGATTATTAGTAGGAGTTACTATTCGGCATATGCATTTTGTGCACCCTTGTGTGTAATATAATGTTCTATTTGATTTTAACCCATGTTAATGTATATACATTATGTAACTAAATAGAGAATACAAGCATGAGTAAATGGTTAAATAAATGATGTACGAGGTGTAAGTATTCTATCTAATGTAAGCATGTATAAGTATGGCTTGTAATGAATATGTAGGTTCCATAGTATGTAATGTATGGTACATATAGTAGTGCAAGAGAATAAATGAATGATGAATGAATGCAAGCATGAATGTAATATAATAATAGATGTAATGTATGAAATATACAAGTTAATGAGATGTAATATTCTATGTTAACAAATCCTATATTACCTCATGTACCCCCTTACACTATGTTGACACTATCACACTTGACACATTGTTCACTTACACTTTGATACTCTTTGATATGTATACACTATGTATGCCCATTTAACCCTCACTTGCCCCTTTGCCATGTTCACATACACACACATAGCCTCTTAAATAAGTATTTATGAATATAGTTAACTTAGCTATGTATATATATATTATATATATGTTAGCATATTGTGTTGTAATATGTATAAGTTTATATAACCATTTGAACTACCATGATTATAGACCTAATGTTGAATACCAATATATGCATGTGTATATATGTGTAGACATATATAGCTTAAAGTAATAGATTACCTAGTATATATCCAATGTGAATTCTTGCCTATTTGAGTATTGAATAATTGCATGCGATATAGAGTCGGGTGTATGTTGGCTTGTATAGCCTTGTATTGATGTGTGCTTGCTAGGATAGTCTTGGTTAGGCCTAGTAAGACTTGCTGGGTTAGGACATGACCTAGTTTGACTAGTACAGTTGACCAAAGTTGACCAAGGGTTGACTTTGGCATAGTTTGACCTAGATTTATGTAGAATGTATTGTAGTACTTTATATTACCCTTCTGGACATGTTGTGACTTGAGCTGTTCTAATTAGGAGCCAGACACATCTCCTCGGACAGTATCTTTACCTTGGACATTCAGATATCAAGCGAGTACATTCTCTGATCATTTCATATCCTGCTTAGAATTATTTCCTGCAGTAGATTACTTTACTTGTACTGTCACGTTGGTCACACGGATTGGTACTATATGGATCCTTTCTTGAGATGTTATTCTTAGGGATTATCGGGTACTACATGTTCTGTGCGTTTCACTTACATAGCGTATCACTATGCTTCATTGGTTCTTTGATCACTTACGACATATACTCTTATGGTCGTAGAGTCTTCCTAGAATCCTTATCCCATTTATGGGACTACTATGTATCACCTTCGGGGTCTATCACCTTCGGGGTTTATCACCTTCGGGGTCTATCACCTTCGGGGTCTATCACCTTCGAAGGCTGTTACATAGCATCATATAACATAACCTGGCTGGATCCTTGTGTATTGATTGGGGGTACGGGGGAGTAGAAATGGACATGTGAATAATACCCAAGTAGTGTAGCATCAGAATCTCTTCCATATTGTAGCATCAGAATCTCCTATGCCATTTACATGTCTATATTGTACTCTGACTCACTAGCCACATGTTAGTTCTTTATTTATAGTAGATATTTCTATTACAGCTCTCTCTCTGTTTATATACAACATTTCTTTCAGTACCTGTATCTTACTTTACTACATGATTATATTTTCTAACATGCTATGAACTGTTGAGATATAATGTGCTCGCTCCTGTCCTGACTGGACCTGTTGATAAATTTTACAGATAGCCTGGGATTGCCTGCTAGCCAAGAGGAGACACAATAGAGGTTGTTTAGATAGTTATTTCATTTTGTCTGGAGTTGTATTTACTTGTGGATTACTGTATTTGAGTTTTGAGATGTATTTCTGGGATTATGTATCTTAGAAACTTAGACTTTTATCTCCTGTATCTCTTTTGGATTTCATGTTTATCTATCTTTATCATTCTACCTTAGATTGTGATTGAGTTATACCTCTGTGTTGGCCTCCTTATGGAGAGTATTCATATTATGTTAGTTATAGTTCATGACCTAGAACAACGTTCTACCGCCGACACTGCGGCATAGGCTGGGCGTTGTTACGTACTCGTACCCTCACGGTGGGTGCGGGTCGTGACAACGAAGCACTTCCATAAGAGATAGTTTGGATCTATGTGCAGACAGTATCCGAACGCTTCTAGTGCTAAAATTTTCGCTCCACCGGAATCTCGTTGTCGCACACGACGTCGAGAGAATGACCCCGACTTAGCTCTGCCCAGAGCAACAAGAGAACACCAACAACAATTCGAAGAAGACGAGATTTTTAGAGAGTTTCTGTAGGAAGAATAGTTTCTGTCTTTTGAGAAGGAGGATAGGGGCTCAATATATAGCAGTTGGGTTTATGACCAATAACAGAAAATTAAAAGATATTTAATTTGACGTTAACAATTAAACAAATGTGAACCACGTGGTTCAATGTATCTGGACGAAATTTGAATAGTAAACGTTACAAAATTAAATGATTTGTAACGGTCAAAAATCTGAAGGAGCAAAAAGATTTTTGGGTCTCAGTCCGAACCCGAAGAGAAAATCGAATCGGCATTCGGCGCCCGCATATGTGGGCACGTACCCACACCCGTTACGCGTGACGAACCGAACCGAGCCGAGTCGGAACGGGCGGCGGCGCGCTCGTGTGGCCCATAGGGCTACCCACATGGGACTTCAAAGAAGCAAGGAAGGGAATAGTACTATAAGCACATGTAGTGCTACTCTCTTGGCCGATGTGGGACTAATATATGTCAAGGAAGTTGAGCTTTTGCTCTTGCTGTTGTGCACAAATGTGCACACAACCAACAATCCCCTCCAAAAGGTGATCAAGTTCCAAAAATAATAGAAGGAAAGAAAATAAGAGAAGGATAAAAAAATTTCTGGACAGTTGTATACTATACATAAATGAGATGGACTACAACCTTGAATCTCACGGAGTAACTATTGTCTTTGTCTGAAGAAGAGCTTAATGGACTACGCCTTGAATCAGTTTTCTTAAACCAGACTCAGAAAACAGCACACATAGTACGCTAGAGGTACTTGGGTCTATCGGATAGCACGTTTGATTGGCCATGCACACTTTTACACATTCATAAGAGTTGTCTAGGATCGCCCTGTCCTATAGTCGCAGTCCTCACGACCTCTCATATAGGCAAGTCCTTAAGGGTTGGTGATAGGAATCAACCCTGCATATCATGCTTGGACTTATTAAGAGTTTAAACTCACCCTATCCATATCACAAAAGGAACACTGTCACCATAGGGATGGGGTATTAATGTACACATGTACAGCCTCCTGGACTTTTATTTTAAAGAGAATTTAATCTCAGGTCAGTGTTCCATAATAGTCACCTAGTCCAACTTGTTCCTACCCATTGAACCGGCTTCTTGGGATCTCCAGTCAGACTCGGTTGGTTGCCACTGCTGATGACTATACTATGGGCTTAACCCCATCCCCCTCGATGATTCTAGGATCAATGTCCTAGACAGACCCTTCGTCAAGTTGTCTGCAAGGTTCTTTTCTGACTTTATATAGTCAAGAACCACATATTTGTCCAATAGGCTCTTTATTGATTTGAAGCGCAGCTACAGGTGTTTGTTCATCTTAGCATTCACAGAATCATGCTTTAGTAGTTCTATAACAAATTTATTATCACATTTTATAGAAATTGCAGGAATTGGATAAACAAAAACAGGTATATGCATAATAAGATTTCTAAGCCATTCGGCTTCTGTACATGTAGTGTCTAAAGCTACCATCTCAGAGTCCATAGTACTTCTGGCAATGATAGTCTGTTTATATGATACCCAGGAGATCGTAGCTCCTGCTAGGGTAAAAACATATCCAGTAGTGGATTTCACATCATGTGAATCAGTTACCCAATTTGTATCGGAGTAACCTTCTATTGTATCAGGGTGTCTAGTATAATAAAGTTTATAATCTAGAGTTCCCTTAAGATATCTAAATACTCTGTCCAATACAGTCCAATGTGACTGATTTAGGTTACTAGTATATTTACTTTGTCTCCCAATAGCAAAAGCAATGTCGGGTCTTGTCCTATTTGTTATGTACATAAGGGACCCAATCATTTGTGAATATCTATGTTGTTCTATAGGTGATCCTTCATTTTTCTTGAGAACAACATTACTATCATATGGAGTTAGTGTAACGCCCTAAAACCAGAATACTGGAGAGCGGGGGCATACATAGCCAGCTACGTATAATGAAATGGGATCCACGTCACTATACGTTCACGGCTGTCTAGATATATGAGGGTTTAACTACAATCCATCAGTATCCTATGGTCAATAACAAGCCTAAATGTCTCAATCTCAAGCAAGCAAGTAAAGTTACAAGATGTAAGATCACCAAATATACAATAGTAAGGCATCCCAAACATTACATATTCAGCTGATCATGAAGCTAGTCGTTACAAAATATGAGGACTAGCAAGAGTTTAGTCATACATGATCAACCCTAGGATCTGTCAATCATGTTACAGCCCGTAGGCAGACAGTAATAAGGTATGCAATACGAGCTAACAGGTGCTCGTCGGCTAAATGTCTCAAAATAAAATTTTTACAATAGAGTGGAAGAGCCAAAAATAAACCCACTCGTTGCCCTGGTTACGCCTGATGGTCACCATCGGGCTGGAAAGTCGGTAGATCCTCTGGAGCTGCTCCGAAATCTGGCCATACAAAACCAGCTGGGTCAGATCCCAGAAGGAGCAAGTGCCACAAAGGAGGCTTCACTTAAGAACTAAAACCAGCATATCAGAAATAAAAATGTAAAAGTAGTTACAAAAGAGCTTGATAATAAAAGAATAACAACAGTCATATATAGAGTACAAGGGAACCATTCAAGTAGCCAGGTCACAATCCTTAAACCAAATAAGGACCGGGGTTGTAACCCTTCACCTGAATAGAACTCTGTCTCTAAATCTTGTTGGTAGAGTAAAACATAACGAGCATGACGTGGGGTACAATAAGACAATAGACGAAGAGAGGACTCAGAACTGCTCCGGAAGCCAGGTTATGTAATGTCCCAAATTCGTGATACGTATTTAGTGTACGTATACGTGTTTTGGACCCATATTTTATTTATTCATGGTTAGTTATCTTGGTTTGTTTTGCATTGGCTTGGTTTTATTGGCATTGATAGTTTAATTAGTTTTAATGGTTCATTGGTTTATTTGGGCTTGGTTTATTCTTGGTTTGGGTTGGCTTGGTTCGGTTTGGGATTGCTCTTGGTTCATCATAAACCAAGGGGTGAACCCCTACCTACCACCACTATTTGTATTTATTAGCCCTCTTCATTCTCTCTCTTCATTATCCATCTTCTTCTTCCTCATTTACTCCCTTCACCTACCAAGAGAGAAGAGAGAGGTCTAGGCAAGTGCAACTTGCTTCCACAAGAGAGCTCATTTTTATTATTCCATTAGCTTCTCTTCATGTTTCTAAGACACATTAGAACTTGTCATTTTCCATTTTGAGGCTTTGATTTTTGTAGATCTAGAAATTAGTTACTTTCGAATTTTGGTGGTTTTGATCTATTAAACTTCTTTGTTTTCAAGTTTTGATGGTTCCATGTTGTAGAGCATTTTATTCTACCCAATTTTGACCTTTGAAAAGTTAGATTTGGACTTATTTTGACAAAGTTATGGACTTTTGAAGCTTTGGGTTCAACCATGGAGTTCTTGCTGTTTTGGAGAAGACAGTGAGCAGTACGCGAGCTTTTTAGCTTGTGCCACTGAGTTACGTGCGCTCTTTAGTGCAGCACAGTCCCCATACGCTGCCTTTTGGAAGCGTATGGATCTCATACGCTACCTTGATGAGGAGTAGTATGGACCCCATACGCTGCCTTGACAAGGAGTCGTATGGAGTGCATACGCTGCCTTTTGTGAGCGTATGGCTTGCATACGCTGACTTGTGTGACGAGGAGCGTATGGACCCCATACGCTGCCTTTTGTGAGCGTATGGCTTGCATACGCTGACTTGTGTGACAAGGAGTCGTATGGAGTGCATACGCTGCCTTTTGTGAGCGTAGCCTGACCTGAGCGTAGCTTGACCTGAGCGTACGCTGGCCTGAGCGTATGCTGACTGAGCGTAGCTTGACCTGAGCGTACGCTGGCCTGAGCGTATGCTGACTGAGCGTATGCTGACCTGAGCGTAGCCTGACCTGAGCGTAGCCTGACTACCCTGGATCTTTTATAGCCTTGTATATTGATATTTTATTAGATATTTTACGTCCATTTTATATCCTTACGCCTTTTGTCCTGAACTTGATAATCATGAATTTACTTGATATGTTTGTAATTGATAATTGAGCATGACCTGATAGTGACCCGTAGTGGTGCACTCCTGACATAGTAACCTGACATGAGCTGATAGTGGCCCGCCGTGGCGCACTCCTGACAAGTACACTTGGCATGATGACCTGACATGATAATCTGATAAGCTGTTGCGACGGCTACCTGACATGACATGACCTGTTTAATTAATCCTGACACCGTGGGCGATTATGCTTGTACAAATAATTCAGTCCTGTCTTGCATCATGTCTAGGAGGGGACTCCTGATTACCACGGTCAGGAGTACCTACTGAAATGGACTAAGGTTAATGACTAGTATAATTCATTAGACATGAAGAGATGTTCTCCAGTTACCGGCGATCCCGTTATCCCGGCCGCAAATGTTTGGACTTGTAGCCTGCCGACGAGTAGGGCACATTTCCAGCCCACTGTTATGTGGGGCACCCATCATTGTCACTTAAATGATTTAATTCTATTGTCACTCTAATGTATTGTACTCTCTAGATTGTCACTATAATGATTGCCTGAATAACCTGGATAGCTGCAGGGCCTGTGACTACTTGGAGCATCTCATTGCATCTTGCTAGTAACTAGGATTGTGATAACCCTAGTTAGTTAATGTAGAAAGTCGTAGGCAATGATTGGCCGTGATTGATTGGATGGAGTCTACTCCAGTATAGTATTGTCTAGAATTGATTGATTACAAGATTGTACCAGAATGATTGAATGGTTGTCACTCCAGATTGTCACTATAATGATTGTCACTCCAGATTGTCACTATAATGATTGTGACTCCAGATTGTTACTACAACGATTGTACTCTATTGTCACTCTAGCGTATTGCACTCTTCATTGTCACTTTTATCATTGTACTCTCTCATTTTCACCTTAACGATTGTCACCTATAGCAATAAATGATCAGAGTCCAAGTTCTGTTCAGGCGAAGGGTTACAATCTCGGTCCTTGTTTGGTTTAAGGATTGTAACCTGGCTTCCGGAATAGTACCTTCGTTTTCTCTTCATATATTGTCCAGCTATGTTTTATTTAGCATGATTCTCCAGTTCTTTTATGTCAATGATGCTTCGCTTAATTATGTTCTCTGATTGGGATAAGTGCATTGGTAGTGCACAAACCTCAATCTGCATTATTTATTGTTGTTTTCTTACCTGTTGAATGCTAATGATTTGTTGGTTTTAGTTCTTAAGTGAAGCCTCCTTTTTGGTACTTGCTCTTTCTGGGGTCTGACCCAGCTGGTTTTGTATGGCCAGATACCGGAGCAGCACCAAAGGATCTCCCTGTATTTCAGCCCGATGGTGGTCACCAGGCGTAACCAGGGCATCGAGTGGGTTTCTTTTATTCTCCCACTGTAATATTGTACATTATTCTTTTGAGGCGTTTAGCCGACGAGCAAGTGTTAGCTCGATTGTACTTACTTATTGTCTGCCTACGGGCTGTAACATGATTGACAAGCCCCGGGGGTTGATCATGTATGACTGAACTCTTGCTAGTCCTAACATTTTGTAACGACTAGCTTCATGATCATTCCGGATATATAATGTATGGGACGCCTTACTATTGTATATTTGGTGGTCTGACATCTTGTAATTATTATTAGTTGGTTGAGATTGAGACAATAGGCTATTTGATGACCTTAAGAGACTGATGGATTGTAGTGAAACCCTCACATATCTAGACAGCCGTAACCGTATAGCGGTGTGGATTCCATTCTGTTATACGTAGCTGGCTATGTCTGCCCCCGCTCTCCACTATTCTGGTTCTGGGGCGTGACATGGTTTAAGTGGTGGCCCATACAGGTCTTGTCAATCAAGATGTGTGAGGGTTTACCGAATAGATGTCTCAATCTGTACTCGCCTTTGATCTCCACTCGTATCTTCTTATCTCCATGAATTTCCTGACTTGATAACATGTTTGTATCATTGATCTATCCTGGTCCTTACTTAATATCCCTGATGTCATTGCTTCAGTGACATCGTTCCTGTTGATCAGCCAGAAGGAGCTCAGTCCTCAGCAGCAGCCTCCCGAGCCGTGCCCCCTAGAGAACCAGTACCACCAGTTCAGCCCGTCCAGCCAGCAGGGTCAGAGGATGGAGGATTGGTAGGACTCATCCGTGAGTTGCTTGCGTCCCAAGATCGTCAGGGAAATGCCCTGCACCAAGTAGTACAAGATGCTCTGAATAGAAGTGGTCCCCGAAGGAACAGTGCGGTCAATAGTTTCAAGCGCCTGAGCCCTCCCTTCTTCGATGGCAGCGAGGATGCCATTGCTGCCGATGCTTGGCTACAAGATATAGAGGTGATTCTCGAACCCGCGAAGAATCCAGAAGACGAGAAGGTGGCTGTGGTGCGTCTACAGTTATTGGATCTAGCCCGCAGTTGGTGGGCCGCACAAGCAGTAGGATTGGCAACACCTGTCTCCTGGGCAGTGTTCAGCAAAAAGTTCCAGACCAAGTATTATGATGCAGTGGCTCGGTATGACTTGCAGACCAGGTTCAGTAATCTTAAGCAGATGGGAAGGACGGTCGACGGTTATGCGGCCGAGTTTTCCAGACTCAGTCGGTTTGCTCCCACCTTGGTGGCAACCGAGTTTGACAGAGCGCAGAGGTTCCAACAGGAACTTCACCTGGAGATTATATTGGCAGTAGAACAGTTCGAGCATCAGACCTATGATGCGGTGTTACGAGCAGCGAGGAGGCACGAGTATACCTCCCAGAGAATAGTGGACAGGACCGGAGGTCGGAAGCGGTCCCATAGTCAAATGAATCAGTCTTCAGCCCCAGCCTCGGCAGCCAGGGCTTTGACTATTGGAGCTCCGAGGCAAGCGGCCTCAGTGACGTCGGTTCAGCACTCAACCCCGACGTACTCTCAGCAGAAACAGAAGCAAGCGCAGTTTTCCGCCGTGGGCTGTTCTTATTGTGGGAAGCCTGGACACGTGGTAGCGGAGTGTCGCAAGGCGTTGGAATTGTGTGGAGCACCGGACCATAGGGTGGGGTCCTGTCCATTCAGAGTTGATTCAGCATCGATAGTATCTAGTCCCTCGGTTGGGGGACCAGCACCAGCACCAGCTCCAGTTCTCCAGCAACAGCAGTTCCCGTTCCCGAGGCCATTGCCGACTCAGGCCCAGACTTTCCAGCAACAGAACCCGCAGCAGTTTGCCCTAGCCCAGGCTCAGGTTCAGAATCGACCGAGAGGTATATGTGTCCTCTCATCTTGCTTTTCTACCATCATTATGCGGGGTGCATGACGTATTTCATGTATCCTAATTACAACGGTAAATTCCGGACCCGAGCCATATCCTAGGTAATTCGAAACTGGTTATTGGTACCAACCTTTTCGTATGAGGATAGGCCCGTGTCCATGTTTGACCAAAGAGGGAGACCTCAAGCGCAAGACTATCAGTTCAGTTCGTGTTGCTTAGAGTCATCTCTCTTTGGGAGAGTCAAACTTGGGAGCATGAGGATGATATCTGATGAGGTCATCCCGGCTGGTTTGACTCGTAAGGTGTAATATCTTCCTTATGCCTTACGCTTCGAATCCTTGCTTGCATGAATAATTGTATGAATGATTGGTAGTGGTAGATTGCCTATGATAGAATAGATTTTCCTTACATCTCTAGCCTCTTGATTAAATTCCGAGGACGGAATTCTTTTAAGGTGGATAGGATGTAATGTCCCAAATTCGTGATACGTATTTAGTGTACGTATACGTGTTTTGGACCCATATTTTTTTTATTCATGGTTAGTTATCTTGGTTTGTTTTGCATTGGCTTGGTTTTATTGGCATTGATAGTTTAATTAGTTTTAATGGTTCATTGGTTTATTTGGGCTTGGTTTATTCTTGGTTTGGGTTGGCTTGGTTCGGTTTGGGATTGCTCTTGGTTCATCATGAACCAAGGGGTGAACCCTTACCTACCACCACTATTTGTATTTATTAGCCCTCTTCATTCTCTCTCTTCATTATTCATCTTCTTCTTCCTCATTTACTCCCTTCACCTACCAAGAGAGAAGAGAGAGGTCTAGGCAAGTGCAACTTGCTTCCACAAGAGAGCTCATTTTTATTGTTCCATTAGCTTCTCTTCATGTTTCTAAGACACATTAGAACTTGTCATTTTCCATTTTGAGGCTTTGATTTTTGTAGATCTAAAAATTAGTTACTTTCGAATTTTGGTGGTTTTGATCTATTAAACTTCTTTGTTTTCAAGTTTTGATGGTTCCATGTTGTAGAGCATTTTATTCTACCCAATTTTGACCTTTGAAAAGTTGGATTTGGACTTATTTTGACAAAGTTATGGACTTTTGAAGCTTTGGGTTCAACCATGGAGTTCTTGCTGTTTTGGAGAAGACAGTGAGCAGTACGCGAGCTTTTTAGCTTGTGCCACTGAGTTGCGTGCGCTCTTTAGTGCAGCACAGTCCCCATACGCTGCCTTTTGGAAGCGTATGGATCTCATACGCTACCTTGATGAGGAGTCGTATGGACCCCATACGCTGCCTTGACAAGGAGTCGTATGGAGTGCATACGCTGCCTTTTGTACGCGTATGTCTTGCATACGCTTGTAGAAGCATGGAAATTCACAACCAGAAAGCCCACGCGCCAGACACTACATGCGCCAGAACTCGGACAGCTAATCAAACAAGCCATAGACATTCGAAGAAGGGCTTTATTTATATAAATATAAGTCTATTACATGTCTAGAAAAGATTGTACAAAGGAGAATTTCTACAAAGGAAGGATCCTAGATCTACAGCCAACAGCCACCATGCGCCTTCCAGATAGGCGCAGCAACCACCATGCGCTTTCCGATAGGCGCAGCAGTCACCATGCGCTGTCAGCCAGGCGCAACAGATGTCATGCGCCTCCAGCCAGGCGCATCCTAGCATCTCTTCAGCAGCTCAGTTATGTGCATCCAGCTCAGTTATGTGCATCCCTTCAGCAGCTCAGTTATGTGCAACTCTTCCAACCAGGCTCACCTGGCCGAGCAGAGCCCAGATGTGCCGTTCTTCCAGCCAGGCTCGCCTGATAAGTGCTTCGCCAAGCAAAGTATTTAACCCTCTGGCTAGAACCAAGGAAGAGAAGAGCACCGCAAATACTGTGGCCAGGGGAGGCTTCGAAAGAGCCTCCAAAGACCAAGGAAGACCGTGATCGAAATCATGGCACAAGGAGCTTTCAACACAATCAAAGTGGGCGGCACCCACTTTGAAGGAAGAGAGAGCCTAGCACCACCATTCCGATCTACGGCTCTTCCGGAACAACGGAGACGAGGTCCGAACATCCTTATCTTTGGATGCAACAGGCACCTTCCGCCTGCCTCAGAAGCCCTCGACTCCGTCTTTTGGATGTAACAGTCACCTTCAAGTGCATCGAAGACAACACGACGTCTCATCTTTACCCTCGGGAGCACTTCGTCAACAGAATGCACCCACATATCCAAGTTCATGTTGGAAGTACGTGAGGGAATGAGGAGCAAACCTTCTCTCCATGCCACTATTTATAGGCCAGGCAAATCAAACCCACACGCCAAGTGGATGAATCTCCGAATTCTGTGCAATGAATTTGCATTAAATGGATGAAACGGACGCCTCGAACTCGAGGAGCGAGACAGCCGCATCATTAAAGGACATGTCGGATGCGCCAGCCAAACAGCGCATCACATGGACGCGCCCTCCAGCATCAGGCGCATCACACAGACGTGCCCTACAGTACCCGACGCATCACAGAGGATGTGCCCCCCCTCACATCTCCATGCCGAGTGGAACACCAACCAATGTGCCCACTCAGCTGTCCATCGAACGTCACAAACATTAAATGCTGAACTGACACCAGAGTTGGCAGCACGCTTCCCAAAGTCTGAACAGTTGACAGCTTTTTCAGAGAACGAAGCGTCGGCAACGTCAGCATCATCATGACTCTATTCCGACGGCTACTGCCACGTGGCCATCCGCATGCGCCTCTACGGCCATGCGTCCAAATCACCATGCACCTCTACGGCCATACGTCCAAACCAGCATGTGCCTCTACGGCCATGCGTCCAAACCAGCATGCACCTCAGACCCTTCACTGATCCCTAAAGACAGAAGAAGAGTCTCCAGTTGAAGCTTTGTATGCGCCTCAAAAGCCATGCGCCCCAGACTGATCTATGATCCCGAAAGACAGAAGGAAGGTCACCTGCATGCGCCTCAAAAGCCATGCGCCCTAAATGGTTTGTAACTCCTAAAGGTTATGAGCCGCAGCCTCCTCCTGCGCCCAGATCCAAGGCGCAGCTCACCAGATCACTGTCCCCCCCCCAAATCCGAGATCTTCGAGCCATGGGTCGATGACACATGTCCTTTGACTCAACTCGTCCAAGATTTCAGCAACAGAAAGATCTTCTCCTCTGCTACGTGCCGGCTCACAACAGCAGTATGAAGAGTTCTCCCCCTCAATCAGGGCGCATCATCTACGCGTCCCCATCAGCAACTTCCTCGTGGCGTCCCCACACACCGGCACATCCTATATGCGCGCATGAGCAGCCAACCTGCCCAGCTATAAATAGAGGGATCATTTCCTTCTCACCCATGGACAATAGAGAGAATCCACAACGAACATACAAGGAATCATCAGAGAGGCAGATACAGACACTCAACGTCTTCCTCCTCTCAGCAAGCTCCAGCACCCAGAGCAATCCACGCCTTCAGAGAACAGATAACCGTCGTCAGCCGGTCAACGGAGTCAACGCATTACCACTCGCTCCATTGGCACTAAGGACCCAGCTTAAACAAAAGTGTACTCCTAGGACTACATCTAAGTCCTACATTGTAACACTGTTCTGTTTGTATTAAAGTATTCAATCAAAGAATTTTAATGGCAAACAACGCTGACTTGTGTGACGAGGAGCGTATGGACCCCATACGCTGCCTTTTGTGAGCGGATGGCTTGCATACGCTGACTTGTGTGACAAGGAGTCGTATGGAGTGCATACACTGCCTTTTGTGAGCGTAGCCTGACCTAAGCGTAGCTTGACCTGAGCGTACGCTGGCCTGAGCGTATGCTGACTGAGCGTAGCTTGACCTGAGCGTACGCTGGCCTGAGCGTATGCTGACTGAGCGTATACTGACCTGAGCGTAGCCTGACCTGAGCGTAGCCTGACTACCCTGGATTTTTTATAGCCTTGTATATTGATATTTTATTAGATATTTTACGTCCATTTTATATCCTTACGTCTTTTGTCCTGAACTTGATAATCATGAATTTACTTGATATGTTTGTAATTGATAATTGAGCATGACCTGATAGTGACCCGTAGTGGTGCACTCCTGACATAGTAACATGACATGAGCTGATAGTGGCCCGTCGTGGCGCACTCCTGACAAGTACACTTGGCTTGATGACCTGACATGATAATCTGATAAGCTGTTTCGACGGCTACCTGACATGACATGACATGTTTAATTAATCCTGACACCGTGGGCGATTATGCTTGTACAAATAATTCAGTCCTGTCTTGCATCATGTCTAGGAGGGGACTCCTGAGTACCACGGTCAGGAGTACCTACTGAAATGGACTAAGGTTAATGACTAGTATAATTCATTAGACATGAAGAGATGTTCCCCAGTTACAGGCGATCCCGTTATCCCGGCCGCAAATGTTTGGACTTGTAGCCTGCCGACGAGTAGGGCACATTTCCAGCCCACTGTTATGTGGGGCACCCATCATTGTCACTTAAATGATTTAATTCTATTATCACTCTAATGTATTGTACTCTCTAGATTGTCACTATAATGATTGCCTGAATAACCTGGATAGCTGCAGGGCCTGTGACTACTTGGAGCATCTTGCTAGTAACTAGGATTGTGATAACCCTAGTTAGTTAATGTAGAAAGTCATAGGCAATGATTGGCCGTGACTGATTGGATGGAGTCTACTCCAGTATAGTATTGTCTAGAATTGATTGATTACAAGATTGTACCAGAATGATTGAATGATTGTCACTCCAGATTGTCACTATAATGATTGTCACTCCAGATTGTCACTATAATGATTGTGACTCCAGATTGTTACTACAACGATTGTACTCTATTGTCACTCTAGCGTATTGCACTCTTCATTGTCACTTTTATTATTGTACTCTCTCATTTTCACCTTAACGATTGTCACCTATAGCAATAAATGATCAGAGACTAAGTTCTGTTCAGGGGAAGGGTTACAATCTCGGTCCTTGTTTGGTTTAAGGATTGTAACCTGGCTTCCGGAATAGTACCTTCGTTTTCTCTTCATATATTGTCCAGCTATGTTTTATTTAGCATGATTCTCCAGTTCTTTTATGTCAATGATGCTTCGCTTAATTATGTTCTCTGATTAGGATAAGTGCATTGGTAGTGCACAAACCTCAATCTGCATTATTTATTGTTGTTTTCTTACCTGTTGAATGCTAATGATTTGTTGGTTTTAGTTCTTAAGTGAAGCCTCCTTTGTGGCACTTGCTCTTTCTGGGGTCTGATCCAGCTGGTTTTGTATGGCCAGATACCGGAGCAGCACCAAAGGATCTTCCTGCATTTCAGCCCGATGGTGGTCACCAGGCGTAACCAGGGCATCGAGTGGGTTTCTTTTATTCTCCCACTGTAATATTGTACATTATTCTTTTGAGGCGTTTAGCCGACGAGCAAGTGTTAGCTCGATTGTACTTACTTATTGTCTGCCTACGGGCTGTAACATGATTGACAAGCCCCGGGGGTTGATCATGTATGACTGAACTCTTGTTAGTCCTAACATTTTGTAACGACTAGCTTCATGATCATTCCGGATATATAATGTATGGGACGCCTTACTATTGTGTATTTGGTGGTCTGACATCTTGTAATTATTATTAGTTGGTTGAGATTGAGACAATAGGCTATTTGATGACCTTAAGAGACTGATGGATTGTAGTGAAACCCTCACATATCTAGACAGCCGTAACCGTATAGCGGTGTGGATTCCATTCTGTTATACGTAGCTGGCTATGTCTGCCCCCGCTCTCCACTATTCTGGTTCTGGGACGTGACATGGTTTAAGTGGTGGCCCATACAGGTCTTGTCAATCAAGATGTGTGAGGGTTTACCGAATAGATGTCTCAATCTGTACTCGCCTTTGATCTCCACTCGTATCTTCTTATCTCCATGAATTTCCTGACTTGATAACATGCTTGTATCATTGATCTATCCTGGTCCTTACTTAATATCCCTGATGTCATTGCTTCAGTGACATCGTTCCTGTTGATCAGCCAGAAGGAGCTCAGTCCTCAGCAGCAGCCTCCCGAGCCGTGCCCCCTAGAGAACCAGTACCACCAGTTCAGCCCGTCCAGCCAGCAGGGTCAGAGGATGGAGGATTGGTAGGACTCATCCGTGAGTTGCTTGCGTCCCAAGATCGTCAGGGAAATGCCCTGTACCAAGTAGTACAAGATGCTCTGAATAGAAGTGGTCCCCGAGGGAACAGTACGGTCAATAGTTTCAAGCGTCTGAACCCTCCCTTCTTCGATGGCAGCGAGGATGCCATTGCTGCCGATGCTTGGCTACAAGATATAGAGGTGATTCTCGAAGCCGCAAAGATTCCAGAAGACGAGAAGGTGGCTGTGGTACGTCTACAGTTATTGGATCTAGCCTGCAGTTGGTGGGCCGCACAAGCAGTAGGATTGGCAATACCTGTCTCCTGGGCAGTGTTCAGCGAAAAGTTCCAGACCAAGTATTATGATACAGTGGCTCGGTATGACTTGCAGACCAGGTTCAGTAATCTTAAGCAGATGGGAAGGACGGTCGACGGTTATGCGGCCGAGTTTTCCAGACTCAGTCGGTTTGCTCCCACCTTGGTGGCAACCGAGTTTGACAGAGCGCAGAGGTTCCAACAGGGACTTCACCTGGAGATTATATTGGCAGTAGAACAGTTCGAGCATCAGACCTATGATGCGATGTTACGAGCAGCGAGGAGGCACGAGTATACCTCCCAGAGAATAGTGGACAGGACCCGAGGTCGGAAGCGGTCCCATAGTCAAATGAATCAGTCTTCAGCCCCAGCCCCGGCAGCCAGGGCTTTGACTATTGGAGCTCCGAGGCAAGCGGCCTCAGCGACGTCGGTTCAGCACTCAACCTCGACGTACTCTCAGCAGAAACAGAAGCAAGCGCAGTCTTCCGCCGTGGGCTGTTCTTATTGTGGGAAGCCTGGACATGTGGTAGCGGAGTGTCGCAAGGCGTTGGGATTGTGTGGAGCACCGGACCATAGGGTGGGGTCCTGCCCATTCAGAGTTGATTCAGCATCGATAGTATCTAGTCCCTCGGTTGGGGGACCAGCACCAGCACCAGCTCCAGTTCACCAGCAACAGCAGTTCCCGTTCCCGAGGCCATTGCCGACTCAGGCCTAGACTTTCCAGCAACAGAACCCGCAGCAGTTTGCCCTAGCCCAGGCTCAGGTTCAGAATCGACCGAGAGGTATATGTGTCCTCTCATCTTGCTTTTCTACCATCATTATGCGGGGTGCATGACGTATTTCATGTATCCTAATTACAACGGTAAATTCCGGACCCGAGCCATATCCTAGGTAATTCGAAACTGGTTATTGGTACCAACCTTTTCGTATGAGGATAGGCCCGTGTCCATGTTTGACCAAAGAGGGAGACCTCAAGCGCAAGACTATCAGTTCAGTTCATGTTGCTTAGAGTCATCCCTCTTTGGGAGAGTCAAACTTGGGAGCATGAGGATGATATCTGATGAGGTCATCCCGGCTGGTTTGACTCGTAAGGTGTAATATCTTCCTTATGCCTTACGCTTCGAATCCTTGCTTGCATGAATAATTGTATGAATGATTGGTAGTGGTAGATTGCCTATGATAGAATAGCTTTCCCTTACATCTCTAGCCTCTTGATTAAATTCCGAGGACGAAATTCTTTTAAGGTGGGTAGGATGTAATGTCCCAAATTCGTGATACGTATTTAGTGTACGTATACGTGTTTTGGACCCATATTTTATTTATTCATGGTTAGTTATCTTGGTTTGTTTTGCATTGGCTTGGTTTTATTGGCATTGATAGTTTAATTAGTTTTAATGGTTCATTGGTTTATTTGGGCTTGGTTTATTCTTGGTTTGGGTTGGCTTGGTTGGGATTGCTCTTGGTTCATCATGAACCAAAGGGTGAACCCCTACCTACCACCACTATTTGTATTTATTAGCCCTCTTCATTCTCTCTCTTCATTATTCATCTTCTTCTTCCTCATTTACTCCCTTCGCCTACC
The DNA here is from genome assembly GCA_029216955.1 of Iris pallida. Taxonomy (NCBI): domain Eukaryota; kingdom Viridiplantae; phylum Streptophyta; class Magnoliopsida; order Asparagales; family Iridaceae; genus Iris; species Iris pallida. The sequence goes on from JANAVB010034617.1 coordinate 16,513,797, forward strand.
AAGAGAGAAGAGAGAGGTCTAGGCAAGTGCAACTTGCTTCCACAAGAGAGCTCATTTTTATTGTTCCATTAGCTTCTCTTCATGTTTCTAAGACACATTAGAACTTGTCATTTTCCATTTTGAGGCTTTAATTTTTGTAGATCTAGAAATTAGTTACTTTCGAATTTTGGTGGTTTTGATCTATTAAACTTCTTTGTTTTCAAGTTTTGATGGTTCCATGTTGTAGAGCATTTTATTCTACCCAATTTTGACCTTTGAAAAGTTGGATTTGGACTTATTTTGACAAAGTTATGGACTTTTGAAGCTTTGGGTTCAACCATGGAGTTCTTGCTGTTTTGGAGAAGACAGTGAGCAGTACGTGAGCTTTTTAGCTTGTGCCACTGAGTTGCGTGCGCTCTTTAGTGCAGCACAGTCCCCATACGCTGCCTTTTGGAAGCGTATGGATCTCATACGCTACCTTGATGAGGAGTCGTATGGACCCCATACGCTGCCTTGACAAGGAGTCGTATGGAGTGCATACGCTGCCTTTTGTAAGCGTATGGCTTGCATACGCTGACTTGTGTGACGAGGAGCGTATGGACCCCATACGCTGCCTTTTGTGAGCGTATGTCTTGCATACGCTGACTTGTGTGACAAGGAGTCGTATGGAGTGCATACGCTGCCTTTTGTGAGCGTAGCCTGACCTGAGCGTAGCTTGACCTGAGCGTACGCTGGCCTGAGCGTATGCTGACTGAGCGTAGCTTGACCTGAGCGTACGCTGGCCTGAGCGTATGCTGACTGAGCGTATGCTGACCTGAGCGTAGCCTGACCTGAGCGTAGCCTGACTACCCTGGATCTTTTATAGCCTTGTATATTGATATTTTATTAGATATTTTACGTCCATTTTATATCCTTACGCCTTTTGTCCTGAACTTGATAATCATGAATTTACTTGATATGTTTGTAATTGATAATTGAGCATGACCTGATAGTGACCCGTAGTGGTGCACTCCTGACATAGTAACCTGACATGAGCTGATAGTGGCCCGCCGTGGCGCACTCCTGACAAGTACACTTGGCATGATGACCTGACATGATAATCTGATAAGCTGTTGCGACGGCTACCTGACATGACATGACCTGTTTAATTAATCCTGACACCGTGGGCGATTATGCTTGTACAAATAATTTAGTCCTGTCTTGCATCATGTCTAGGAGGGGACTCCTGATTACCACGGTCAGGAGTACCTACTGAAATGGACTAAGGTTAATGACTAGGATTGTGATAACCCTAGTTAGATAATGTAGAAAGTCGTAGGCAATGATTTGCCGTGATTGATTGGATGGAGTCTACTCCAGTATAGTATTGTCTAGAATTGATTGATTACAAGATTGTACCAGAATGATTGAATGATTGTCACTCCAGATTGTCACTATAATGATTGTCACTCCAGATTGTTACTACAACGATTGTACTCTATTGTCACTCTAGCGTATTGCACTCTTCATTGTCACTTTTATCATTGTACTCTCTCATTTTCACCTTAACGATTGTCACCTATAGCAATAAATGATCAGAGACCAAGTTCTGTTCAGGCGAAGGGTTACAATCTCGGTCCTTGTTTGGTTTAAGGATTGTAACCTGGCTTTCGGAATAGTACCTTCGTTTTCTCTTCATATATTGTCCAGCTATGTTTTATTTAGCATGATTCTCCAGTTCTTTTATGTCAATGATGCTTCGCTTAATTATGTTCTCTGATTGGGATAAGTGCATTGGTAGTGCACAAACCTCAATCTGCATTATTTATTGTTGTTTTCTTACCTGTTGAATGCTAATGATTTGTTGGTTTTAGTTCTTAAGTGAAGCCTCCTTTGTGGCACTTGCTCTTTCTGGGGTCTGACCCAGCTGGTTTTGTATGGCCAGATACCGGAGCAGCACCAAAGGATCTTCCTGCATTTCAGCCCGATGGTGGTCACCAGGCGTAACCAGGGCATCGAATGGGTTTCTTTTATTCTCCCACTGTAATATTGTACATTATTCTTTTGAGGCGTTTAGCCGACGAGCAAGTGTTAGCTCGATTGTACTTACTTATTGTCTGCCTACGGGCTGTAACATGATTGACAAGCCCCGGGGGTTGATCATGTATGACTGAACTCTTGCTAGTCCTAACATTTTGTAACGACTAGCTTCATGATCATTCCGGATATATAATGTATGGGACGCCTTACTATTGTGTATTTGGTGGTCTGACATCTTGTAATTATTATTAGTTGGTTGAGATTGAGACAATAGGCTATTTGATGACCTTAAGAGACTGATGGATTGTAGTGAAACCCTCACATATCTAGACAGTCGTGACCGTATAGCGGTGTAGATTTCATTCCGTTATACGTAGCTGGCTATGTCTGCCCCCGCTCTCCACTATTCTGGTTCTGGGGCGTGACAGGTTACAACCCTTAAACCAAACAAGAACCGGGGTTGTAACCCTTCACCTGAATAGAACTTAGCCACTGATCTTTATTGTTAAAAGTGACAATCATGCAACTAAGCCTGCAATAATCGAGCACTGAAACTATACCATACAATCGCTTCCGGCCAATCAGTGACTACGACTTTCTACATTAGCTAACTAGGGTTATCACAAGCCTTAGTTACTAGCAATATGCAGTGAGATGTTCCTCCAGCCACAAGTCCTGCAGCTAATCCAGGTTATCCAGGCGACTTGGATTCATTAAGCAATGTCTCGTTCTTTTCCATATATCAGTGAATCTAGACTTGTGTCCTACTCGTCGGCAGGCTGCAAGTCCAACAATGGTGGCCGGGATAACGGGATCTCCTATAACTGGGAAAATCTCTCATGACTACTGAATTATTCTAGTTATTAGCCTTAGCCATTTACAGTAGGTACCCCTGACCGTGGTACTTAGGGATCCCTGTCCTAGACATGATGCAAACATTACCGGTTCATTTGTACAAACACAATCACCCACGGTGTCCAGGCCATTCAATCTTGTCATAACATGCTAGCCGTCGCAATAGCCTTCGAGATATGTATCATGTCATGTTCACTGTCAGGAGTGCGCCACGACAGGCCACAATTATGTCATGCCATTTGTCAAAAGTGTACCACAATGGGTCACCATCGTGTTAGGGAACATATTTAAAATTAACATGGCACAAGCATTCATGTAGAAATTAACTATTAGCAGGGACAAGGGCTGTGGAGGAATCATGCGGCTCAGGAGTGGAGAGCACATGCGGCTCAGGGGAGGGTCGGTCCATGCGGCAGAATGAAAAGGGGCGCATGCGGCTCTTGGGAAACAAGCTCATGCGGCTGGGAAGGAGCGGTCCCATGCAGCTGAGATAAAGGGTCTCATGCGGCTGGAATGGCAGGGGCGCATGCGGCTCAAGAACAACATGGCGTATGCGGCTCAGGAAGGAACGGGCATATGTGGCTCAATGAAATCAGGACTCATGCGGCTCGGGGATGGCAAACCTTATGAGGCTGAAAAGATAGGAGTCTCATGCGGCTAAGTTAACCCGGCCATGCGGCCAAGGGTGTTCAGGTCTCATGCGGCCAGAAAGAGGGGGGTTCTTATGCGGCTCGGGTTAGAAGTTCATGTGGCTGAATTTCCATGCGGCAGGGAAGGTGCATGCGGCTGAGAAAGCTCATGCGGCTGAGGAAGAACTTACCGCATGAAATTGCCATGCGGTCAAGCATTGTTCTTCTTCTCCAATTTCTGAGAAGAAGAACCATGAAGCATTGCTTCTAAGCTCCATAAATCCTTTATTCCAAGCCCAAATCCGGACTTCCATAGGTCAAAGTGGAGGTAGAACGAAATTCTCTACAACATGGAACCATCAAAACTTAAAAATAACAAGGTTAAATAGATCAAAACCCAAAAAATTCAAAAATACAATAAACTTAGATCTACATGAATTTAGCCATGGAAATTGAGAATGCTAGGTACTAAAGTGTCTTAGAATGTTTGGAGGAAGAAAATAGAACAATAAAACTTGAGTTCCTCCATGAAGCAAGTTGCACTTGCCTAAACCTTCCTGGTAGGTGGAGAATAATGGTGAGGAAGAAGAAGAGTGAATGAGGAGAGAGAAAGAGTATTGGGTTAATAAATGATGATGGTGGTGGTAGGTAGGGGTTTGGTTCACAAACTGAACCAAGCCAAACAAGCTGAACCGAATTAAGCAATAAAATGCCAAATAAATCATGCGAGGAGACATACAATACGAGTTAAAATACGTACACGTATACCAAAATGCGTAATATGAACCATGGTCATTACAGTTAGGGCAGTTTTTTTTATCAAAGTACTCAAACTTTCTTAGCATTTTCTCAGTTGAATGTGCTAAAAATAGAGTATAACACTCTTTACATTTGGACACTTGCATTCCTAGGATCAGGTTTGCTTCATCTACGTCTTTCATGTCAAATTGGTTAGATAAATAATTCTTAGTGTTATTTATCAATTCCAGTAAAGATCCTAAAATAAGTATATCATCAACATATAAGCATAAGATGACAGAACTTTCTTTTCTATTTTTAGAATACAAAAATTTGTCATATTCATTGGCACAAAACTAAATTCTATAATGACTTTGTCAAATTTGTTGTGCCATTTCTTGGGAGCTTGTTTTAGGCCATAAAGAGATTTTACTAATCTATAAACCTTCTTTTCTTGCCCTTTAGCAATAAAACCTTCAGGTTGCTCCATATATATATCTCTTCTTCTAAATCTCCATTTAGAAATGTTGTCTTTACATCCATTTGATGGATCAACATATCATGAATGGAAGCTAAAGCTAGAAGGGTTCTAATAGAAGAGATTCTAGCTGCAGGAGAGTAGGTACCAAAATAATCTAATCTTTTTTTTGGATAAATCCTTTGGCTACTAGCCTAGCCTTGTATTTTTCTATGGTGCCATCGGCTCTAAGTTTCTTTTTGAAGATCCACTTACAACCTATAGGTTTACTACCTAAAGGTAGGTCTACTAAAAACCAATATTGTTCTCCATAATGGAGTTATACTCATTGTTAATAGTTTCTTTCCAGAAATGGGCATCAGAAGAAGATATTGCTTCTTCATAAGTTGATGGATCACCCTCTATCAAAAAAGTAAAGAATCCTTCTCCTAAATTCTTTTTAATCCTTTCTTTTTTACTCCTTCTATGTTCTATGACTTGTTCAGATTGAGAATTAGGCATTTGATCATGAGAACTAGTAGATGGAGTAAGAGAAGGGTTAGAGGAAGATGAAGGGGTTCTATCCTTGAAGGAAAAAATGTTCTCAAAGTAAACTGCATCTCTAGCTTCAATAATTGTGTTATTAGAGATTTCATTTACTTCAGAATGGGTTACAAAAAATCTATTGGCATAGGCATATCCTATGAACACAGCATCTACAGTCTTAGGTCCTATCTTCCTCTTTTTGGGTTCAAGAATTCCTACTTTAGCTAGACATCCCCAAACTTTGAGGTAATTAATCCTAGGGGTTCGAGCTTTTCATAACTCATATGGGGTCTTATCATTAGTCTTACTGGGTATCCTTTTAAGGATATAACAGGCTGATAAAAGGGCTTCTTCCCATAGATTATCAGGAGAACCTGAGCTGAGAAGCATGTCATTAACCATGTCTAACAGAGTGCGATTCTTTCTTTCAGCAACTCCGTTGGACTGTGGTGAATAAGAGCGGTAACCTCATGAATAATTTTATGCTCTTCACAGAAGTTAGTCATATCATTTGAGGTATACTCTCCACCACGATCTGATCTAAGGATCTTAATCTTTCTATCTAACTGATTCTCAGCTTCATATTTATAGACCTTGAATCTGTCTAGAAATTCATCTTTGGTCTTAAGAAGGTAGGTGTAACAATATTTTGAGTGGTCATCTATAAAAATGACAAAGTATTTCCTACCGCCTCGGGTTAAGATCCTATTAGAATCACAAACATCACTATAGATAAGTTCTAGGAGTTCAGAATCCCTATGGACAGATTTGAAAGGTAATCTAGTGTGTTTGGCTTGAACACAAATCTCACATTTGTGTTCATCGTCTATAGGATTCTTAGGGATAAGATCTAAGTTCATCATTCTTTTAATAGATCCTAAGTTCACATGACCTAATCTGACATGCCAAATATTTGATGATTCAACATTTGCAATAAAAGAAGGATTTAAAATTTTATTCATGGTACTTAAAATAAAAAGTCCATCTTTCACAAATCCTTTCCCCACAAACAAATCATTCTTGGAGAAAACTACTTTATTTGCCTCCATTACAATTTTGTATCCTGAGGCTACAAGAAGTGATCCACTAACAATGTTTCTTCTAACAGACGGCACATGAAGCACATCATAAAGAGGTAGAATTTTGTCTGATGTCATCTTCAGATATATTCTTCCTCTTTCTACTATCTGTGCCGTAGAGCCATATCCTAGAGTCACACCTCCTCCACCTGATTTTTGATAGGTTAAAAAGTAGGAGCGATCAAATAAAACGTGAACATTAGATCTAGAATTCAACCACCAATCATCAAAATAGAAAGAAAGGTTTACTACAGGTTGATAGCTTACAGACCTGAAGGAGCTAGAAGACCAATTCAGAATCATGTTAGCCTCTGGCTTACCTTTTCCTTTAAAGGAGGTCTGGATAGGTTCTTTCTTCCTTTGGAAGCAGTTGATGGCTGTGTGGTTGGTTCTACCACACACAAAACAAAATCTTCTTTGATCCTGAGTCTGACCAAAGTTTCTAGGTTTATGAGGTTGATGGTGTTGAGGGTTTTGATGATGAGAATTTTTGGAAATGAGGGTTGTGGTGATTTGGTTGAAAACTCTGCTTCTTTTTGAAGGAGGTTTTCTTGGGTTTGAGATGATTGTTAGATTTGGGTTTGCCATGGCTTTCTACAAGATTTACCCTAGCTGTGGCAATAGACCTAGCTTTGGCCTTTGACCTATATTCTTCTTCTTTTCTAAGTCTCTTTAGAGCTTGAGGGTATGTAATAGATCCTTGTAGATTGTTACGACCCGCACCCTAGAGTAAGGACACGAGACGTGGGTACATCCAACCTACGCCACAGTGTCGGCAGTAGAACGTTGTCCTAGGTCACAACATCTAACAGTTAAAGGTAATAAACAGTTATACTCCCCGAATGGGGGTGACATAACAGAATATATCTCAATCACAGCTAAGGTAGAACATGAAAGGAAGATAGATATATAATAAAAGATGTAAGATCCAAAACCACAGGAAAACAATAGAGAGAAGCTAAGTGTCTATGATAAACTCCACTAACATTCAGACATAATACAGATCCCAAATATATATACAACTCAACTCCAATGCTATAAAATAAGATAAAACTAACTATGGAGCAACAGTCTCTACTGCTAAGGGATCCGACTGGAAGTCCGGATCGCAAGTGTCCTCTAAGGCTGTCCCATAGAAAGCGTCTAAGCAGGCCTCCTCCTCGTCCTCTGTAAAATTGTCAACAGGTCCAATCAGGACGGGAACGAGCACATATCTCTCAAAACAGTTCATAGCAGGTTAGGAGTATAAATCATGAAATAGTGTAAAATACAGGAAGTGCTGAAAAGGAAGTACGAATAAACAGGAGATATTTTGTAACTGAAAGTAAATACATGATAGTAGAGACTGTAAGTGGCTACGTGATTTAGAGTACAATATGGTTATGTAAACGGCTTAGGAGCACATGAATACAACTAAGAAGCACATGAATACCTACTGGGGAGAGTGTTCACATAACCAATTCTACTCATCCCGCCCCAATCAATACACAAGGATCCATTCAAGTTACGTTATAGGCACATGAATACAGCTAAGATACGTGAACTCATGTAATGAGTAGTACATGAGGCACATGATAAAGCACATGAAAGCACATGAAAACATGTGAATACATGAACTAGTACGAGTACAAGGAGTACCTGATGCACATGATAAAGTACATGAACATGAAAGTACTAAGTCTCAAACAGAAAATATCTCAAGTACAACTCATAAAGTCTCAAACAGAAAATACAAAATAAAGTACTAAGTCTCAGCTAGACTATAGGCAAGTCCTCAGCGACTGTGGGATCCTCCTGTGGGTCCACGTCGCCAGTGTCATCTAAGCCAATGCCATAATAAGTAGGACAGTACTCCTCATCATCACCTGTAAAATTTTTAACATGTCCAGTCAGGACAGAACTAGCACATACCTCTCACAACAGTTCATATCAGGAATGGACATATAAAGCAAGCTATAGAAAACTATACATGAATCGCTGTAAAAAGAAATCAACAGGAGAGAAGATATAACTGAGATATAAATATGATAAATAAAGAATATAACCTTCTACGTGAAATAAAGCATGAATTGGTTATCTAAACAGCTTGGGTTGCACATGGATACAGCTATGGAATGCACATGGATAACTACTGGAGATAATGATCACATAACCAACTACACTCTTCCTGCCCCCAACCAATACACAAGGATCGAAGCATGTTATGTTATTGCACATGGATAACAACTACTGTATACATGGAGCTCATATGGTCATGAGTGTACATGAATAACATATGAGTGCACATGGATAAATGTGAATACATGGAGTACATGATGACCATGATAAAGTACATGAACATGACATACTCGATGTATCCGAGGGGATAACATCGCATGCAAAGATCCAGAGGGTACTGATCCGTGTGAACGTCGTGTCAGCATCAAGTATACTAGTCTATAACAAGAGTACATATCCAAAGAAGCATAAAAAGATCAGAGAATGTACTCGTCTGGAAATCCGAACTGCTGATGATGAAAAGTGACTGGACTGGAGTAATAAGTGTAGCTCCCCTTCCCGAAAATTTTTAAAATATTTTTTATGTTATTTATTTTATTGGTGATTTCTAATATTAATATTATTATTGTGGGTATTAAAATATAAATTATTTATTATTATAGTTAACATCATACTTTATCAAAAGATATGGGTGAATATAAGAATATAAAATATATATGTGTATTTAATACATGTGAATGCGTGTGGGCTTGTATATATATAAATATATATAAATATAGGTGTGTATTTGTATATATATATATATATATATATATATATATATATATATATATATATATATATATATATATATATATTATATATATTATATATATATATATATATATATATATATATATATATATATATATATATATATATATATATATATATATATATATATATATGTGTGTGTGTGTGTGTGTGTGTGTGTGTGTGTGTGTGTGTGTGTGTGTGTGTGTTTGTGAATATATATAAATAAATATTATATAGATGAGCATGTATATATATACAAGTATATATAAATATATATGTGCATGTATATTAGTGTATAAATATAAATAATATGTGTGTATATATATAATGGTATATGTAACTAGATATGAGTATATATAATCGTATATATATAAATAGATATATACACCTTTAGTTATTTTTTTTAAATACAAAAGAAATAGAAGGAATGAATCAACAACAGAAGCAGTAGAAGCAACAGACCCTTTCCCACGGTTAAAACCGGGAACGCTTTATGCACAGCTGGCCCAAGCCCTCGGGCTATAGCAAATTTCCCCAACCCATCAATTAACCGGACCCGAGCATTCAACCCAAGGTCCAACCCTTCAGCCCAGCTCAAGCTCGGCTGAGCCCAGGCCCACAAAGTCATCCCCAGGCCTGAGTTTTTCCCCATGCTAATCCTCCGACTCAAGTACAGGGGTGAATATCACCGAGAGAAACCGCACATACAAATTCATATCGAGAGAGTTCTCTCGAACGCGCAAACCCTAACCAAACATGTGCCACCACCCACCTATACTGGGCGACCACTCCGGCGTCTGTACGCCGGAGAACGATGACGGAGTTGGCCGGGAAACCGCCGCCGATCCGCGCGCGGGCAGACTGGACACAACAATATCACAGTCGCGCGCCCGACTTCGAGTCCAAATATCTCCGTCATCGTGCAGTGGTTTCACGAACCACTTGAACAGGTACAAACCTAACCTATACACCTTCCAATATACTAGATATCGTCGGAGCAAAACGAATCGAAATCGATATAAAATTGACGCCAAAAATCCCGAAAAAACCTGTTCGAAAATAGGGCAATTTCAGTCCAATCATCCACGTTCGGGGATCGATCCCGATCGATCCCGTACAGTATTAGAAATTCTATTTAAACACAATTACAGACAACATGTAGGACTCTACGACCCAATTCGCGGAAGTCGAATTCATCGACCACGCGCCGAGAAATCGGATCACGAACTTTGACGAAAACCTGTTTTGAAAATCATGAAAACCCACGATACGACGTGCGTTCCGCCATTTCGGGCGACGTGGTCACGCACCATAAGCATCAAAAGCTGTGTAACAGTTTCATGGTCGTGTGGGCTTTGACGGAATTCAAATTGGTCGCGTGTGCGTGACGAATTTGATGCGTATCCGTCGAAATTCCCCGTATCGTGCACTTTACAAATTCTCTAATTACTTTGTACACGCTCGTCAGATCAAGATGAAACTTGTGCCAACAGAACCGTATCATTTTTCTGGTCCTGTATGCCAAGTTTGGTCCGATTCTGAGACCGTTGATAAAATTATCGTTTTGCGGGCCCCACGGTCCCACTCAACGTGCGATTTTGTGCACGGCCCGCCGGAATCCAACTTTGGACATACGGTTAGATTTGTATCAAAAAACTGGATCCGTAGACATATAGTTTGACGACTTTAGAGACCGTTGACTCTGGCACGTTTTTCGGTGCAAAGCGGGTCCAACGGCTGACACCGTTTTGGCCCAAAATTACCGTTTTACCCCTCTGTCCAGAATTGGACTTAAGGACAGGCAATCCTAGATAATTTGACTATTCTGAGATCATTGGTATTGTCTATTTCAGCATCCGGGGACTGTTGTACGGGTTTTGACTATTGTGACACATTGAGTAGTTCAGACTGTCGGTTTCACCAGCAGAGGATCCCAGGCGAGTACAGTTTATTGTCTGCATTTCGATATTGATTTTTACTATATTTCATTGGTTGGCCATTGGTTATGTGATTATTTTCTATTATAAATTGTGGAGTCGGAAATTAGAAGTACCAAAGATATGTGATCTGACCATAGCCCGTGTTAGACATTGTAGCCCGTGTTTATTTTCTGCAGTAGTGTAGCCCGTATTTATTTTCTGCAAGTAGTGTAGCCCGTATTTATTTTCTGCAAGTAGACATTGTATTCCGTGTTTATTTTTCATGCAAGTAGACCTCGTAGACCGTGCGGTGTAGTACCCCAGACCGATCACATATCAAAGGTACTTCTAACAGTTGGGAAAAATATTTTATGTCTATTTATTATTGGTTTTTCGTATTTACTGTTTATTTTTAAAACTCATGATGGATGTCTAACCTTTGTTTTATAGTCATTTTCTTTATTTGAAATTGCATTCAGTGAATTGTGCTCGTTCCATTCCTGACTGGAAACCAACATTTTCAGGTTAGCCGTGGGTTCACTTAGCTTGGGGAGTGACGGGAATACTTGCCAAAAAAGCCTAGAGACTAGCTAGATAGTCGAGTTGTAGTCATTCATTTAATTGTACAAGTTTATATTCTTCTACAAATGTAAAACTTGTGATCATTGTAAGTTAAATTAGTTTCTGTGAATGAGCATTGGATTATTTGTGATTTTGATCTTCATGGCCGTGACAGCGTTCTACCGCCGACACTGTGGCGTAGGCTGGCTTGGACATGTCTTGTATCCGTTTAAAAAAAATGGGTGCGGATCGTGACAAGTTTTTGTGGTGGCCCATGCAGGTCAGTCTTCGCAAATCATGCGAACTCGTGATAGTACTTAAGTTATTCGTACTATTACGAGCCTACGACTAGAAATGCTCATTCACGAATTAGAAATTAATTTAATTTAAGAGAATGACTAGGACTAGAAGTCCCTTATACAAATTTGCCGATGGGTAGTCTAGGCCATACAATTTAGGATGAGGGTCATTAATTTTGATACCGTGTCAGATTCCCATAGTTACACTATTACCTCTTGATAGGACGATATGATCCAATATGGATAGATTATTCACTTGGTGAGGCAGAGGTTCCTAGAGTAATGATCTAACCTTGATGAATTATTCAATTCATTCTCTTTGCCTCTTAGATATCATCCCCATATCCTAGCCGAATTATCTATATAATTGCTAGTTGCCCTAAGAATCATTATTTTACAAAGTTCTGATTTTTTTATCCATATACGGACCTCGAGTTAGTTTCGATTCAAGTTTGTCCCTCAGAGGCTTGAATACACATGGAAGAGTTAGAATGTTTGTATTTCTTTTGTCCTCAGTTATTTTCCCCTGTATAATCTTTTATCTTAAGGGTTGTGACTGATAGGACAAATGCTTACGCTTTATTTCATAGGCAATTTATTTGAATCTCTAGGAGCTCATGGGTTTTTACGGATGTAGTTAAAAGAATATTAGTTGACTCATGATGGCAGGACAGCAGTGCACTGTCGCCATTTATTTGAATTATAGAAACCATAGATTCACTGCAGCCAGCAGCGCACTGGCGAGACACGACCCCTAGAATTGAAATTAGTCTAAGAAAATATAGGTTATAGAATATTTCTAAAACTATGACTAGAGGTCCTCTTTTGACCATAACCCTTGTGTCAATATAAGGTAGAGTATCGAATAGCATAACACCCTGAAATCACGAATCCAAGGGTTTACCACAGCCCGAGTACACGGGCGAGGCGTAACTCTCGGTGAAATGACTTCAAATGTGATTGCAGGTTTAGGATACTATGGAGGATAGGACAATGCCATGTATGTCCCATAAGATCCAAAGCCAATATTAGTGGAAGTTCTGTAAGTTGAGTAGCATATCTCCCAACCTAGCATTATGTGGTCCTTGTGATCTATTGACGAGGTAATTGACCGACATTAATAAGTTACCAAGAATATATAATCCAGAGCTCCATAACCCATTAGTTGACCAAGACCTTATGGACGTGAAGATTTTAGAAAGATTGTATAAGCAAGGACACCTGGTAAGTTTTGATTCTCTCTAAACTCGAACTACTTGTGCCTCTTTTCAAAAATCTCGCATACTTGTATTTTGACTATCTTGACCAATACCGTTATTACAGCCTAGTTTTGTAAGCTTACTCTTTCATCGAGCTTGATTCGAGACGTATGTTTATTGGGGACGCCCACTAACATATTGTCTAATCAGAATCATTGTCTTACGGTCTGATCAACCATGATGCATTTGGTTCGCTTTTCATTTAATTACCCTACGTGGACTGAGATATAGAGATATCTAGGATCTCATTCGCGACTTCTTGGCAATTCCTCTTGAATTATATGTTCGTCCTTGAATCATGAAATTGTATTCAGTAACATCTCCCTTGAATTCTTTATTGTTTGTCTTTCACCGATTTGGAAAGACGAAAGCTCGTGATGGTAGAGAGATACAGAGTATTCCCATGGCTATGATAATGGAAGGCACAGGTGTAGCTACCATCGGCCAGTCATATGATTGAGTTACTCGTTCTCCCATCGACCCTCAAACTACTATTGAGACTTTCGAGCCATCTGAATTTGAGAATGATTAGGGTTTATCCTTAGTCAGAATGCCAACCTAGGAGACTATCTATTCTCAAGAAACCAAATGTTGTGAGTCTCAAATTATTTGCTGGAAGCTTGCCTTAACTAGTAACCCTTAAGCCTTGAACCAACCCTTCCTCGACCGAAGACACAGTTAGACCTGAGATGAGTGGATAATAGGGTAATCATTTATCGTGACACTCATCCCAAGATTGGTTTCCAACAAATATTGCTCTAGTTATGTAAGTTCTATTATTAAGACCTAACTAGTATTGGAACACCACAGTCACTAGCATAGCAGATACCATAGCTTAAATACCCTGTCATATTATGACCTACCAGTTGTCAACAGCTATACATGATCATTACAACACTTGTGACCATAATCTGGCAGGTTTGACACAAATAGAATTTTTGACTCAATTTTTTAGAAAATCTTTTCTTATGTCGTGCCTTGGAGTTGGTTACCCCATCGAAAACTCTTGTATACTGTGGACGAGTAGGTCATTCTATTATATCGACCATGTGTCATCGTACACACTCGTTTTCCATTTAGTGAGGAACGATCCTTGACTCGACTTATAACCATCGTACCCCGTTACGCCGTGCTTGATTCTTATTTAACAAGAGTCGAGGTACGATACCTGGATTTTGGAATTCTTCTGACTTCAGTATTCCTAAGACCATGTCCTAGCTTCTAAGGTGGGTAGACCGTAAGCCTTCTAAAATTTTAGGATACACGAGGATTACCGATTAATTAGAATAACTTCCATTAGGATGATGGTTAGTGCCCTTGGACTCCCACTTTTCATTTAGATCATTTTGTGTCCTCGATCGTGCCGTTAATATTCGAAGCACGAGACCAGCGGTTATCTTCCAACAAATTTTATATGCAAGATCTAGACGAGTCCTCCTTCATCTAGGTATATCATGTCCCACTCAAACATGTCCCCTTGTACTCTATTTTTATGGTACGACTTTCAGGTCAAAAAGGGACTAGATATAATCCTTACCATGATACGAGTATACTTTCCGACCACAAATAGAGACTCAACTTCGACTCGAACCTTTCGACCCAATATATGGTTGTGATCTACTCGAAGCCCACTACGCACATGTTACTAGTGTGCCACTCAATTATGTCTTCTCATGCTACTTAAACACAGAAGTCACCAAAGACGCATTTTCTTTTTGGCTTTAGGAACCTAGCGAACCAATCCGACTGCCCATCTAGCTCAATCACTTGGGTAAAAACTACTCTAGGACTATCCTAACCTAGCAGAAATAGTTTACCATTGGGAACTAGACTAGTCAATAGAGACTGAAATTCGGGGTTCATCTAACCAATGATTGACGTCCAATCAGGAACCCATTAAGATCCAGTAACACCCACCCATGCATACCACCATATTTGGACTATAGAACCAAACTGTTTGTAATAGGTCCCCATAGCTATTATGTATGCTCCACCCCTTATAAAGCGAGGTCATTCGTAACCCTTATTACATCTACCCGGAAGTCGCGACATGAGCTTGTGTTGCATCATAACCCTTGCTCGTCTGTTCAAATAACCACGGACAAGAGCACAATCTTGATTTCTCAAATTCTGTTATATTATGGAACCTTGTTTAGAACTTCGAGAACAGAGTTTCTGTATTGTATGGATTGCAAACACCTCTAAGAGACAAGGGTTCTTCGACGTGGAAAGTGACTGGACTAGAGTAGCCCAATCTAGCGAATAAGACAATAGGTTCATAAATACTATTTAATACCTGTATTATTAGATATTCTCTACCGTTCATGAAACTTCATATTTGTTCTTGATTGTTCTTTCTTATTTTCCTGTCCTTCCTATTTTAGAGCGACAAGTGGCCATGTTTGTTAGAATTTATTAATAATTCTTAGCTACTTGTACGAATTTGCTGATTGTTAAATTTTGGGTTGCTTGATAGATGGGAGAGGATGTAGATACAATATACAGTAGGTAATCTATTGGTAGCAGTTTTAGCAAGTAGTTGGATGATTTTTAAAATTTTAGTGACATGAGTTTTGAGGGAGTAGTGTGACCAAAGGGGGGTAGAAGTCCTAAAGGATTTGTAGTTACAAAATGGCTAGGAGGAGGGTATAAATTATTTTTGAGTAATTAAATTGAGGAGATTAAGATTAGAGTAGACTTTCTTTTGATTTTTAAGAAA
The DNA here is from genome assembly GCA_029216955.1 of Iris pallida. Taxonomy (NCBI): domain Eukaryota; kingdom Viridiplantae; phylum Streptophyta; class Magnoliopsida; order Asparagales; family Iridaceae; genus Iris; species Iris pallida. Next base: position 16,529,649 of record JANAVB010034617.1, read on the forward strand.
TAATTATGATATAGAATTTCGAGGACGAAATTATTTTTAAGGTGGGTAGATTTGTAGCTCCCCTTCCCGAAAATTTTTAAAATATTTTTTATGTTATTTATTTTATTGGTGATTTCTAATATTAATAATATTATTGCGGGTATTAAATATAAATTATTTATTATTAATAGTTAACATCATACTTTATCAAAAGATATGGGTGAATATAAGAATATAAAATATATATGTGTATTTAATACATGTGAATGTGTGTGGGCTTGTATATATATAAATATATATAAATATAGGTGTGTATTTGTATATATATATATATATATATATATATATATATATATATATATATATATATATATATATATATATATATATAAATAAACGTGTACGTATATATAAAGATATATATATGTGTGTGTGTGTTTGTGAATATATATAAATAAATATTATATAGATGAGGATGTATATTTTTTTTTTTTGCATGTATATATATACAAGTATATATAAATATATATGTGCATGTATATTAGTGTATAAATATAAATAATATGTGTGTGTATATATATAATGGTATATGTAACTAGATATGAGTATATATAATCGTATATATATAAATATATATATACACCTTTAGTTATTTTTTTTAAATACAAAAGAAATAGAAGGAATGAATCAACAACAGAAGCAGTAGAAGCAACAGACCCTTTCCCTCGGTTAAAACCGGGAACGCTTTATGCACAGCTGGCCCAAGCCCTCGGGCTATAGCAAATTCCCCCAACTCATCAATTAACCGGACCCGAGCATTCAACCCAAGGTCCAACCCTTCAGCCCAGCTCAAGCTCGGCTGAGCCCAGGCCCACAAAGCCATCCCCAGGCCTGAGTTTTTCCCCAGGCTAATCCTCCGACTCAAGTACAGGGGTGAATATCACCGAGAGAAACCGCACATACAAATTCATATCGAGAGAGTTCTCTCGAACGCGCAAACCCTAACCAAACATGCGCCACCACCCCCCTATACTGGACGACCACTCCGGCGACTGTACGCCGGAGAACGACGACGGAGTTGGCCGGGAAACCGTCGCCGATTCGCGCTCGGGCGGACTGGACACAACAATATCACAGCCGCGCGCCCGACTTCGAGTCCAAATATCTCCGTCGTCGTGCAGTGGTTTCACGAACCACTTGAACAGGTACAAACCTAACCTATACACCTTCCAATATACTAGATATCGTCGGAGCAAATCGAATCGAAATCGATATAAAATCGACGCCGAAAATCCCGAAAAAACCTGTTCGAAAACAGGGCAATTTCAGTCCAATCATCCACGTTCGGGGATCGATCCCGATCGATCCCGTACAGTATTAGAAATTCTATTTAAACACAATTACAGACAACATGTAGGACTCCACGACCCAATTCGCGGAAGTCGAATTCATCGACCACGCGCCGAGAAATCGGATCACGAACTTTGACGAAAACCTGTTTTAAAAATCATGAAAACCCACGATACGACGTGCGTCCCGCCATTTCGGGCGACGTGGTCACACACCGTAAGCATCAAAAGCTGCATAACGGTTTCATGGTCGTGTGGGCTTTGACGAAATTCAAATTGGTCGCGTGTGCGCGACGAATTTGATGCGTATCCGTCGAAATTTTTCGTATCGTGCACTTTGCAAATTCTCCAATTACTTTGTGCACGCTCGTCAGATCATAACGAAACTTGCGCCAACAGAACCATATCATTTTTCTGGTCCTGTATGCCAAGTTTGGTCCGATTCTGAGACCATTGATAAAATCATCGTTTTGCGGGCCCCACGGTCCCACTCAACGTGCGATTTTGTGCACGGCCCGCCGAAATCCAACTTTGGACATACGGTTGGGTTCGTATCGAAAAACTGGATCCGTAGACATATAGTTTGACGACTTTAGAGACCGTTGACTCTGGCACATTTTTTGGTGCAAAGCGGGTCCAACGGCGGACACCGTTTTGGCCCGAAATTACCGTTTTGCCCCTGTGTCCAGAATTGGACTTAAGGACAGGCAATCCTAGCTAATTTGACTATTTTGAGATCATTGGTATTGTCTATTTCAGTATCCGGGGACTGTTGTACGGGTTTTGACTATTGCGACACATTGAGTAGTTCAGACTGTCGGTTTCACCAGCAGAGGATCCCAGGCGAGTACAGTTTATTGTCTGTATTTCGATATTGATTTTCACTATATTTTATTGGTTGGCCATTGGTTATGTGATTATTTTCTATTATAAATTATGGAGTCGGGAATTAGAAGTACCAAAGATATGTGATCTGACCATAGCCCGTGTTAGATATTGTAGCCCGTATTTATTTTCTGCAGTAGTGTAGCCCGTGTTTATTTTCTGCAAGCAGTGTAGTCCGTGTTTATTTTCTGCAAGTAGACATTGTAGCCCGTGTTTATTTTTCATGCAAGTAGACCTCGTAGACCGTGCGGTGTAGTATCCCAGACCGATCACATATCAAAGGTACTTCTAACATTTGGGAAAAGTATTTTGTGTCTATTTATTATTGGTTTTTCGTATTTACTATTTATTTTTAAAACTCATGATGGATGTCTAATCTTTGTTTTATAGTCATTTTCTTTATTTGAAATTACATTCAGTGAATTGTGCTCGTTCCATTCCTGACTGGAAACCAACATTTTCAGGTTAGCCGTGGATTCACTTAGCTTGGGGAGTGACGGGAATACTTGCCGACAAAAGCCTAGAGACTAGCTAGATAGTCGAGTTATAGTCATTCATTTAATTGTACAAGTTTATATTCTTCTACAAATGTAAAACTTGTGATCATTGTAAGTTAAATTAGTTTCTGTGAATGAGCATTGGATTATTTGTGATTTTGATCTTCATGGCCGTGACAGCGTTCTACCGCCGACACTGCGGCGTAGGCTGGCTTGGACACGTCTTGTATCCGTTTAAAAAAAAACGGGTGCGGGTCGTGACAATAAGATCCTATTTAAAACAACCACAAGTCATGATACAGTCTAAAATATCATAAGGAAAGCCTTCAATGCAAATTCTACATAATTTGGGTCAATCTAAGTCAAAGTCAACCTTGGGTCAACTTTGGTCAACCAAACTAGTCAACTAGGTCAAAGTTTGGTCAACTAGCCTATAAGTCAATTTTTAGGTCAATACTAGTCCTAGAGTTGATTTTGGGTATGTGTTGGTGTTATCTTAGGTCCAAGAAGCCTAATCCTAACAACCAATGTAATTCAAGTACTACTACCCTAACTCATAGTAACCTATCTCTAATATTTATACTTTAGACTAACCTCTACCAAAAACTCTAAGTTAGTGTATCTCTTAGGAAAATTCTAGTGTAGAAAATGGGGTAATCTCAATGCTAGGTCTTTACTACTCCACTCAAGGCATCCTCACATTGGACACATGCACATAGGCATGTCTACTGCTACCTGAATTTCATCCCAAACACATATACACTTCTAAAAACCAATTTCCTATTTTAACTACAACACTAATCCTAAACTAATCACAATACATGTAAATCTCTACTTTAACTATCAACCAATGTAAACTAACTAACTAAACTAAACTAACAATCGACTAACTGATCTTGGCATCTAATTCCTAACTAACCACTAACTAGAATTGGAATTACCCATTCTCAGCAAATCCTGTAACCTGAATCCAGTATTAAAACAAGCCTAATTCAACAACCAATGTCAGTTATAGGCAAACACCTATCTCTTGATATCCTATTTAGGCACAACCCAAATACCCTATATCTAAACCAACTCGAATCATAGCCTATCCATCAAGCAACTAATAGGTACTCCTAGATAGGTCTAATAGGGTCTGTGTGTTCTGTTTTTTACACAGGGACATACATCAAAACTGGGGAAACAGTTTCAGATAACTGAAACATAAAACTGGGATTTAACCCGAGTACCTATGGCTACCCAAAATCGATCACAGTCTTCTCCATGATGCAAACTAGTAGGCATCACATAGATTGGGTAATGTAGGACCTGTAGGTTGGTTTTTTACAGGCATTAGCATTCAAAACTGAAACTGGGACAGCCCTAACATACTGAATAGTAAAGGAAAAGAAAAACTGGAATTTAACCCAACCAATCCCATGGCTAATCCCGATTTTGAATACAGCCTATTCGTTAAGTAAACTAACAGGTATCAAATAGAGGGGGTTAAATAGGATATGTAGGTCGGGTTTTGTACAGGATTAATCATGAATTCTGAACTGGAACAAAGGTTCAGTTTCTGAACATCAAAAACTGAACTTTAAAGAAGACTCGATACTATATGCCAACCCAAATTTCGATCACAGCCTTATCTCATTGTAAACTAGCAAGTAATCTCTTATATAGGTCTAATAGGATTTACATGTTGTGTCTAGGCAGGATTTAACATTGAAAAACTGATGGAAACAATGTTTAAATTATTGAACAGTAAACTGGGATACTCAAGAAAACCCGATACTCTAATCACAAACATAACATGACTAAACACATTCGAAAATCAACTAATAATCAAAACCAAAGGTTGGTAAAGTGTCACGTGTTGGAACATGAACTACAGGTGCAATCATGTCCAAGAAAATAGGACACGGAGTGTCCAGGACACTCGTGAACCAAGACTGGAACCCAGTTCTCGTGCACGTGTGTCACGCGACCTAGGGCTCGACACAGAGCGAATCGCGCCACGTGGTTGCTCGTACACGTAGCCTACCTATAGGGCTACATGTCCACATGTCTGCACTGGACTCTCGCCACGTGTCCGAGTCGCACGAAGTGCGTATTGGAAGCCGCGTTCTCACGCACGCGCGACAGGCCAAAATCGATGCCACGTCGATTTCTCCTTCGATACTCCATGAAACCTCACCAAACTTTACGAGCACTATGAAGTCATGGCGCCTCCCTACACATCAATTTTCTCGAGTCGAAACGTCGTTTCCATCGAGAACGGACAAGGCAGCAGCAGGACACGCGCGCGGTCCTCGTGCTGCACATGCGTGTCCAGTTTTAGACATGAAAACATGTCGATTCTATCAAGAACCTAGGGTTTGGGAATCCTTATATCTAGGGCTATCAAAACATGAAATTAGATTACAAAAATAACAGAATTGAAATCTAAGAGAAAATTCATCGAACACGTGAAACCCTAAACTGATACGTGTCGACAAGCCTATCAAACAGACACGAAACTTAACCAAACTTCATGGGTGGGTCTAGGGTACCTAGATGCATGCTGTTATGAAGAAAAGTCAGGAGAAATGATTGTGTTTAGGTGTTTACCTATTGCGAGTTGAAATACCAAAGAAACTGATTCTTCGATCGATGAGACGACCAGTTTCCACCGAGCAAACGCCTCCAACTCCTTGCTAGCAATGCTCCAACAAATTCTCCTCCTTCCCACGATCACAACGCACTTTATTTGAGGTGAAACGGAGGTCGGATGAAAAAGTTAGGGTTTTGGAGAGCTGGAAACTAGGGTTTTGTAAAGGGGGTGTCCATACTAATGCAATGCTTATATAGGAAGTGGGGGTTTCCTGTTTTGGCTGGCCATACAAGTCCTACTAGGGTTAGGGTTGGTTCATGGGCCCCTCTCTACTATTTAAGTTGAGTTTAAGCCCATTTAACAAAAGGCTAAAAGGCCAATTAATTAAATAGCCTAAAAAATAGTCAAATGGCTTTCTAAATTAAACCAAAGCCTAAAATAAATTCTAATTTGCTAGATAATCATCATATGTCATGGTTAGCCTCTAATATGGATTTTCTAAGATCAAACCAAAAGCTAAAACAAACACAAGTCAATAATATCTAGAAAATCACAAAATGACTAAAATGGCTAAAATGACTAAAATACCCTTATTTCAAAAAGTGGGTGTTACAAGTCTACCCTCCTTAAAAATAATTTCTTTCTCGAAATTAAGATGATCCTACCCTTCTAGGTCAATCCTTAACAATCATGGTCTTAAGAAAACTTATCTAAATCATGCAGTTGAAAAGAAATCATACAGGGTTATGGCAGGCAATCAGTCTGGAGTCTCGTCTAGCTACTAAAGTCATACTAGATCAAAAGTAGTCATAAGGTATCAAGCATACAAACATTATGGTAGGGTACAATAATCATCAAGATAGGATAAGGTATGGGTCAAGAACTCACCTCTACTAGGTCTGGTAGCTGGAACTCTCTCTTCTGGAGGTAGGCCTCGTCTAGGGGAAAGTGTAGTAGGACAGTCTCGTATCTTGTGTGCAATTGACCCACAAAATAGGCACAATCCTAGTCTCTTCCTACAGTCCTTCCATACGTGCCCAAGCTTCTTACAGAAGGCACAGGTAGGCACTCGCTCAGCTGGTCTCTGCTGGACAGGAATCTGAACTGGATAGGCTGGTCTAGGCTGAAAGCCTGGGTACTCCTGAGGCTCTGGGTATAAACTTCTCCTCGCTCTCTTGGGATTAGGCTCCTCCCTCGAATTCATGTAATCCCACAACAGTTGGATACTGAGACTCTGCTCTCTCATAAGCTCAGCCTAAAGTCTCTGTACCTTCCGCAAATCCTGAAGAAATCTGTGAATATGAGCTCCAACAGGAATGGCATGGGGTACCACTCCAGGAGGCAAAGGAAGGCCCTCAGTCTCCGGCTGAACTGCAGTCCTCTCCTGAAGGATAGGAGATGGAGGGAAATTCTCCGGTGAGGCTGCTAACACCTCCTGAGCAATAGAAGGGGGAAGTACAATCTCGGTCTCATCCGGAATTGCAGCTGTGCACTGGGGACAAACTCTGGTCATGGGTGCCATTCTGGAAAAGATAAGGATAATTAATAAATCATTGGGCTGTAAGAAAGTATATCATCCTATACAAATACTGGTGATTATAAAAACAACTGAAATTAACCATAAAGCATTAATATTCTAAAGATGATAAAAAATCGAAAGTTTAGAACACGACTGTCAATAACACTGAAATCCAAGCACAATATATATATATATATATATATATATATATATATATATATATCTATAGAAAATTTAATCTCGATATGATCTAAGTTGATCAAATCCAGGATGAATCGAGGTTTGGGCAAGATGGAGAACGAGGTCGTTGAAGTCTAGGCACGAGTATCCAAGATTTGAAATCCATGTCACATTTGAATTAATTCAATTGAATAAGGTTCCAAACATTGGACGATAAGGGAATGACCAAGTCGACTGGTCGCGATCATGGGTTTAGAATTTAATACTATTGAAATCCTAAAGAATACTGCGAGGATATGGAAATAAGCCACCTATCCTCCTTTTGATAAGGAAGCCAAACATGATACTCTGGGTTGACCTATTAAGTACAGTGCCTTGTCTTTCTGAAATATGTGAAAGACAAAAAGCAAAAAGAGTTCAAAGATGATACTATTGATTACAATACGTGGTTCATAGACGACGAAAATAGTTCAAGGAGAATTGCCAAGCTGTCGTGGATGAGACAGATGCCCTAGCGTCTCATCCACGTAGAGTAATATATGAAAGAGAACCAAGTGCACTAGGTTGATCAGACCATCATACACCGGTTCTGATTAGACAATATGTTAGTGGGTGGACCCAATAAAATATGTCATGATCAAGCTCAAAAAGAGATAAGCTTGCAAAACTAAGGCTAAATTAGCAACATAAGGTAGTCAAGTATAAGTAAGGGAGGTAATGATGAAGAAGAAAAATAGTCCAAGATCCTTAACTAAGCTGGTCAAGCAATCAAGATAAGGTACAACGTTAAGCATTTAAAGAAACAAGAAGAACACCATCACATGTCGGGTCGAAGGAATTGAGTCATGGTTGGATCTCGAATTTAAGTCAGAACGTAATTTAGTATCATGGTAAGGGTTCAAAGGTGGCAACAAATACAAGAATAAAGGAAATCAAGTTGAGGCATAAAATAAATTTAATTAAGAATCCAGTAAAATAATTTAGGGACACAGTACTAAAGGCGAATACTGCTAAGGAACGATCAAATACAAACGGTTAGAAAGTCACAATAAAAGATCTAGATTTGAGGGAAGGTTGAGTAAGTCAATATTGAGATACAATCCCATAGTTTGGCAGGCGACTAATAACACTAGTGTATATACTACTATCATAGTCATGAGTGATATGGCAATTAGTGTGGAACACTTCTATCACTTTAAGGTTACCTTCGTGGCCTACCTTTACATTCCTCTAAAAAGAAATTCCAAAAATAACTATCTCAATTTGTATTCACTCTAAGCCTTCCAGTCTAACCACGACTAACATTTAATCCTTTTCATAAACCTTATAGTAACTTTTATCACATTACTACTAACATTTCCAAAATTTAACATTTCAATCCAACTTTGAACTCCAGAGTTAACAAATCATGATTCCATAAAATTCTATATCATTTCATAACTAAAAAAAACTCCCAATTTGTCTCAAATAATTCTCAAAATAGACACTCACTATATCACGACAATCTAGCATTTACAGCTCAGTATTTCAACGCACTTATCAACCATAATTTCTCGTTCTAAGTCATTGAAACATATTCACTACTTCGTAAACCAAAATCGAAATAGATTTTTAAAACTTCAATCAATTGATACGATTCCAAATTTGAGATTTTTTTTTCCACAAACATCGTTTTTATATCTTCCCAATCTTTTAAACCAAATTTTTAATATCATTGCTTCCACTTAAATTTGAAATTCAATAATCATATACATCGCAACTTGTACGACTCAATTTAATAGTTCATACTGCCACCCTTTTTTTTTCATTATCAAACCAATCTATATACGTTCAAAGATGTATAATCATAATCCAATAATTCATAATCACATCAATTCCTGAAATCAATTTATATAGATTCTAACTAATTTTCTCCAGTATCAAAATATAATTTTATAATCCTCTGGTGATTACTACTTAGAATCTTCAAGATAAATTTCCTTGGTAATATCCCAACTTACAAACTACTAATCATTAAATCATCCATTTAGAAAAATGTCCTTATAACTTAGTCAAAGTCTCTGTGTATTCCAATTCCTCAATGTAATCCTTCTAGCCATGTGTTTGACCAATGAGTATATAGCAGTGTTGTCATCTTCCTAACCATTATTAAACACAAGAAAGTAAGGGTATTGGTGAAAAGAGTTCAAACGAGATGCCAGAATCAAGGGAGGAAAGTGGATTAAAACAAGGAAAAGAAAAATCTAAATCGAAGATCACAATGAGATTCTCAAGGGTCGTCCCAGGAATCTCTCAGGAAATTCTAATAGTGATTGAGTACCTTAACTTATATCCTATATCCTATTGCAGGTTGTAATGATACTCTAGTTCGAGTACCACTACGAATCACACTAGTTGTGATTGTGAGACCTGCATGGGCCACCACTAAAAACGTGTCACGACCCGCACCCAGTGTGAGGGCACGAGAAGTAACGAACGCCCAGCCTACGCCACAGTGTGGGCGGTAGAACGCTGTCCTGAGTCACCATATCTAACACAATCTAACCAAGCTATGAATAGAGAGTAAAATAATACGTAACTCAATCACAATACTAAAATGGAATAGAAGAATAATCTCAAGAAAGTCACAATAAAAGTATAGGTGTAAACCACCAAAAATATCTCAAGTACAACTCATAAAAGTCTCAAATAGAAAATACAAAATAAAGTACTAAGTCTCAGCTAGACTATGGGCAAGTCCTCAACGACTGTGGGATCCTCCTGTGGGTCCACGTCGCCAGTGTCATCTAAGCCAATGCCATAATAAGTAGGACAGTACTCCTCATCATCACCTATAAAATTTTCAATATGCCCTGTCAGGACGGAACGAGCACATACCTCTCACAACAGTTCATATCAGGAATGGACATATAAAGCAAGCTATAGAAAACTATACATGAATCGCTGTAAAGAGAAATCAACAGGAGAGAAGATATAACTGAGATATAAATATGATAAATAAAGAATATAACCTTCTACGTGAAACAGAGCATGAATTGGTTATGTAAACAGCTTGGGTTGCACATGGATACAGCTATGGAATGCACATGGATAACTACTGGGGATAATGATCACATAACCAACTACACTCTCCCTGTCCCCAACCAATACACAAGGATCGAAGCATGTTATGTTATTGCACATGGATAACAACTACTGTATACATGGAGCTCATATGGTCATGAGTGTACATGAATAACATATGAGTGCACATGGATAAATGTGAATACATGGAGTACATGATGACCATGATAAAGTACATGAACATGACATACTCGACGTATCTGAGGGGATAACATCGCATGAAAAGATCCAGAGGGTACTGATCCGTGTGAACGTCGTGTCAGCATCAAGTATACTAGTCTATAACAAGAGTACATATCCAAAGAAGCATGAAAAGATCAGAGAATGTACTCGCCTGGAAATTCGAACTGCCGATGATGAAAAGTGACTGGACTGGAATAATAACATCCTATTTAAAACAACCACATGTCATGATACAGTCTAAAATATCATAAGGAAAGCCTTCAATGCAAATTCTACATAATTTGGGTCAATCTAAGTCAAAGTCAACCTTGGGTCAACTTTGGTCAACCAAACTAGTCAACTAGGTCAAAGTTTGGTCAACTAGCCTATAAGTCAATTTTTAGGTCAATACTAGTCCTAGAGTTGATTTTGGGTATGTGTTGGTGTTATCTTAGGTCCAAGAAGCCTAATCCTAACAACCAATGTAATTCAAGTACTACTACCCTAACTCATAGTAACCTATCTCTAATATTTATACTTTAGACTAACCTCTACCAAAAACTCTAAGTTAGTGTATCTCTTAGGAAAATTCTAGTATAGAAAATGGGGTAATCTCAATGCTAGGTCTTTACTACTCCACTCAAGGCATCCTCACATTGGACACATGCACATAGGCATGTCTACTGCTACCTGAATTTCATCCCAAACACATATACATATACACATCTAAAAACCAATTTCCTATTTTAACTACAACACTAATCCTAAACTAATCACAATACATGTAAATCTCTACTTTAACTATCAACCAATGTAAACTAACTAACTAAACTAAACTAACAATCGACTAACTGATCTTGGCATCTAATTCCTAACTAACCACTAACTAGAATTGGAATTACCCATTCTCAGCAAATCCTGTAACCTGAATCCAGCATTAAAATAAGCTTAATTCAACAACCAATGTCAGTTATAGGCAAACACCTATCTCTTGATATCCTATTTAGGCACAACCCAAATACCCTATATCTAAACCAACTCGAATCATAGCCTATCCATCAAGCAACTAATAGGTACTCCTAGATAGGTCTAATAGGGTCTGTGTGTTCTATTTTTTACACAGGGACATACATCAAAACTGGGGAAACAGTTTCAGATAACTGAAACATAAAACTGGGATTTAACCCGAGTACCTATGGCTACCCAAAATCGATCACAGTCTCCTCCATGATGCAAACTAGTAGGCATCACATAGATTGGGTAATGTAGGACCTGTAGGTTGGTTTTTTTACAGGCATTAGCATTCAAAACTGAAACTGGGACAGCCCCAACATACTGAATAGTAAAGGAAAAGAAAAACTGGAATTTAACCCAACCAATCCCATGGCTAATCCCGATTTTGAATACAGCCTATTCGTTAAGTAAACTAACAGGTATCAAATAGAGGGGGTTAAATAGGATATGTAGGTCGGGTTTTGTACAGGATTAATCATGAATTCTGAACTGGAACAAAGGTTCAATTTCTGAACATCAAAAACTGAACTTTAAAGAAGACTCGATACTATATGCCAACCCAAATTTCGATCACAGCCTTATCTCATTGTAAACTAGCAAGTAATCTCTTATATAGGTCTAATAGGATTTACATGTTGTGTCTAGGCAGGATTTAACATTGAAAAACTGATGGAAACAATGTTCAAATTATTGAACAGTAAACTGGGATACTCAAGAAAACCCGATACTCTAATCACAAACCTAACATGACTAAACACATTCGAAAATCAACTAATAATCAAAACCAAAGGTTGGTAAAGTGTCACATGTTGGAACATGAACTATAGGTGCAATCGTGTCCAAGAAAATAGGACACGGAGTGTCCAGGACACTCATGAACCAAGACTGGAACCCAGTTCTCGTGCACGCGTGTCACGCGACCTAGGGCTCGACACAGAGCGAATCGCGCCACGTGGTTGCTCGTACACGTAGCCCACCTATAGGGCTACACATCCACGTATATGCACTGGACTCTCGCCACGTGTCCGAGTCGCACGAAGTGCGTATTGGAAGCCGCGTTCTCACGCGCGTGCGACAGGCCGAAATCGATGCCACGTCGATTTCTCCTTCGATACTCCATGAAACCTCACCAAACTTTACGAGCACTATGAAAGTCATGGCGCCTCCCTACACATCAATTTTCTCGAGTCAAAATGCCGTGTCCATCGAGAACGGACACGGCAGCAGCAGGACATGCGCGCGGTCCTCGTGCTGCGCGTGCATGTCCAGTTTTGGACACGAAAACGTGTCGATTCTATCAAGAACCTAGGGTTTGGGAATCCTTATATCTAGGTCTATCAAAACATGAAATTAGATTACAAAAATAACAGAATTGAAATCTAAGAGGAAATTCATCGAACACGTGAAACCCTAAACTGATACGTGTCGACACGCCTATCAAACAGACACAAAACTTAAACAAACTTCATGGGTGGGTCTAGGGTACCTAGATGCATGCTACTATGAAGAAAAATTAGGAGAAACGATGGTGTTTAGGTGTTTACCTATTGCGAGTTGAAATACCAAAGAAACTGATTCTTCGATCGATGAGACGACCAGTTTCCACCGAGCAAACGCCTCCAACTCCTTGCTAGCAATGCTCCAACAAATTCTCCTCCTTCCCACGATCACAATGCACTTTGTTTGAGGTGAAACGGAGGTCGGATGAAAAAGTTAGGGTTTTGGAGAGCTGGAAACTACGGTTTTGTAAAGGGGGTGTCCATACTAATGCAATGCTTATATAGGAAGTGGGGGTTTCCTGTTTTGGCCGTCCATACAAGTCCAACTAGGGTTAGGGTTGGTTCATGGGCCCCTCTCTACTATTTAAGTTGAGTTTAAGCCCATTTAACAAAAGGCTAAAAGGCCAATTAATTAAATAGCCTAAAAAATAGTCAAATAGCTTTCTAAATTAAACCAAAGCCTAAAATAAATTCTAATTAGCTAGATAATCATCATATGTCATGGTTAGCCTCTAATATGGATTTTCTAAGATTAAACCAAAAGCTAAAACAAACACAAGTCAATAATATCTAGAAAATCATAAAATGACTAAAATGGCTAAAATGACTAAAATACTCTTATTTCAAAAAGTGGGTGTTACAAAGAGTATAGTCCAGACAAGTATGAAATGATCAGAGAATGTACTCGCCTGCTAACTGAATGTCCAAGATAAAAGTACTGTCCGAGGAGTGGTATCTGGCTCCTATTAGAACAGCACAAGTCACAACAAGTCCAGAATAGTAATAAGATGCACTACGATGCATTCTACATGAATCTAGATCAATCTAGACCAAAGTCAACTCTTGGTTAACTCTGGTCAACCCTAGAAGTCAAACTAGGTCAACCAAGTCAAACCTAAGTCAACTAGTCTACACTAGTCTAACAAGGCAATTCTAAGTCTAACAAGACTACACAAGTCTAATCTAGGCTTACTTAGTCAAGCAGACACACACATAGGCCATAGGCTAAGAGGCAATACCATGCCTAAACCACCTATAACACATATCTACACAAGACTATACCTATATCTAAAATAATACACATATTACTTTACTACACAATCTATTTTAGGATACACAATAGCATATAGGCTACCCTTAATATCACACATGTACATATATTATCTATATATACATTTTATATATATATTACATTGAGAATAGGAAGGGATGTGTGTCACGACCCGCACCCATTTTTTTTTAAACGGATACGAGACGTGTCCAAGCCAGCCTACGCCGCAGTGTCGGCGGTAGAACGCTGTCACGGCCATGAAGATCAAAATCACAAATAATGCTCATTCACAAAATTAATTTAATTTACAAAGATCACAAGTTTTACATTTGTAGAAAACATAAACTTGTACAATGATAGAATGACTACAAACCAACTATCTAGCTAGTCTCTAGGCTTTTGTCTGCAAGTATCCCCCGTCACTTCCCAAGCTAAGTAAATCCATGGCTAACCTGAAAATGTTGGTTTCCAGTCAGGAATGGAACGAGCACAATTCACTGAATGCAATTTCAAATAAAGAAAATGACTATAAAACAAAGGTTAGGCATTAATCATGAGTTTTGAAAATAACAGTAAAGCCGTAAGAAAATCAATAGTAATAAATAGACCAATATACTTTCCACCGTTAGAAGTACCTTTGACATGTGATCGGTCTGGGGTACTACACCGCACGGTCTACGAGATCTACTGCATAAAGTAAACAAGGTCTACGGGATCTACTGCATAAAGTAAACAAGGTCTACGAGATCTACTGCATAAAGTAAACAAGGTCTACAAGATCTACTGCATGAAAGTAAACAAGGTCTGCAAGATCTACTGCATGAAAGTAAACAAGGTCTACAAGATCTACTGCATGAAAGTAAACAAGGTCTACAAGATCTACTGCATGAAAGTAAACAAGGTCTACAAGATCTACAATGTCTACGAGATCTACAAGGTCTACGGTCTGATCACACATCCTTGGTACTTCTCATTCCCGACTCAATAATTTATAATAGAGTATAAAAATATCACGTAACCAATGACTAATCAATGAAATATAGTAAAGATCAATATCGAAATGCAGACAATAAACTGTACTCGTCTGTGTTCCTTTGCTGTGAAACCGACAATCTGAACTACTCAATGTGCCACTATAGTCAAAACCCGTACAACAGTCCCTGGAAGCTGAAATAAACAATACCAATGATCTCAGAATAGTCCAATTAGCTAGGATTGCCTGTCCTTAAGTCCAATTCTAGACACAGGGGCAAAACGGTAATTTTGGGTCAAAACGATGTCCGCCGTTGGACCCGCTTTGCACCGAAAAGTGTGCCAGAGTCAACGGTCTCTAAAGTCGTCAAACTACATGTCTACGGATCCAGTTTTCCGATACGAACCCAACCGTATGTCCAAAATTGGATTCCGGCAGGCCGTGCACAAAATTGCCCGTTGAGTGGAACCGCGGGGCCCGCAAAACGACGTACAATTCAACTATCTCAGAATTGGACCAAACTTGGCATACATGACCAGAAAAACGATACGGTCTTGCTGGCACAAGTTTCGTCTCGATCCGACGAGTGTGCACGAAGTAATTGGGAAATTTGCACAGAGGCCGATACGGTGAATTTCGACGGATACGCATCAAATTCGTCGCGCACACGCGACCAATTTAAATTCCGTCAAAGCCCACACGACCACGAAGCTGTTACGCAGCTTTTGATCCCTTCGGTGCGCGACCACGTCGCCCGGAATGGCAGGACGGACGTCGTATCGGATGATTTTATTGATTTTTCTAATATTTGAAAACGGGTTTTTGTAAAAGTTTAGGATCCAAATAACTCTGAACCTACTTGATGAAATCGGGATCCGTAAAAAGGGTCTTTGAGTCCTATAGGTGGTCTTTAATCCAGTTTAATTAGATTTCTAAATCTCTCAGTGATTCGACCGAAATCGGTCTTCAAAAACAGGGTGTTGGGACTGAATACGCATCCTGTTTTGACAGTTATTTGATCGACTTTGTGTCGATCTTGCGGGAAATCTAGCGCATGACAAAAGAATATATTTAAAGGGGTTAGGAGACCTATAGATGGTGAACATACCGGAGAAGACGAGGCGCAAAACGATCGCTGAACGATCGAGAAATCGCCACCCAAAACCAGGCGTTCGCTGCTAGTGCTCTGCTCCTTCGCGTCTGTGCGCGCGCGTTGGTTCTGTGGCGGCTTTGCCGACCGCCGGTGTCCCGTACGGTGGTCCAGGGCGGCGCGAAGGGCCGCGTGGTCGACGCTGGAGTGGGTGGAGGGTGGCATGGCTAGGGTTTTATTTTCTTTCCTCTAGACGTATATATATATACTCGACATTACGGGGTCGGCTGTGCGTGAACAACCGGGTGGGGATGTTCGGGCCTGTTGGCCTCGCGGCTGTGACCCAGTACTGCTCGGGTTTGGGCCTGTGGGTGAGTTTACGTGGGGAGCTGTTTCCCTCAGCTGGCTCGTTATGGCTTGGCTGGTTTGGGGAAGTAAGGGCCTGGCTCCCTGTTGAGCTCGGGTGGCTCCACCTGGTTGGCCATGCTATGGGTGACCAAGTGAAAAGAGATGTGCACGGTGGACTTATAGCTGTTGATGGCAACCTAACTACCATTTGGCCTAAGCTGATGTATGGTGGTATGCATGCATGCAAGTTGTTTGTTGCAGCAACTTGCAACAAAATATATATTGCAATGGATGGAATTGAATTTCAATTTAATATATATTCAAACATTCCTTTCATATCAATTCAATTCAATTCACTACTATACTATATAATCACAATAATGACAGAGGCCACCCCCATGCACTTGTTGTTTTAGGCAGTGGTTCAAGACTTATTTAGAGGGCAGAGTGTTTGGTGTGTGTACATATTTTTCTTTTCTTTTCCTTGTTCTTCTTCTATTTCTTAAATATATATATATTTTTACATGTAGATACACTCATACAATATATTTTTGTTTATACAAGTATTCATCCCTATAATATATTCATAGTCAAAAATACATACAATTCATTTTAGGAATAAACGAATACCATTTATATTATTTTGAGAATAATATAATAATACCAATAATAATAATCATAAGAATAATATAATAATAACAATAAATAATAGTGATAATAATAACCAACTAAAATGTCTACTAAGAGTTCTTGGTGAACCTATTCATATCCCCTCTTCATTTGGCCTAAAAATATTCGTACACTTATCTAAAACTCTTTATTTACAACAATTAAATAACAAAAAAAAAATATTTCCGGGAAGGGAAGCTACAAATCTACCCACCTTAAAAATAATTTCGTCCTCGAAATTCTAATCCATAACTATTCCTTAAAATTCAATAAGAAGTCTACCTGAACCTTAATCTCCATAAATTTTAATTCCTCAAAAATAGTTTGTATTCTTCTCCTAGCCATCTTGCAATTTCGAAACTGCGAGGACTTCTACCCACCTTTTGTCATACTGCTCCCTCCATTCTCATGCCGCTAAACTTTATAATCTTCCAACTAATTGCTAAAATAAATTTTTACCCATAGATATCCACTTTATATGGCACATGTAACCTCTCCTATCTATCAAGCAGTCCAAAGTTTAACCAGCAACAAACTTACACAGGTAGCCAGGAATTATTGGTAAATTCTAATAGTCATGACCATGCGTCGCTCTGAAATAGGAAGGACGAGGAGATAAGTATGAATAATCGAAGGCAATTATGAGTTTCAAGAACGATAGAGGGTACCCAATGATGGAGATAGGATGGAAGTCTACGAACCATCGACTTATTTTGCTGGGTTGGACTACTCTAGTCCAGTCACTTGCTAGATCAAAGAACCATTCGTTCTTAGAGGAGCTTGCCATCCGTGCAATACAGGAGTTCCGTTCTCAAAATTCTAAATTAAGTTCCATAATAGAACGAAAATTAGAGAAATCAAGATTGTGATCTTTTCCGTGGTTATTTAACCACACGAGCAAGGGATAAGGTGCAATACAAGTTCGTATCGCGACTTCCAGGTAGATGGAATATTGGTTACGAATGACTTCACGTTCTAAGAAGTGGAGACTATCTAATGGATGTAGGAACCTATTTCAAATAGTTCGATTTTAATAGTCCAAATGTGGTAGTATGCATGGATGGGTTTTACGTGGTCTTAATGGGTTCTCTGATACTCTACCTTATATTGACATCAGGGTGACTACGGTCAAAGAGGACCACTAACTATAATTTAGCAATATTCTACAACTTACAATTCTTCAAAGGATTTTAATTTTATGGGTTGTGTCTCGCCAGTGCGCTGCTGGCTAAAATGAACCCACATTCTCCACTCTCAACTAATTGACGACAGTGCGCTGCTGTCTAGTCATTACGAGTCAATCATCATTCCTTTATCTGTAAAATTCCTGGGCTTCTAGGGACTCAAACAAGTCGACTATGTAATAAGGCATAATTATTTGTCCTATCAGTCACAATCTTTAAAATAAGAGGTTGCACAGGAAAGAAATATCTGAGGACAAAGAAATACAACATTCTAACTATTCCATTGTATTCAAATATTGGGGAAAAACTTGAACCAAAACTAACTCGAGGTCCGTATATGGATAATCTAATCAGAAATTATATAAAATAATAATCCTTAGGGCAAAATAAGGACTGAGAAGGCAATTTGGACTAAGATGTGGTGACGATATCCAAGGAGGCAAGAGAATGAATTGAATAATCTATCAAGGCTAGATCATTAATTCTACGAAGCCCTGCCTCACCAAGTGAATAATCTATCCACATTGGATCGTGTCGTCATATCAAGAGGTAATTGTGTACCTATGGGGATCTAACAAACTATCAAAATTAATAGCCTCATCTAAAATGCATGGCCTAGACTACCCATCGGTCAATTTCTATAAGGGACTCCTAGTCTTAGTCATTCTCGTAAATTAAATTAATTTCTAATTCGTGAATGAGCATTTCTAGTCGCAGGCTCGCAATAGTACGACTAATCTTGAGTACTATCACGAGTTCGCATGATTTGCGAAACCTGACCTGCATAGGCCACCACAAAAACTTGTCACGACCCGTACCCATTTTTTTTTTTAAACGGATACGAGACGTGTCCAAGCCAGCCTACGCCGCAGTGTCGACGGTAGAACGCTGTCACGGCCATGAAGATCAAAATCACAAATAATGCTCATTCACAAAATTAATTTAATTTACAAAGATCATAAGTTTTACATTTGCAAAAAACATAAACTTGTACAATGATAGAATGACTACAACCCAACTATCTAGCTAGTCTCTAGGCTTTTGTCTGCAAGTATCCCCCGTCACTTCCCAAGCTAAGTAAATCCATGGCTAACCTGAAAATGTTGGTTTCCAGTCAGGAATGGAACGAGCACAATTCACTGAATACAATTTCAAATAAAAAAAATGACTATAAAACAAAGGTTAGGCATTAATCATGAGTTTTGAAAATAACAGTAAAGCCGTAAGAAAATCAATAGTAATAAATAGACCAATATACTTTCCACCGTTAGAAGTACCTTTGACATGTGATCGGTCTGGGGTACTACATCGTACGGTCTACGAGATCTACTGCATAAAGTAAACAAGGTCTACGAGATCTACTGCATAAAGTAAACAAGGTCTACGAGATCTACTGCATAAAGTAAACAAGGTCTACAAGATCTACTGCATGAAAGTAAACAAGGTCTACAAGATCTACTGCATGAAAGTAAACAAGGTCTACAAGATCTACTGCATGAAAGTAAACAAGGTCTACAAGATCTACTGCATGAAAGTAAACAAGGTCTACAAGATCTACAATGTCTACGAGATCTACAAGGTCTACGGTCTGATCACACATCCTTGGTACTTCTCATTCCCGACTCAATAATTTATAATAGAGTATAAAAATATCACATAACCAATGACTAATCAGTGAAATATAGTAAAGATCAATATCGAAATACAGACAATAAACTGTACTCGCCTGTGGTCCTTTGCTGTGAAACCGACAATCTGAACTACTCAATGTGCCACTATAGTCAAAACCCGTACAACAGTCTCCGGAAGCTGAAATAAACAATACCAATGATCTCAGAATAGTCCAATTAGCTAGGATTGCCTGTCCTTAAGTCCAATTCTAGACACAGGGGCAAAACGGTAATTTCGGGTCAAAACGATGTCCGCCGTTGGACCTGCTTTGCACCGAAAAGCGTGCCAGAGTCAACGATCTCTAAAGTCGTCAAACTACATGTCTACGGATCCAGTTTTCCGATACGAACCCAACCGTATGTCCAAAATTGGATTCCGGCGGGCCGTGCACAAAATCGCCCGTTGAGTGGAACCACGGGCCCGCAAAACGACGTACAATTCAACTGTCTCAGAATTGGACCAAACTTGGCATACAGGACCAAAAAAATGATACGGTCTTGCTGGCGCAAGTTTCGTCTCGATCCGACGAGTGTGCACGAAGTAATTGGGAAATTTGCACAGAGGCCGATACGGTAAATTTCGACGGATACGCATCAAATTCATCGCGCACACGCGACCAATTTGAATTCCGTCAAAGCCCACATGACCACGAAGCTGTTACGCAGCTTTCAATCCCTTCGGTGCGCGACTACGTCGCCCGGAATGGCGGGACGGACGTCGTATCGGATGATTTTATTGATTTTTCTAATATTTGAAAACGGGTTTTTGTAAAAGTTTAGGATCCAAATAACTCTGAACCTACTTGATGAAATTGGGATCCGTAAAAAGGGTCTTTGAGTCCTATAGGTGGTCTTTAATCCTGTTTAATTAGATTTCTAAATCTTTCAGTGATTCGACCGAAATCGGTCTTCAAAAACAGGGTGTTGGGACTGAATACGCATCCTGTTTTGACAGTTATTTGATCGACTTTGTGTCGATCATGCGGGAAATCTAGCGCATGACAAAAGAATATATTTAAAGGGGTTAGGAGACCTATAGATGGTGAACATACCGGAGAAGACGAGGCGCAAAACGATCGCTGAACGATCGAGAAATCGCCACCCAAAACCAGGCGTTCGCTGCTAGTGCTCTGCTCCTTCGCGTCTGTGCGCGCGCGTTGGTTCTGTGGCGGCTTTGCCGACCGCCGGTGGCCCGTACGGTGGTCCAGGGCGGCGCGAAGGGCTGCGTGGTCGACGCTGGAGTGGGTGGAGGGTGGCGTGGCTAGGGTTTTATTTTCTTTCCTCTCGACGTATATATATATACTCGACATTACGGGGTCGGCTGTGCGTGAACAACCGGGTGGGGATGTTCGGGCCTGTTGGCCTCGCGGCTGTGACCCAGTAGTGCTCGGGTTTGGGCCTGTGGGTGAGTTTACGTGGGGAGCTGTTTCCCTTAGCTGGCTCGTTATGGCTTGGCTGGTTTGGGGAAGTAAGGGCCTGGCTCCCTGTTGAGCTCGGGTGGCTCCACCTGGTTGGCCATGCTATGGGTGACCAAGTGAAAAGAGATGTGCACGGTGGACTTATAGCTGCTGATGGCAACCTAACTACCATTTGGCCTAAGCTGATGTATGGTGGTATGCACGCATGCAAGTTGTTTGTTGCAGCAACTTGCAACAAAATATATATTGCAATGGATGGAATTGAATTTCAATTTAATATATATTCAAACATTCCTTTCATATCAATTCAATTCAATTCACTACTATACTATATAATCACAATAATGACAGAGGCCACCACCATGCACTTGTTGTTTTAGGCAGTGGTTCAAGACTTATTTAGAGGGCAGAGTGTTTGGTGTGTGTACATATTTTTCTTTTCTTTTCCTTGTTCTTCTTCTATTTCTTATATATATATATATATTTTTACATGTAGATACACTCATACAATATATTTTTGTTTATACAAGTATTCATCCCTATAATATATTCATAGTCAAAAATACATACCATTCATTTTAGGAATAAACGAATACCATTTATATTATTTTGAGAATAATATAATAATACCAATAATAATAATCATAAGAATAATATAATAATAACAATAAATAATAGTGATAATAATAACCAACTAAAATGTCTACTAAGAGTTCTTGGTGAACCTATTCATACCCCCTCTTCATTTGGCCTAAAAATATTCGTACACTTATCTAAAACTCTTTATTTACAACAATTAAATAACAAAAAAAAAAATTCCGGGAAGGGAAGCTACAATGTGTGTGTGTGTGTCCTGAGTGAAGTGAGGGTGTGATGAGCTATGGCATGTGTGTGTGACATAAGGAAATGTGTGTGGGTGTGAGAGGATACATGAGAGTTGTGTGTGTGTGTTAGTGTCATGAGAGAATACATAGGTGTGTGAATAGTGTGTATATTAGTGAGAGTGAGGCAGTGGCAATCTTAGGCAAAATCAGTGAGTGATACTTGTGTGTGTGTGTGTGTAACATATATGTGTGAAAACTGAAACAGTGTGCAGGAATAGGAAATAGAAAACAGTACAAGGGAGCTAATCATTGGCAAAAAGGAAGGAAAACCAGTTCAGTCCAACCATAACCCAATCTCTGTTCAGTCCCATTCAATACCCAGAAATCTCAGTTCATTGAGAACATAAAAAATCAGTTTACAAACTCAGTTTAACAGTCCAAATCAATACATCCAGTTTTATGCCCCAAACCAAAACCAATTTAAACCAAAATCGAAACACCAATAGAACACATATAGGTGTACACATCAGAGGTTTAAACCATACTATTTAACAGTTAAAATAGGTTAAATAGGTGCTAGAAATTCATATTTAAAATCTGGAAAAACTGGAAATGAAAACTGATATTTAAGTATCAGTAAAATTGGGAAATCGAGAATTCAACATCAAAATTAGGCTAAAACATCAAACAAAAGGTTGGTAATGTATATACTAGTTGTGTACGTGTCATATGATGTATTTGTCTCCACCCAAGTGGACACAATGTGTCCAAACAAATTAAAAACCAAACAAAAACCTGGACACAGTGCAGTGAACTAAACCTCGTGTACGTGTTCACAGAGCTCGTGCACACGACACGACACGACACAAGCCTCGTGGTCATGTCCAAGTGTCGACTAGGTCTAGGGCTAGGGCTAGGACACACTGATACGTGTCCACGACACGTGTGCGTGCGATACGACACGCGTATCAGTGCACGAAATTGACAGCCGCCAACACAGTGTAAAATCGATGTAGGAGCTCGTGCGTGTCCGATACGACACGAGATGCTCTGAGACTTGGAGAGCCTTGTGTCAGTGTCAGCCCCGACCCACGTGTCAATTTTCTCGTGTCCTCGTGGCGTGTCCAGCGAGTTGTGGCCCCCGTGAAGCAGGGCAAGCAACTGCCCGTGCACGCTCGTACGCGACAGCGTGTTCACGTGTCTGTGCTGACTCGACACGACACAAAAACCACACAAAGACACAAGAAACTCATAAGCGACATATAAACCTAATTTTCTATTCATATACTTTCCTAAAAATCACTCGAAATGCCCATTGGGGCATTTCATCAAACACTTGCACCATGACACTGATACGTGTCCAAATAGGACACAAATTGGATATGAAATCTAGGGTTACCTTTTCTTACAGTTAGGTTAGGCCTAGGGCTCCCTAGATATGCAATAAAATCATAATTCTATGGTGTAGAATGAAAGTTACCTATATGTATCAAAATCCTCAAAAAGCTCCAAAGAGAGGTGTTCCTCTTAATAGCCAAACTCCTCCAATTGCTCCCAAGCTGAGATTTCTTGATACCAACAGCAAGAGGAATAAAATTAGAACCTATTACAATTGGTTTGGGTAAAAAAGGAATTGAAATGGATTTTATAGGATTTAATGAAGATGGAGACTTACCTCTTTCTAAAACTTTACAAAATTCCTAATGGAGGCTAGCCCTAACTTTGAGGAACATTAAATAGAGGGGGGGGGATCATGTGGCCGGCCATGGGCTGTTAGAATAGGCTAGGGTTCCATGGTGTGGGCCTATGGGCTTCTAAGGCTTAAGTCATTAGTCATGACTTATGAAGTCACAAGCCATTCTAGCATAATCAATTCCTAATCCCTCCAAATAAGTTCTAATGAGTTAATCCTCACTAACTTAGGTCAAGCTAAGGTTACTTAACCTAACCAAGTAGTCTTGACCTAGGTTAGTCTCTAGGTTAGTCTCCTAGTCAACACTAGTCAAAGTCAACTATAGGCCCAAAATCAATTATACTAAAAATCACATTAATTCTAATAAATCTAAATAATAAATAATAATTCCAAATAATTCCCAAAATTTCAAAAATGACCAAAATACCCTCAAGCTAGAAAAGTGGTAGTGACATAGATGAAGGAGATCCTTTGCCACATTAGACCATGAAGGATGGAGTTTGTCTATCAAGCATCCTATTTTGTGCTCAGTAGAAAAGAAGGTTCCCTTGGCTTGAACATGTTTAAGGTGTTCTTGGAACTCATGGATTTGGTCATTGATAGGTTTGTTATCTACCATGACATATCGGTTGAATGTGGAAGAATTGAATCTATCAATTCCAGCATCATCACAACCATATTCATCTTCCAAAGCATCCCAGATTTCTTTAGCGCTTTTATATTTAAAAAATATGTCGTAGAGTGACTCAGACATAGCGCTTAAGATTCTGTGGAAGCAGTGGTAGTCAATTTCTTTAGGGTTCTTAGGTTTGAAGGATGAAGAGAACATGGACACCCCTATGTCAGACTCAGTTTCATCAGAATCATTTGAGATGGGTGTGGACCCATCAATGGCAGAAATTAGGCCTAAAGTGGTCAGCCAAAATTTTATCTGGCTCTGCTACCTCTTGAAGTAGGTGCCATTGAATTTAGCAGGCTTTTCAGAAAATATCTCTTCCTTGGAAGTCATGTTTTCTAAAGTCTGTAAAATTATATTTACTCAATAAGATGGCTTTAAGCTAAAATTAACAATTAAAATGATTTTAGCAATCTACCTTCAAAATTTTAGTTTTTCAAGTTTTGATACGGTTGGGTTAGCTGTAAGGGCCGGATCCCAGCAAGCGGTACTTCACTAGGAAAACTTAAGTACCGGTCGCTTAGACGAATTTTCTCCTTGTTGACAGAAGGGCCCTTTTGGCTTATTCCCAAACAGATCTCTACTTTAGAACTTTAAAGTTGAAAGAATTTTACTAAATCAATTAATTGTTTTGTTTAGCCTAAATTTAAATATTGAGTAAAAAAAAATGCTACTCAACTAGTATTGACAAAATAGTGATACAAACAGACTACTAGTAACAGTAGTGCAAATAATATCCAATTCTTAAGGAAAATTGTGCAAATTCCTAAAGACAATTCTTAAGGACAATAGGGAATACACATTTAAACTTTTTTGTTAACAGAGGCAAATAGCAAAGTTATTTGACAACAATCAAATATTAAGCTATTTGATAGAAAGGACAATTTAAAAATTGTTAACAGAGGCAAAGAAATAGACAATATACAAATATTAAGCAAATGTTAACAGAGGCACAAAATGGACAATTTAAAATTTATTTACTATATTCGGTTTACTTGACAACAAGTAAATGTTTACTAAAGAAATAGAAGCAAGCAATCTTAAGTTGTACTATCTCTTACGAATTGTTTACTAAAGAGACAGAAGCAAGCAAACTACAATTTACGAATTTTTTACTGTCTCTTACTTGACAGCAAGCAATTGTTTACTAAAGAAACAGAAGCAAGCAATCTACAATTTACAATTTTTTTACTATATTCGGTTTAAAATATGACAGTAAGTTGTACCATCTCTTAGATTGATAGATTTTTCTTCAAAAACTTCAGATTAAAATCTGCAACAAAATAAAATAAATTAAAAGTTACCGACCTCCGGAAAGTCGTGCACGAAGCACTGTCCTAAGAGATAGTCCGGGTCTATGTGCAGACAATATCCGAACGCTCCTAGTGGTAAAATTTTCGCTCCACCGGAATCTCGTTGCCGCACACGACGTCGAGAGAATGACCTCGACTTAGCTCTGTCCAGAGCAACAAGATAACACCAACAACAATTCGAAGAAGACGAGATTTTTAGAGAGTTTCTGTAGGAAGAATAGTTTCTGTCTTTTGAGAAGGAGGAGAGGGGCTCAATATATAGCAGTTGGGTTTATGACCAATGGATAGAAAATTAAAAGACATTTAATTTGACATTAACAATTAAACAAATGTGAACCATGTTGTTCAATGTATCTGGACGGAATTTGAATAGTAAACGTTACAAAATTAAATAATTTGTAACGGTCAAAAATCTGAAGGAACAAAAAGATTTTTGGGTCTCAGCCCAAACTCGAAGAGAAAATCGAATCAGCATTCGGTGTCCGCATATGTGGAAACGTACCCGCACCCGTTACGCGCACCAAACCGAGCCGAGCCGAGCCGGACGGTGGCGGCGGCGCGCGCGTGTGGCCCTTAGGGCTACCGACATGGGACTTCAAAGAAGGAAGGAAGGGAATAGTACTATAAGCACATGTAGTGCTACTCTCTTGGCCGATGTGGGACTAATATATGTCAAAGAAGTTGAGCTTTTGCTCTTGCTGTTGTGCACAAATGTGCACACAGCCAACATTCATGATATCTATGTCAACATCTGTACTTATACTTTTATGTAACATAATGACCAGGGCCGGCCATGAGCTCATAGGAGCATGGGTCAAAAAATTTTAAAATGGGCCCCCCATACATAATGTAAAAAATATTAAAAAAAATTAAAATTAAAAAAAAAAGTTAACATCAAGATTTGACTAAAGACCTTTAGTATAGAAGTCTAGCACACTAACCACTACATCACAATAATTTTGGATTAAGAAGGGCCGATAGTACATAATAATTCTAATTTGGGTATAAAATTATTAACATATTTTTAAAAAATTATTTTTTTGAACCATCATGATCTGTGGGTCCTGTGTGGTCGTCCTGACCGTCCTGGACCAGGGTCGGCCCTGAAAATGACAAAGGTTGAACCTTCAAAAGTATATACATGTATATCACTATATGTGTTTCCTTACCATTTGACGGAGAACTGAATGAACTTTGAACTATTGAGGATTCTGATGTTTCACAGCTTATGATGTTTGTTTTTCCCAATGCACCACACCGATAAAGCTCAACCTAAATGCTTGGCATGTACTGAAAGCCGAAGGGTACTAAAGACGATCTTCTAAGGATTTTTACATTTAGTGTTGTATTTACTTAATGAGAAAATTTGTAGACATTGTTCCAGTTTATATGCATTTGGTCATTTGTAATCCGGTTTTATAATAGTGGAATTGTTATATTGTGAAAGTCCAAGAAGAAGATTTTATTCTCACACTCATTTATGGAGTCTGAGTTTTATGTACTTGTTGCAACGACTAATAAAATAGAATAATTTTGGAAGCTAGTGTATGATCCTCCTTATATCCTGCGATAATCATTGGACTGTAACAGTGGCATCTAACGCACTCTTTAATGAAAAGTAGAAGAGTGCGAGACTTCGTCACATAGTACTGAATGAGCTTATCTTAGATGTCTTTATTGCATTGGTTGATATTCGAAGTCAGTAGAATCTGACGAATTTGTTCATCAAGGGACTCGAGCAATAGCTTGTCGAGGACGACAAAAAATGGACTTGATGGAATCTTGAGGTAAAGTTTATGTATTAAACCATAAATTATTTTGTTATTAGTTCAAAAGCAACCTACTAGGCATCGCATTTTTGGTTCAAAGTTTATGATACATAAGGTATAAAGATTTGTCCAGTGAGAACATTGGTGGGGTTGGATCAAAGAACCTCTTTAGTCTACTATTCTCTCTTCGAGCAAGTCTTGTGGTAGGCTAGCTTGGAGTTTTAATGAGTTTTTAAATATTTGGAATGCTTAATATACTTTAGAGCAAGCACGGATTAGTTACACTAAAGAGGGTCTAGAACTCCATGCTATAGTGACGTGACACCAGATGGGCATTGATACCTCTGCTTCGGACCATGTCATAGCAACGAAACTGTAGAAACATGAAAAATATGGAGTTCATGCGGATTACAAATTGTCGCATAGGTACTTCGGGCCAAACAGGTCTGCATAAAGGAAAGTCGCATAACTGTTCAAAGACATATGCGGCCCATCGACGAACAGCTGTAGAAGGAAAATATGCGACCAAGGAGGAGCAGTTCGACTGATAAAGCTGACAAGTCCTGGCAAAATATGACAGTTCTGACACTTCGACAAGAAAGATAAGATGTGAGACGTCGCCCAAAAGCAGGGTTCGTACGCCTCCATGCGGCCAAAAAAGCGTCATCAAAGCCGCATGAACCTCATGCGGCCTAGCTTATGCGGCCCCAAAATTTCCAGAACTACAGGAAGCCGGAAATAATTGAGATCCAGGACGCATGCATGAGTCTCATGCAACCCCGCATGATCGAAGACTGAGAATGTTATAAGCAACGGGACACGTGGCAATCTAACCAATTCCTTAACTACCCAGATTTGCTGCAACAAAATTCCAACAAAATCGACAGATGGCAGCCCAAGAGCGGGTCTCCGCGTGCTAATCAGCCATGTGGTCGCAAGTCGTCCACGCGGCTCAAAATATATCTTATTATAAATAGCAGGGTACCATTCCCCTGCAAAGGCTAGCAACCTTCAAGAGAGAAGCACTTTCTTCATGAGCTAGAGGCTGCATCAGATAGTCCACGGAGTAAGGCAGAGTCGATAGCACTTTCCCGAGCCTCCACCGTCACCCCCCAGAATCAAAACTAAACAATTGTACTTAGATTGTTTCCTAGGCTTTCTTTATAGGTTCTTTTTTGTACAAGCGAGTTTGCAATCAATTCCAGTGTTCTATAATACATGTTGTTGATTTTTTATGGCAAACAGTAACATTGTAAAGAGACATGTAGGTTAGGACCTTATGCTATAGTGGTGTGATACCACATGAGGTAGTGAGATCTCGACTTTGGGTCATGTCATAGTAGCGTAGCACCTCAAAGAGACATGTAGTCTCATGCTGCAAAAGTTTAAATCTTGGAAAAAGAACTCACCTATGTGCATAAACAGAAATGTATGTCGTCTCTGTAGAAAAATATGTAGACACCCAAGATACATACGTAGAAATCATGTTAGCACATGACCTTTAACGTGCAACCAGAGGAACGTTTAATGTAATTGTGTGAGTAAGAAGAACTGTAGCTATGATACTAAATTCAAGACTTGGTCCCTTATGTATTGTACTATAGTTCGACCCATAAGGAAAGATTCAAATCGTTAGCAACTTTTATCCTAATGCACGATGTACAATCATTGTGGGATCGACGAAGATAGTTGAATCTCGCTTTGAGCGAAGATGATCTTTATCATCCCAGCAGTTGACAGTTTGAACAGTTCTTCACTGCTATAATTAGAGCTTTTCTTTGTAATCAACAACTTTGTTGCTATCTTTGAACAGCTTCATAGCTAGTTATTAGTGATTTTCATCGATGTCAAAACTATTAGCACATTTACTTGCTTATTTTTTTCACTTTTGTGCTTCAATCTCTCATAGACTTTGTATGGATATTTTTCTAAAGTTTGAATAACATATATCTGTAGGAGGGCAGGATAAAGAAGATAGACAAAGTAAACTTCATCAAGAATCAATACCCAAAAGAGTTGAGACAACTTGGCATCTCAATACTGAGAGCAGGTCTGTTGTTCCCTTTATCCTGTCCCAATTATGTCCTCCTTTTCTATTACATGTGGGCCACCATCCATTTATCTACTTCCGTGGCGCACATGTAATAGGGAGGAGGACAGAATTGAAACACAATAAATGGAACAACAAATCTGCTCCCTTACTGACTATGACCGAAAAATGATTACCAATATAATGTTTCGGCACTCACTCGTAGCCAATAGATTACTAAATAACAGTATATATCAATTGAGTTTATTAGAAAATTAAAACTTGACAACAATGCTGACCTGACACTGCAAGTGAACCCTTCTGATGCATGCATGAGGGGGAAAAATTGATACAGTAGGGGGTATCAAAGTTTTGATACCCCCTATGTATGACAGGTAGGCCCCTTCCGTTATGTAAAACGTGTACACATATATAATATAAATTTTGAGGGGCCCCAAACTTTGATACCCCCTACTGTATCAAAGTTTTTCTCCATGCATGATGAAGTGTTATCAATAATCATACGGGTCTAAGAAAAAAAAAACAAAGCCTCTATCTTCTCATAGTTAAAACCAAACTAATCCAACAGCTCCGCCGATCAAATAGATTCGTACTTCGCTTGTGTGAAACCCGAAATTTCTAGAATCATTAATTGTTGGATTTTATTAGCCTGTAGCGTAATATTAGTCTTAGTTTTATTATTATTATTATTACTATTATTATTATTATTATTATTATTATTATATTATTAGTCCGATCAGAAAAGTATTATTTTTAAAATTAATTGGATTTTTGATTGTGGTCCAGTCCCGATTTCGTGCCCGGGGTCCGACCCCGAACTCGAACCCGACTTCCGTTTCCTGAACCCAATTTCGTTTCCAGTCTCTAATCCGTCCTTAAATCTTTTAATTAAATTATTAGCCTTGATATATATGTAAAAATCTATTTTTTGTTAAGAAAAAAAATAATAGAATAAAACAAAACCTTTTTTCTCCCCCACGACCTGGCCTCCATGACCAGGCCGTTTCCCCCAAATACTCCTCTAATCTCTCATAGCCACTCCACGTTTTCTTTTTCTCCTTCAAAGCACACTCCCTTCCACACAAAAGCACCAGCACTCCCCTCTTTTTCCCTCACTCTCAATCTCATTCTCTCTCTCAATCCCAAAATTCTCCTTCTCCAGAACCCATTTTCCGTGCCCGCTGCTTTTCGGCACCCGTCGTGCCCCGCTCCAGCACAACTCCCCGGCGCCCTGTCTCCCCGGCCGGCAGCCCCTCCAGCGTCCAGTCACCTCTGCGGCCAGCCGTGCATTCGCAGCACCTCCGTGCGCACATCAGCAGCACGCCAGGCCCCCTTCCGCGCGGTGCCAGCCGCCGGACCCCTCGTCGGCTGACCACCGTCCGTCCGCCCCGCTCGGCCGGACCCTCCCCTTGCAGCCTCGCCGGCAACACAGCCCGGCCAGCGCCCCGCGCTGCCCGCCTTCTCGAGGTCAGAGCTCCAGCTCCTCCCCGGCGCAGCCCCGGTGCAGCCCGCACGGCCCTCCGCCGCGCACCCGCAGCTCGTCCCGGTCCCGACCCGAGCAACCGCTCCCACGTGGCCGCGTATCCGCGAGCCCCGTCCCACTTCTGGTGACCCGCTGGTTCTCCGATCCGCTTCTCGGTCGTAGCCGCCGTCTCTCGGCCACCCCGAGCTCCATCCGTTGTTCTCGTGCCCCGATCCGCTGTCCGCAGCGTCTCGTAGGTCCAGGTCAGCTGTTTTCGTAACCGATCTTTGCTGTTCACATATTTTGGAGTTTTTCCGAGTCCGCAAAATTTATTTTTCTCCTATTTACATCTGAGAGCTCTAGTCGAGCACCCGAGGTATAATTTTGTGTCCCTATGTTCCTGTCACGCCCCGCTCCCGTAGGAGCGATCGTCCTCGCTAAGGCGTGATGCCGCACGAGCCTAGATTGCGCTCGTGTAAGGCAGTTTCATAACTACCGATTACATCGGCGGCGACGGGGTCGTCGCACAGAAGTCCTAAGCAGAAATATTGAAACATGCAGCGGAAATTAAGAACAAGTACACATGAACACAGGTCATTCAAAAGAAGCTCTTTATTGATATTGAATACAAGATTACATTTGTGGGCGCAAGGCCAAATTACAAGTCTCTCGTGCTTACTTTTCTCTCGATTACAAGTCACTTTGCTCTCTCTCATCTCTCGATTACAATGCTTGTGTCAGCGGAAGCTTCGGAAGGCGATGTCCATACATTATATCCTGTATAAGTCTTCAGTCCATGCGGCCGCACGCTTCGAATCGCCAAGGAACTCCGTGCCTCGACGCATCCAAGCGAGCTCCATGCCACGGGCTTCTACATATGCCTGCACATGAAACACTGTGTGGATGTCAGTACTCAACTGTACTGGTGGAGTGAGCTCCTCGCCCACCTATACAAAACCAACACATTTTATTTACTTTGTGCAACATAAACCCTTTTACGATTGTCTTTCTATTCTTGCCTTAGGATTAGTTTTAGGACCGACGCCTTTGCATACTTGTGTCTAAGGACCATCCCGTGCTTACACAACGACGTTAACTCATATCTTTTGCCTTAGACCCTTGTCGTGCCAATAACGTTAACCTATCAAGTCGTGTTTGCCTTACGGCCATAATCAGAGATGCAACTACACGAAAGACTCCATTTCCTTGCCTCTAGACCTTTCTCGTGCTTGCATTATCGACGCACCGACTTATACTTGTCTTTTGTGCCAACTCTGGGACGTAACGACTCTATCGTGCCATAACTCGATTCGTGCTTCAATATCTCCGAGGCAGCGCCTCCTTGCTTAGTCTCGCCTACACTTGGGTTGTGACAACGCGGTCGTTCCTCAAACTTCGAGGTCGTGCCCAGCAACTCAACGTAACTTCACACAACTTGTCCTACGGCCCTTCTCGACTTAACTTGCAATAGCTCAAGCCTAACTCATGCAACTCTATGCCAACAACTTAACACTCGACGCCACATCTCGTGCCAAAGCACGCCGCCTTCGTTATAGCCAAATCTTAGGCCTAGACCTTGTGTTCTCTAACTTCATACATATCCAACTCAACTCAATCCAAAGGCACACACGCGGATTGTCGCCCGTGCTGACACATCTATATGAAAGGTCACTGGCATTAACTAGCCATCGTGGACATAGCCTGGCATTCGGGACCCTTGCACCGCCGGTTGCGATCCTTGATGCAAGTCCCCGACCTACCGGTTACTTCATACCCAGCTCGGCTATAACCTATTTCTTCCTAGGCCGAGTCGGTGCCCATGGCCCAGGGCTGCCGCTCGAAGAAACCATCGCCATTGTCGACAAGTTGTCCATGACCACGCGCCTACGCTAACTTCTAGACTTAACGTAATGCATGGTCTCATCATCATCACTTAGTTCCTTTGCTTTACTCTTTCCACTTTTCATACTTCATTCGCAGAGCCCAAACCAGGGTTGCCTCGGCGACTGAACCACAGTCCCGACATATTTCCTCTCGGCGACTAACCATCGCTTAGACCTAACGTTTTTTGAACTCAGGGAACGACTACTGCATAGCCTTCCAACTTAACTTGAACATAACGTGTTTCCTTAAGTATCGACCGACCATGGCTAACTTTCCACTGAACCAACCGTGGCTCGTGCCTCTAAACCGACTCGTGTTCTACGCAACGCTGTCGCCCAAGTCATACCTTATATGACGGGCCTTGGGATCGTGGGACTATTTAACTTGACAACCGCAGAATGAGCGGGACAGTACTTGGAATGACTTAGGTCGACCGGCATAACTTTGCCTAACTTACTCAAGCCTACAACTTAACCGAGAGACGAGCAAAGGCTATGCCAAGCCTTGCGTAGTGGAACCGTGCACGCTTTATCAAGCGTTTATGCGGGCGACGCCTACGACTTAGGCAAGTTCATAGTTTTGTGTCAAAGACCAACTTTCCTTCTCCCAAGCCACGGGACGAAGGACCGAGTGTCATTTTCAAAGCACGCCGTGCACCAACTCTAAGCCGACCGTGGGACGTTTTCCATGTTCTAACTCATTTCGATCCGTCGGGATTATTCCCTTAGCTATGTGGATTCGTCTCTTTTATTATTAAGCCTACTTGTACAAGTTGAAAACACGATTTATTATGTGAAGGCAAAGATGAGGCAAGATCACCGAAACTACCCCACCTGAGCGAGCGGTCGTCTTGACCGAGCGAGCCTTCGAGCAGCCGTTGCAAGGCTAAGTTCCAACGCCGTCGGCGTTTCGATTTTTTCGATTGACTTTGCGGGACGGGGCACTACAGTCCCTTCCCGTAGCTAGTCTGTGATGACGCGGTCCCGATCCCGTTTCTGGAATCGGTATTTTTATCGTTGCTTTTGGGTGATATGTATAGCATCGGTTACGTCGCGGCATATTTTGCTATGTTTGGATATATTGTGATGTGGTTCACTTTTGGGTTGGATATTCATTTTTGGTTTGGTGATCTCTGGTTTGGGATATTTAATTGTGTTGTGGTTGGCATCCTCCCAGGATTGGGTTGTCCCAATTACAGAGGAGAGGCTGCCCAAATTTTCAGAAAATATTTTAAAAAGGGATTTTCTTATAAAAATTAGCAATTTGAATAAAACCTATTTTCCAAAGAAAACCGGTCTTTGCAAAATGATTTATAGATTAGATTTGTTGGTTTTTGGATTTTATAGATTTTGTATCACCAGTTAGGCGACGACCAAATCGGTCGAATGAGCCCCGACGAAACGCAAACGATACAGGGTCACCTGTACGTTAAGGCGTTAGCCAGCAACATGAGATTGCACGACCAAGTCTGAGCCTCTTTAATTTTAATTAACTATAATTTATTTTAGAACTGGTACTGCATTTAGTATTTATGGTGCAGGACCTCGGCCTACTGTTTGAACCGTTCGCGGCACTCAGAGCTCGCCTTAGGATTAATTAATTTATGTAAATAATTTATAAAGGGCACAAGCCCAGTTTTTCTTTTATTTCTCTGTGACCCTGTATTGTGTAGCGTAGCTTTTTCTTATTTTTTTGGAATGTTAATTTTGCCGTTAAACACGTAAAATATAAAATGGATATATTTATTTTATAAAAAAAATTAATAAGTTTTCTCATAATAAGTAACCTGGTAATTTAGCAATTCACATGTTTTCTCATTTAAAAGAAAAAGTCTAGTTATATATATATATATATATATATATATATATATATATATATATATATATATATATATATATATTAAAATATATATATATATATATATATATATATATATATATATATATATATATATATATATATATATATATACATACTTAAAATACAAAATTTTGCCAAATTAACCGGTAATTGCTATTTTTCCCAAATCAGTAACCGACTTATTTAATTAAAATGATAAACGAACGTAGTTTGCGACGTTAGACAATTTTCCGGTAGATTAACTTAATAACTTAAAATCTGACTAGGGTCTGCTTCTAGAGATTGTAACTAGCACACCTAGAATGGTTTCTATGGTTCTAAGTCAAGGTTCTCAACTGTAGGATCTCGGAGACAAACTTGACTTCCTCCTCGGTACCGACATTCCCTATCCAGTCAATTAACAGAGGCAAGTTACGGTTATGTTTTCTTGTATTTTATTTAGTAATTGTCAAGTTGCATGTTAAACCACATTGCTACACGGAACCCTCTCCTAGGGTTCAAATATTGATTGATATTGATTATGGGGATTGGAAGAATAGTGTATCGTTTATGGCCAATACCCCTCATATTGCATATTGATTGTACGAGCTTACCTCTCTTACACACGGGGATAAGCCGTATCGCGTCGCTAGGATGCTATTGTACAACCCAAGCCGGTCATAGACGTTGCACATTCAAATCATATTGTTTTAAATTGTTAAATTGTTGAAAAATATTGTTTCAACTGTTTAGCCTGCACTTTTCTATTATTACTTGAAATGTGAGATACATATTCGTACTTGCTCCCTCCTGAATGGAGACCAACATTTTTAGGTGACATTGAGGATGCTGAGCTATTGTACAATAGCTACTATGATCCGGTATTGTATCCTGTGGTTTTGCCAGAGTCCCCCTTGGAGGACGCAGGACCTGAGACCGACGAGCCGACCGCCTAGCTAGTTGTTTTTAGTTTTTCTAGTTTTATTGTTTGGAGTTTGTTAATTTGAATTCAGTATTTATTTCAGTTCTTCCATTTTCAGTTGTACTTTTCGGTTGTTGAATAAAAGTTTTAAAATTTTTGTATATTGAGTTGTGACAAATGTATAGATGTTGTTGTGAATACCTGCATATAGAACAGCTTACTACCGCCGTCTCACAACGGTGCAGGCTGGGCTTGATTCGGTTCGACCCAATAATTTGGGATCGGATCGTGACATATTTTTAGTGGTGGCCCATGCAAGTCGAAACAACAACTTAGGTAAACATATCTAGAAACAATTAGAACACTAGAACATTGATTTGTCATAACATAGGTCCGAATTATTATAAATAAATATTTTTGTTTGTTATAGACTGGTAGGCTACCTTGCTTATGTTTTGCATCCTAAGTCTTATCCAGCATAGGCCGATTGTATGGTGGTCTATTTTACTATCTACTTTAGTTTCTAGATTTTATATATGTTTTAGTGTTCCTTGGCTTTCTGAGGTTATTTTCCTCCATATCCTTATCATACTTCAGCATTCCTTAGCACGCATACTCTTTTGTTATTTATGGATTAGGATTAGATTCTTCCCAATCTCCTTCTTCAACAAACCTATTTCAAAATTTTCAATTAGTTGATCAAATCATACTTCTCTATCTTTATTTAGAATCTAGATCTATTTTACTATTTAGAGTTTCTAATTCTCATTTAGCAAACTTGGTAAACTTTTATCTATCCAGAGTATTTTACGACTAGTGTATCCAACCATTTATCTTGACATTATTTTCAATTAACTTTCTTGGGACCAATCCCGAACCAAATTCTTCTGGAACTATAAAGCCCCAAGGTTAATTATTACTAAAAGAATTGGTTCAACTTAGCTTGTTCATGAATCTTCCAAGGGAATTATTTTCCAAAAGATAATTCCAATATTGATTGATATTTCCTAAGTTATTCTAAGACCAAGAATATTTTCATTTGTTGATTTCCTCCACTCAACTTGAAACCTTACTCTCTCTAAGAACTTCTTGATCAGTTCAAGATCTAGAAAGCTTTTAAACTCAATGCTTGAGTATTATGAAGCACGAACGGTCAGAGATTTGATTCCATCCGAATATTGAATTTCCTTTAGTCGTTGAATTTTTTTTTTTGAATTATCGAATTATCCCTTTGAAATTTCCATGGACAAAGTTAAGAAAATATTCAGTGATCTAATATGGATTCACACATATGCGT
Source organism: Iris pallida (assembly GCA_029216955.1). Classification (NCBI taxonomy): domain Eukaryota; kingdom Viridiplantae; phylum Streptophyta; class Magnoliopsida; order Asparagales; family Iridaceae; genus Iris; species Iris pallida. Next base: position 16,566,566 of record JANAVB010034617.1, read on the forward strand.
CGCAACCATCTATTTGAATTATAGAGACTGCGAGTATACTGCAGCCAGTTGCGCACTGGCGTGACATAGACTCTAAGTTAAAGTGATTCATGTGTTGGTAGATTTTCGAATATTATTGAGACTATGTCCTAAATGCATCAGATTTGCCCCTACGTTGCTCAGCCATGAAATGGATAAAGTTGATATACTACTCGGAAACCTATTATTATTCAAGTTATGGAGCCAAAAATTCACTGCAGTCAGGTGCACTCTGGCGAGGCATGAATTAGAGGCAAAATGACTTCGGATATATATGGTTCCGGGTACTATTGAGACTATATCCCTGTTATAAATATATCATGTTTGGCCTCTCATCACCATTGATAACTTTACAAGAATTGTCTTGATCCGTTTAAATTTTGGATTATTTGGAATCTTAGCGACTAGTTTAAATTTTCAGAAATTATTTCTATAGGACTCATATGGGAATTTCAGTTGATTTTCTAGGACTATTTTCTAACATTTTAGTACCATCAAATTATTCTGACTTTTGTCGATTAGAGGATTTGCATTTCTACCGGTTGTCTCTATTTTCATAAATCTCTTATCACGAGCTTGAAGGAATAGATTTCCTATAAAATTCTACTTGATCTTCCTAGAACTTATTAGGACCATATCAATCTCTATTGACTCAATTTCTTTCCTGTTTCAACCTTAGTACGTTGTATATATATACATATATATATATATATATATATATATATATATATATATATATGTATATTTTATATTAATTTATTAATTTATTTATTTTTTATTAATATTTTTCTGGAAGCTGTAGATAGTTGTGGTTAGCTTTATATATTAAATAGTTAATATACATCTTGTAGATGACTATATGTTAATAGTTGATAGCCATATGCGGGAGAAACATAGATTGTTACCTATCTCATTTCTAGTTAGGGCATATTTGGGATCAATATTAGTTTTGTATCATTTCCTTCTGATTCCATAAGAAGATTTACTATTCATGCACCAATCTAATCTCTATAGCACCAATCATCTCGCATCATATATCGGTCATCTTAGTGGACATGACATAACTCATCGGCTAAGTCATAATCCAACAATTCTATATTCCACCCAACTTGTTATTCATGTGACAACATCATCTACCGACAGGGTCTATTACATATCGCTGCACCTCGATACTTATTTGTGTTCCAGCCATTCGACTCTCGTAAGGAACATCTACTCTTTCGTACATCAAGGGACAAGTACCCATTCTCTATGCCTCAAAATAGTTAAGGGTCATAACTTGTTAATTCGGGACATCAATTTCCTTCAAGCACACTGCACCACGTGCTAAGATCATCTATTCCACAAGCCCATTCTCTAACTTTTCGGTCGTCGATGCAACTCTCTGCATCTTCTAAATCATTCGCAACATCCCGATAAGCGTCTAACATTACCATCAGTTCTATCGATATTCAACATGCAATTTCTTTAACTCAATTCCAACATCGTTCAATAATCGGTCCATAGTTATTCCCGCAAAATCATTCGATAGCAACACCACACTATCGTTACCAAGCCTACAATCCTTCTACCCAACTGATTCAAGTACTCGCCTGAATCTGAAATTCTTTTCTTTTCCAACCAAGGCATCATTTCATATTCTCAATTCTCTTATTACCCAACTTAATGCTAACCGATAAGGTCTAGCGATGGTTTATCTGAACAAATCAAAATCTCACAACGGTCATCCAACTTAACAATTAAGGAACACGCCTAGCCAACATGTATCAATCGTAAGCTCAGCTACGATTCGATACCACCCACTACCTTATAGGTAAAGCAATGACAAAATCATAGACACATCAAGGGTCAAGGGACATCTTATCACTACGAGGGTATATACAATATACCACTCAGAGCTCAAGCCATTCCCAACACAATATTCCTTCGCATCAAACTGACATCCACTATAGACTATACATCCTGCAGTGGTTATGCTGACCACAAATACCGACTCAAAATTCGGTCGATTCCCATTCACTGAAATTCATTCACATACTGTTCCAACATACCATGCCATCACCCACTGTCGATTGTTGCATAACAATCGATTCAAAGAATCCCACACATAAGACATCCAGCATACATCACAAACTTACGCATCGCATCATTGTTATTCTTTTTGGTATCTTTTAGAAATTCAACAAAGCACACATATCACAGCCCACATATTTAGACTTATTGTATGGAACACCCAGTGAGAGGTTAGAATGATCAACGAACTTTCAGTCAAGGGTACAACATAGAATATTTTGGAAGCAACACAGAATAATCGCAGAAGCACTATGAGTCATCATAGAGGCAACTTTGATTTCATCGCGGAAGCAACTTTGAGTATTCGCGGAAGCAACTTTGATTCACCGCGGAAGCAACTTTGAATAATCGCGGAAGCAATCTTTGAATCATCGCGGAAGCAGCTTAGAATCATCTTAGTAGCAACGTTGATTCGAAACAAATCGAATAGGAATCCAAGGACGTAAAGCCGTGCTCTGATACCATTATGTCACGCCCCGATCCCGGAGGATCGAAAACAAGCCACTGGCGTGATGCCGTACAAGTCTAGATTGCACTTGTACAAGGCAAAACCATTACAGTTCCTGGTAATTCTCAGAAAACATCGATAAGGCAGCGGAACCAAGCAGATAAATTGAAGTCACACAATTTATGAAGAAATGTATCTCTTTATTGATATTCAAAATGGATTACAAGACTTGCAGCGGAATACAGAGTTTACAACTGAATACAAGACTCTTGAGTAGCCAACTGAATGTATACACTTGCCCTTTAGGCTACAAATGAATATACCGACTTCTTTATAATGACTTGCCAATTTGGCTACAATCTCACTGGTACATCTGAGTTCCACTGTTCCATACATTATGTCCCGTATAGCAGAAGACATCGTCTTGAAAGAAGAGCTTCTGCACACCCATCCGATTTATCGATGCCAAGCACTGATTCACAGGATTACCCACAAGCAAACACCTGTAATATTGCCCACAACGTGGGTCAGTACATCATCAATGTACTGGCGAGCGGTGCTGGCCCAACTCACCTAAGAAGACAACACTAAGTAATCATGCTACAGAACATTATTAACAGTGGTCTTTCTTGTTGCCTTAGGGTCAATTTCATGTTATAGCCGACAAGAAGTAAAGCATGCAAATCTCATAGCCAACATAATTTAAAGCATACTGTTATCACCCTTTGGTGATTCTTACCCACGGTCGTGTAGCCATCCCTGTACATTTATAATACTTACTCTGCCTGCACAAGACATTGTTAGAAACAATATCATGATTCAATATGAATATCACCGTTCAGGTGATTCTTACCAACAGCCGACATCCTTCCCTGTATTTGAGTAATAACTTACTCTGCCTGCATAAGACATCATTAGCACCTGACCTATCTATATGAAGGTCACTGGCGACACGCCATCCTGGACCGTCTTACAAGTATACAGCGCCCTTGCCAGTGCAGGTAGCTAGCCCCACTGCAAGTCCTGTATACCGTGCTACTACTTCAGCACTGCCACTACTTCGGTATTGGTTTCCCCTAGGACGAACCGGGTTCCATGGCCCAGGAATACCGTTCGAGAAACCACCTTGTCGACAAGTTGTCCATGACCATACAACTATATGCAACTTATCTAAGAAGAAAACATATAATGCATGATAAGGAAAAACTAAGCAAAACCATCATTCTCATTCGTATTGCCATCTTGTCCTCCAACCATCTTGCCTTGAGCCAATGCTCACATTATCATCTGCCCAATCCAGGGTCTTGACGTAATCAACATTCTACATCGGCGACAGGATAATAGAATGTTGTTACCTAATGCCTTGCCACATCTTTGATACCAAACATCTTTCCAACCAAACTCAATGTACTCACCGCCCAATTTCTGGGACTTAGCATCTGTTTAGCATTCATTCATTTGAATGCAATTCAAGCATACTCACTGCCCAGTTCTTGGGTCTTAGCATCTGTTTTACCATTTATTCATTAAGCCAAAGCTCAATATACTCACCGCCCAAGTATTTGGGACTTTGCCATCACCTGTCATGTAATTCATCGCAACAGTGTACAAGCATACAATTCATCTAGCCACACCAGTTTACGTTCATGTGATTATTATCTTTCATTATCTTTCCAAATTCCATGCAAGGTGTTATTGAACAAACTCAACTAGAAACATAGCATACTCATCCCTATTTTAAGCGTGAAGCTAAAGGATCTTTGAAGGGTTCAACACTACTCACATTCATAGGACGATTCCCGCCACGATCGCATAGACTTTCAAGCGATCCTTCGCATATTCTCAAGTCCAACAAGGCTTCATCGAACCAACCATCCATCATAAGGCATCTTGCGGGTCGGGGCACTACAATATATACCACCCAGAAAAAGTTTCGTCCTCGAAACTTAAAACAAAACTCATCCCCAAAACTTCGACCAACTTACTTCTCAACGATCAACTTATACCATTTAATATTTCTCCGTAATATCTCGATTGATTTCAAGTAATGTACCGTCTCGTTACAGCAGCCCAATTGATTCAACAAAGTTTACTATCTTTGATCTTTCCTCCGACACTCGTGCAAATCCTTAGCACATGATAATCCTCTCCGTGGCTTCGTTTGAATTCAGCATACCACTTAGTTGGAATCATACACATATTTTAGGCGTCCCCGAAATACATGTACTTCAGCCAAGTTCAGGGATAGAGAAAGCGAACGAGCTACGGTGTACCTTTCTTTTCGAACATCAGTAATTCTTTTTGAGCATCTCGTATAATCCCACTTTGTTTATTCAATATTCCAACCAATTACTAAGACGATAGATGTCGCCAATTCCAATTCGATAAATTTTCCTCAACCGATCCAACATTTCAAAATATTCAAACTTAGATGTATCAAGTATTCCTTTCAAGTTCATTGTCATTCATGCCACCAAAGTTGATAAATCCCATAGCAACATTTTATTTCGATACCCCGATTCTCATCGGTCAAATCTTGTACTCATCATCGTTCGCATCCATACACATTGTTTGCAACTCATAAATTCTCTCGATCCTGATTCATCCATCAAATTGTACCATCATCCTACTCTAGTAATATTTTTCATTGCACTCAAATGTTTCTTCGTATTGATCAAGCCAACAATATTATCCTCTTGCATAGGCAACTATCATATTCCAGCAACATTAATTCTGAGGGTCATTCATATTCACATTCGCCGATCTCGGCTACATGCACTATCCAATTCCATCATTACACTTATCCTCAATCTTGATCCGGTCAATAAAATTATTCCAACTATCTCAAAGCACTACCAACAATTTTCGCAGCTCAATATCAATCAACCAATCCAACCAGTTCTAACAATTCCCAACATTTCAACCAAGGCAACTCAATTTTCGAAACCAACATGATCCGTCATCCCATCCAACATTATAACATCAAAATTTCCCAAATATCTATTCCATTCCAAAGCCTACCTTCCAACACATCTTATTCATTCCAACTATACTCACGCAACACCAATAGGGACATCCTACGGTTTTCTAATAGTCAACTTAGCATACAATCAAGTCTCTACGGTCAGCTAATCTAAGCTAAACCAGACATTCAGCTAACCCATATGAGATGAGTAGCTATCAGGGACATACTTATCTCTTATCTTAGAGGCAACCAATTCTCAACATAGGGCAACTCTATGGTCTGACCAACTTAGGGACATGGGACGCCACCCCAATCTTATGAACTTATACCCAACGCGAACAACTGAAGAACATAGCCAACCAATCTGAGACTTAAGCAAGCAACCAACAATCTAGGCAACAAACCGACACTCTAGGCAACCAGCCAACAATCTAGGCAACCAACCGACAATCTAGGCAACTAGCCAACAATCTAGGCAACCAACCGACAATCTAGGCAACTAGCCAACAATCTAGGCAACCAACCGACAATCTAGGGTCAAGTCTTTCTACCCGTACTCATACTTGAGTCATACCCAACGAAGCCTCATTCTAGACTTACCCGCAACCGACAAAATCTATCCGACAATCTATCCAATAATTCTATCCCACAACTCTATGGGCCAATCTCGAAGCTATCATATAAAATTCCTTAATCGAGTATCCAAGATTTCAATTTCCAACTTGCATGGACATAGCATCACTTGTTCAATCCGACTTGCATCCTCATATCGTACTCATATGTCTATTCAATCGGGTCAACTATTCTGAATCATCATCCGACATTGTTATCTCAATACTTTATCACTTATGATCTCTTTCCTACGGTCTCTTTGCGACATATTCGTTTCCCACATTCTTAGATCATCGATACGGTCTGTACTCTTTTAACCAACAAAAATAAGGTAACTATAATCATATTTCTTCTGAGGCATCATTTATAAATTTTCTACACCAACACGGTCATCTCTTAGCAATTCACGTTAACCATCAATATTAGTTTTGTATCATTTCCTTCTGATTCCATAAGAAGATTTACTATTCATGCACCAATCCAATCTCTATAGCACCAATCATCTCGCATCATATATCGGTCATCTTAGTGGACATGACATAACTCATCGGCTAAGTCATAATCCAACAATTCTATATTCCACCCAACTTGTTATTCATGTGACAACATCATCTACCGACAGGGTCTATTACATATCGCTGCACCTCGATACTTATTTGTGTTCCAGCCATTCGACTCTCGTAAGGAACATCTACTCTTTCGTACATCAAGGGACAAGTACCCATTCTCTATGCCTCAAAATAGTCAAGGGTCATAACTTGTTAATTCGGGACATCAATTTCCTTCAAGCACACTGCACCACGTGCTAAGATCATCTATTCCACAAGCCCATTCTCTAACTTTTCGGTCGTCAATGCAACTCTCTGCATCTTCTAAATCATTCGCAATATCCCGATAAGCGTCTAACATTACCATCAGTTCTATCGATATCCAACATGCAATTTCTTTAACTCAATTCCAACATCGTTCAATATTCGGTCCAGAGTTATTCCCGCAAAATCATTCGATAGCAACACCACACTATCGTTACCAAGCCTACAATCCTTCTACCCAACTGATTCAAGTACTCGCCTGAATCTGAAATTCTTTTCTTTCCCAACCAAGGCATCATTTCATATTCTCAATTCTCTTATTACCCAACTTAATGCTAACCGACAAGGTCTAGCGATGGTTTATCTGAACACATCAAAATCTCACAACGGTCATCCAACTTAACAATCAAGGAACACGCCTAGCCAACATGTATCAATCGTAAGCTCAGCTACGATTCGATACCACCCACTACCTTATAGGTAAAGCAATCACAAAATCATAGACACATCAAGGGTCAAGGGACATCTTATCACTACGAGGGTATATACAATATACCACTCAGAGCTCAAGCCATTCCCAACACAATATTCCTTCGTATCAAACTGACATCCAATATAGACTATACATCCTGCAGTGGTTATGCTGACCACAAATACCGACTCAAAATTTGGTCGATTTCCATTCACTGAAATTCATTCACATACTGTTCCAACATACCATGCCATCACCCACTGTCGATTGTTGCATAACAATCGATTCAAAGAATCCCACACATAAGACATCCAGCATACATCACAAACTTATGCATCGCATCATTGTTATTCTTTTTGGTATCTTTTAGAAATTCAACAAAGCACACATATCACAGCCCACATATTTAGACTTATTGTATGGAACATCCAGTGAGAGGTTAGAATGATCAACGAACTTTCAGTCAAGGGTACAACATAGAATATTTTGGAAGCAACACAAAATAATCGCAGAAGTACTATGAGTCATCATAGAGGCAACTTTGATTTTATCGCGGAAGCAACTTTGAGTATTTGCGGAAGCAACTTTGATTCACCGCGGAAGCAACTTTGAATAATCGCGGAAGCAATCTTTGAATCATCGCGGAAGCAGCTTAGAATCATCTTAGTAGCAACGTTGATTTGAAACAAATCGAATAGGAATCCAAGGACGTAAAGCCGTGCTCTGATACCATTATGTCACGCCCCGATCCCGGAGGATCGAAAACAAGCCACTGGGCGTGATGCCGTACAAGTCTAGATTGCACTTGTACAAGGCAAAACCATTACAGTTCCTGGTAATTCTCAGAAAACATCGATAAGGCAGCGGAACCAAGCAGATAAATTGAAGTCACACAATTTATGAAGAAATGTATCTCTTTATTGATATTCAAAATGGATTACAAGACTTGCAGCGGAATACAGAGTTTACAACTGAATACAAGACTCTTGAGTAGCCAACTGAATGTATACACTTGCCCTTTAGGCTACAAATGAATATACCGACTTCTTTACAATGACTTGCCAATTTGGCTACAATCTCACTGGTACATCTGAGTTCCACTGTTCCATACATTATGTCCCGTATAGCAGAAGACATCGTCTTGAAAGAAGAGCTTCTGCACACCCATCCGATTCATCGATGCCAAGCACTGATTCACATGATTACCCCCAAGCAAACACCTGTAATATTGCCCACAACGTGGGTCAGTACATCATCAATGTACTGGCGAGCGGTGCTGGCCCAACTCACCTAAGAAGACAACACTAAGTAATCATGCTACAGAACATTATTAACAGTGGTCTTTCTTGTTGCCTTAGGGTCAATTTCATGTTATAGCCGACAAGAAGTAAAGCATGCAAATCTCATAGCCAACATAATTTAAAGCATACTGTTATCACCCTTTGGTGATTCTTACCCACGGTCGTGTAGCCATCCCTGTACATTTATAATACTTACTCTGCCTGCACAAGACATTGTTAGAAACAATATCATGATTCAATATGAATATCACCGTTCAGGTGATTCTTACCAACAGCCGACATTCTTCCCTGTATTTGAGTAATAACTTACTCTGCCTGCATAAGACATCATTAGCACCTGACCTATCTATATGAAGGTCACTGGCGATACGCCATCCTGGACCGTCTTACAGGTATACAGCGCCCTTGCCAGTGTAGGTAGCTAGCCCCACTGCAAGTCCTGTATACCGTGCTACTACTTCAGCACTGCCACTACTTCGGCATTGGTTTTCCCTAGGACGAACGGGGTTCCATGGCCCAGGAATACCGTTCGAAAAACCACCTTGTCGACAAGTTGTCCATAACCATGCAACTATATGCAACTTATCTAAGAAGAAAACATATAATGCATGATAAGGAAAAACTAAGCAAAACCATCATTCTCATTCGTATTGCCATCTTGCCCTCCAACCATCTTGCCTTGAGCCAATGCTCACATTATCATCTGCCCAATCCAGGGTCTTGGCGTAATCAACATTCTACATCGGCGATAGGATAATAGAATGTTGTTACCTAATGCCTTGCCACATCTTTGATACCAAACATCTTTCCAACCAAACTCAATGTACTCACCGTCCAATTCCTGGGACTTAGCATCTGTTTAGCATTCATTCATTTGAATGCAATTCAAGCATACTCACTGCCCAGTTCTTGGGTCTTAGCATCTGTTTTACCATTTATTCATTAAGCCAAAGCTCAATATACTCATCGCCCAAGTATTTGGGACTTTGCCATCACCTGTCATGTAATTCATCGTAACAGTGTACAAGCATACAATTCATCTAGCCACACCAGTTTACGTTCAGGTGATTATTATCTTTCATTATCTTTCCAAATTCCATGCAAGGTGTTATTGAACAAACTCAACTAGAAACATAGCATACTCATCCTTATTTTAAGCGTGAAGCTAAAGGATCTTTGAAGGGTTCAACACTACTCACATTCATAGGACGATTCCCGCCACGATCGCATAGACTTCCAAGCGATCCTTCGTATATTCTCAAGTCCAACAAGGCTTCATCGAACCAACCATCCATCATAAGGCATCTTGCGGGTCGGGGCACTACATTATATACAACGACGGAAGAAAATTTGATTTAGGTGATTTATGATTTCAAATAGAGTAGTTCTAATACCTTGGCAGCTGCCTTAGTTTTCTGTAGATACTTAGAGTTCAACTAGTTTAGCAAGTTAGAAATCAGATTTTACATGGGGTATTAATAAGATTGTTATTTTGTAAGTTATTTTTTTTCTGCATATCCTATCTTTGATCCTTGAAATAGTGATTCGATATTTTTTTCTATCCCATTAGATTATCACTCAGTCCTCAATAGGAACTACCTTATTCGTTTGCATTCTTATCATAAGTTATATTACTCTAATCATCTTTGTTATCCTACCATCATACAACTTTTTATCTTTCCTGAGTCACAAACCCTTGTACCCCATTCCAATTTAATTTGACATTTTTAGTCCCTCATCTCAAAAAATTCTATTACTTTCTGCATTCTCAATAAACTGTGGACATTTGCTTCTTTCTTGCCTTTTCTGTTTCACGAGACCTTATTTGATTTTCTCACATTTTATGATCATAATTGTACCTAGATTTTCTCGTGCCCAAAATGATTTTGATTGTACCCCCGGCCCTTATCCTGGAAATTTCGAGGACAAAATTTTCTAAGGAGGGAAGGTTGTAAAACCCGAAATTTCTAGAATCATTAATTGTTGGATTTTATTAGCCTGTAGCGTAATATTAGTCTTAGTTTTATTATTATTATTATTATTATTATTATTATTATTATTATTATTATTATTATTATTAGTCAGATCAGGAAAATATTATTTTTAAAATTAATTGGACTTTTGATTGTGGCACAGTCCCGATTCCGTGCCCGGGGTCCGACCCCGAACTCGAACCCGACTTCCGTTTCCTGAACCCAATTTCGTTTCCAGTCCCGAATCCGTCCTTAAATCTTTTAATTAAATTATTAGCCTTGATATATATGTAAAAATCTATTTTTGGTTAAGAAAAAAAAATAAAACAAAACTTTTTTCTCCCCCATGACCAGGCCCCCATGACCAGGCCGTTTCCCCCCAAATACTCCTCTAATCCCTCACAGCCACTCCATGTTTTCTTCTTCTCCTTCAAAGCTCACTCCCTCCCACACAAAAGCACCAGCACTCCCCTCTTTTTACCTCACTCTCAATCTCATTCTCTCTATCAATCCCAAAATTCTCCTTCTCCAGAACCCACTTTCCGTGCCCGCCGTTTCCCGGCGACCCGCCGTGCCTCGCCCCAGCGCAACTCCCCAGCGCCCTGTCTTCCCGGCCGGTAGCCCCTCCGGCGTCCAGTCACCTCTACGGCCAGCCGTGCGTCCGCAGCGCCTCCATGCGCACATCAGCAGCCCGCCAGGCCCCCTTCCGTGCGGTGCCAGCTGCCGGACCCCTCGTCGGCCGACCACCGTCCGTCTGCCCCGCTCGGCCGGACCTTCCCCTTACAGCCTCGCCGGCAACACAGCCCGGTCAGCGCCCCGCGCTGCCCGCCTTCTCGAGGTCAGAGCTCCACCGCCTCCCCGGCGCAACCCCGGTGCAGCCCGTGCGGCCCTTCTCCATGCACCCGCAGCTCGCCCCGATCCCGACCCGAGCCACCGCTCCCACGTGGCCGCGTCTCCGCGAGCCCCGTCCCACTTCTGGTGACCCGCGGGTTCTCCGATCTGCTTCTCGGCCGTAGCCGCCGTCTCTCGGCCACCCCGAGCTCCATCTGTTGTTCTCGTGCCCCGATCCGCTGTCCGCAGCATCTCGTGGGTCCAGATCCGCTGTTTTGGTAACCGATCTTTGCTGTTCGCGTAGTTTGGAGTTTTTTCGAGTCCGCGGAATTCATTTTTCTCCTATTTACATCTGAGAGCTCTAGCCGAGCACCCGAGATATAATTTCGTGTCCCTGTGTCCCTCCCGTAGCTAGTCTGTGATGACGTGGTCCCGATCCCGTTTCGGGAATCGGTATTTTTATCGTTGCTTTTGGGTGATACGTAGAGTATCGGTTTCGTCGCGGCATATTTTGCTATGTTTGGATATATTGTGCTGTGGTTCACTTTTCAGTTGGATATTCATTTTTGGGTTGGTGATCCCTGGTTTGGGATATTTAATTGTGTTGTGGTTGGCGTCCTCCCAGGATTGGGTTGTCCCAATTACAGAGGAGATGCTGCCCAATTTTCAGGAAATATTTTAAAAGGGAATTTTCTTATAAAAATTAGCAATTTCAATAAAACCTATTTTCCAAAGAAAACCGGTCTTTGCAAAATAATTTATATATTAGATTTGTTTGTTTTTGGATTTTATGGATTTTGTATCACCAGTTAGGCGACGACCAAATCGGTCGAATGAGCCTCGGCGAAACGCAAACGATACAGGGTCACCTGTACGTTGAGGCGTTAGCCAGCAACATGAGATTGCACGACCAAGTCTGAGACTCTTTAATTTTAATTAATTATAATTTATTTTAGAACTGGTACTGCTTTTGGTATTTATGGTGCAGGGCCTCGACCTACTGTTTAGACCGTTCGCGGCACTCAGAGCTCGCCTTAGGATTAATTAATTTATGTAAATAATTTGTAAAGGGCATAAGCCCAATTTTTCCTTTATTTCTCTGTGACCATGTATTATGTAGCGTAGCTTTTTCTTATTTTTCTGGAATGTTGATTTTGCCGTTAAACGCGTAGAATATAAAATAGATATATTTATTTTATAAAAAAATTAATAAATTTTCTCATAATAAATAACTTGGTAATTTAGCAATTCACATGTTTTCTCATTTAAAAGAAAAAGCCTAGTTATATATATATATATATATATATATATATATATATATATATATATATATATATATACACATATACTTAAAATACAAAGTTTTGCCAAATTAACCGCTAATTGCTATTTTTTCCCAAATCAGCAACCGACTTATTTAATTAAAATGATAAACGAACGTAGTTTGCGACGTTAGACAATTTTCTGGTAGATTAACTTAATAACCTAAAATCTGACTAGGGTCTGCTTCTAGAGATTGTAACTAGCACACCTAAAATGATTTCATTATGGTTCTAAGTCAAGGTTCTCAACTGTAGGATCTCGGAGACGAACTTGACTTCCTCCTAGGTACCGACATTCCCGATCCAGTCAATTAACAGAGGCAAGTTACGGTTATGTTTTCTTATATTTATTTAGTAATTGTCAAGTTGCATGTTAAACCACATTGCTACACGGAACCCTCTCCTAGGGTTCAAATATTGATTGATATTGATTGTGGGAATTGGGGAAATAGTGTAACGTTTATGGCCAATACCCCTCTTATTGCATATTGATTGTGCGAGCTTACCCCTCTTACATACGGGGATAAGCCATATCGCGTCGCTAGGATGCTATTGTACAACCCAAGCCGGTCATAGACGTTACACATTCAAATCACATTGTTTTAAATTGTTAAATTATTGGAAAATATTGTTTCAACTGTTTAGCCTTCACTTTTCTATTATTACTTGAAATGTGAGATACATATTCGTACTTGCTCCCTCCTGACTGGAGACCAACATTTTTAGGTGACATTGAGGATGCTGAGCTATTGTACAATAGCTATTATGACCCGGTATTGTATCATGTGGTGTTGTCAGAGTCCCCCTTGGAGGACGCAGGACCTGAGGCCGATGAGCCGACCGCCTAGCTAGTTGTTTCCAGTTTTTCTAGTTTTATTGTTTCGAGTTTGTTAATTTGAATTCAGTTCTTTATTTCAGTTCTTCTATTTTCAGTTGTACTTTTCAGTTGTTGAATAAAAGTTTTAAAATTTTCATATATTGAGTTGTGACAAATGTATAGATGTTGTTGCGAATACCTGCATATAGAGCAGCTTACTGCCGCCGTCTCACAACGGTGCAGGCTGGGCATGATCCGGTTCGACCCAATAATTTGGGATCGGGTCGTGACAGCATGTCTTTTTGATGTATCACTATCACTACAGAAGTCATGTCAGTCCCGGGCCGCGGTCCACGTGTGCCCCTATTAGCAGAAGCAGAGCCCACAGACGCCAGCCTCTGCTAACGTCAACCCTCCAATTCCGATCATGGTGTGTGGTATGATCTGTGGTTTTCCCTCGGTTCGTGTAGAACTATTATAGATTATAAGGGATTTGTTAGGTCCAAAGAGAAATTAAATATAGAGTGAGGTGAGCAATAAATTTAGAGAAATTAAATATAGAGTAAGGTGAGCAATAAAATTATTTAATCCATCATTGACTTGAAAAAAGGACTATATTACAGTTGTCCAACAAATGGAGAAGTATTAGTAAAATTGATTAATTCTGTTTTTCTTGTTTTTTTTTTAAATTCCTTTCAATCACTTTCCATATCAGGAAACCAAACAAAAAACAGAATAATCAGGGATGCCAAGAAAAATCATGGAAAATATTTGGTTTTTGTCACATTTATTTAGTTGATATTATTTTCTTGATAGGGGGACCAAGAACCGAATCGAACCGAACTAAATAAAATATTCAGTTCGGCTTGAAAAAATAAAACTGTTTCGATTCGGTTTTAAAAATACTAAAATTTCCTATTTTGTTTCGGTATAGATTTTGGGTTTGATTTGATTTTAGATTTCGATTTCGATCTAAAACCGAATAAGACGACAATTATTTAAATATATTTAGTTTCATACATAATTTATGATTAAAAATATGTATATTTTGAATATATATATATATATATATATATATATATATATATATATATATATATATATTTTTATATATATATATATATATATATATATATATATATATATATATATATATATATATATATATATGTTGGTACTTCTAAAATGTCATCTTGCATTTCTTCTTACATGCTTGCACAAATTAATGTCAGACTTAATACAAAAATGTGTGTACATAGATGTGTGTTTGCGCATGCGCGGAGTTGTGCTATCCATAAATCTAGGCACAAATTAATGTCAGTATCTTTTGGGTATTGTTGGTTCACGGAAAAGTAAAATCAATTCCGTGGTGATCCTTTCTTTGGAAATGTCAAAGCAATTGGAAAAAAAAAAGTGAATAGTGGAAAAGTGAATCATTTTTTGGATGGATGAAATTTTTTTTTCTTAATTTTTTTTTCAACTGGAAATTATTTGTATTTGTTCTCAGTTTCTTTGACATCCAAATATAAATTAAAAGTAATAATTTTTATTTTGAAGGGCCCGGCTATACACACCCCAAGACTTGCTAATGACACCCCAATTACTAAGTACACCCCATATATATTTAATAAAACTTAAAAACATACTAAGCACATCCCACCCTTTGACAGAAATGCCCTTTCTAAGCACATCCCACTCTTCTCTCTTCTCAAACCAACAATCCTAAGTACACCCCATTTCTATTCACCACTAACACTCCTTTCTCTTCTCTCTCCCGAAGACCAAGCGGCCGAACCCCCCCGCCCGTTCGACGACAAGGAGTCCCGTTCGACGACAAGGAGTTTGTTTCGTTACAATGACGGGCCAATCCGAAGACCGATCCCAAGATGAACCCCAATCCCAACAATATGGTAAGTTTTTCAAATCGAACAACCGATTATCTGCATTGGTATAGGACGTTTTCACATCCTATCACCCAGGATCCGGAGAACATCTCTACCGCCGTCGGCACTACATCTACCCAGGCAGGCCCACAACCATGGAAAATGATTGGAAATGCTTTGGGGTATTTAGAGCCGGTCTACCAGCAATGGGTAGAGGATGAAGAGGGTCTAGACACATCGATGCTAGTCCCAGCTTTAGTCGGCGCCTATCGTGCTTTGAAGATCGCGCCTGAAGAATCACCAGAATCTTCGAAGAGGGCATCTACTAGTAGGAGTCGAAGACGTCGAAGATCATAGATTCATGTTATGAACTATGTTGTGAACTATGTTGTGAACTCTGTTGTGAACTTTGTTATGAACTTTGTGCTTTGTTATGAACTCTGTAAATGTACTCAGTTTATGTGAATGACCATTCTCCGTGCCAAATTACACGGAGAATGGCCATTCTCCGTTTTATTTAACACGGAGAATGGCATTCTCCGTTTTATTTAACACGAAGAATGGCATTCTCCATGTTTCTAACACGGAGAATGGCCATTCTCCTGTATTTTAATATTTGAATGACCATTCTCCGTGTAAATTAACACGGAGAATGCCATTCTTCGTGTAATTTAGCACGGAGAATGGCCATTCTCCGTGTAATTTATACGGAGAATGGTCATTAATACTGAGAATAACCATTCTTCGTGTAAATTAACACGAAAAATGCCATTCTTCGTGTAAATTAACACGAAGAATGGCATTCTCCGTTTTATTTAACATGGAGAATGCCATTCTCCGTGTTAATTTACACGGAGAATGGTTATTCTCCTGCGTTTTAACACTGGAATGACCATTCTCCGTGCCAAATTACACGAAGAATGGCCATTCTCCGTTTTATTTAATACGGAGAATGGCATTCTCCGTTTTATTTAACACGGAGAATGACATTCTCTGTGTTTCTAACACGGAGAATGGCCATTCTCCTGTGTTTTAATATTTGAATGACCATTCTCTGTATAAATTACACGGAGAATGGTCATTCTCCGTGTAATTTATACGGAGAATGATCATTAATACTGAGAATAACCATTCTCCGTGTAAATTAACACGGAGAATGGCATTCTCCATGTTAAATAAAACGGAGAATGCCATTCTCCGTGTTAATTTACACGGAGAATGGCATTCTCCGTGTTAATTTACACGAAGGATGGTTATTCTCCTGCATTTTAACACTGGAATGACCATTTTTCGTGCCAACTTACACGGAGAATGACCATTCTCCGTTTTATTTAACACGGAGAATGGCATTCTCCGTGTTTCTAACACGGAGAATGGTCATTCTTCTGCGTTTTAACACCGGAATGACCATTCTCCGTGTTAGAAACACGGAGAATATTATTCTTCGTTTTATTTAACACGGAGAATGGCATTCTCTGTGTTTCTAACAAAGCACAGGTGTTGTCCGACCTGCAATGGTCGAACATAAGGATTTTGTTCGACCTGTAATGGTCGAGCAGTGTAATTTTCAAGAGAATGCAGAACAATACAGTGCATTGAACATCTCATAAAAATCTCATAATGTTGAACAATACAGTACATTGAACATCTCACAAAAGTACAGTGCATTAAAAAATACAGTACATTGAACATCTCATAAAAATACAGTACATTGAACATCTCATAATGTTGAACAATACAGTATATTGAACATCTCATAAAATATAGTACATTGAAAAATACAGTACATTGATCTTATCATGGTAAAATTTCACATAAACTGAGTTTCACACTAATCGTGAGAGGCCGATATTTACCACCGCGCTCACAACCCAAAACTATCCGAGCCCGCCTTCCATCCCCGCTATCGGATCGTTTAACCAAAACGACCATATTATGACGTCTTCCTACCGTCTGTGCCCACCTCAACAACGATTCACGATTATCAAATATCTATTCCGTCTGAAATTCTTCTGAAAAATCAACTTGTTCATACATGGAAAAGTTAACAATGCTCAATTCATTGTTCATTCCAGTGTCATTTGAAGAACTATCCTGAAAAGAAAAAGACCCACACTTTACTAAGTTAAAAAAACAAAATAAAAAAACACAGTGCTCGACCATTACAGGTCGTACAAGTATCTTCTGTTCGACAGTGACAGGTCGAACTTGTCGAAAAAACGTTCGACTTAACAGGGTCGAACAATACAAGACACGTTCGACAACTCCTAGTCGAACATCACTCTTATGTTCGACAACTAGGAGTCGAACAGAACATGAAATGCGCGACGAACACAGGTCGTGTATATCGCGAATTTTTTTTGAATTTTTCGTTTGGAACGATTCTCATACTAATTTCAATACTTGAAAACGAGCAAGAAGGTGGAGAGAGTACGTACATTGTGTCTTTCAGATGGACCACCTTCCTCCATGATGGCTTCTCAACTTAGGATTTTTCTAGGATTTTAGGATTTTGTTGGAGAAGATGATGAAAGAAGGAAGAATGAGGAGGAGGATGGTGGGGTGTGAAAATGAGATAAGTATGTTTGGGAAGGCTGATGGGGTGTGGTGGGGTGTGAAAATGAGAGAAGGGTATATTAGTCTTTTAATATTAAAATAATTTATAACTTAAGTTATTTAGGATGTACTAAGTAACTGCTGGAGTGCATTTAGCCGTGTCCTATTTTGAATTTCATGATTCTGCGAATTAAACTAGACATAAGAAGACGAGCGGAAAGGGAAGGGGAAAAAAAAAAAGGTTCGACAGTACAGTTGTTGACAGTGAAGTTTAACAAGTATACTATGTGGACTCTGAACCAAACGGACGGAATCTCGTCTAATTTGTTTCTTGATTGAGTAGTAAAAGGGATATACGAAGTTGTTTTGCTTCAGTTGTGCTTCTCCCCTATGATAAATCCCATAATTAAAGAGCAGACTTTCGTGTAGTGTAGTTTGTGATTTGATGTTTTGGATCAGAAATTGATCTGAGCACAGGCAATGTCTGTCAACTACGATAAGATTAAAAACTAAAGATTCGTTCTCGAAGTCTCTTGCTGAGAGGGATTCCTCCCAAACTAATTATATATTTTGTTGGGTCGGAGGAGAAGAAATTGATTCAAATAGTCAATTCCTAAAAAAAAAAAGGAATTTGATTGTCGAAGTAGAATAATTTTGGTTGACTAATATAGTTGGGAGCGAGTATTATTTGGTTTTGCATTGAGAATAAATAAGTAATTCGGTTCGATTTCGATTTTGAAATTAGTAAAAAAAATTATTCGGTTTTAATTTAGACCAAAAATTGAATAAAACTTAGGATCTGTTTGGATTGAGGGTTAAAAGAGTCAAGTGAGAGAAAGTTAAGTGAGGAAAAATAAAACAATGCTTGTTTGAGGGTAAAAGTTTAGGAGGGAGGGTTAAGTAATGGTTTGTTTAATCCTATTTTATCCGTTTTTTAACCCCCAAATCCAAGGGTTAACGAGAGGGATTGAGGGATTTTGTTTAAAAAGTCATAAATATCCCTTATTTGTTCTATAAAATATCATGATTTTTTTCTATTTTTTCTCTTACTTTCAACGTGTGGCTTCATAACTTCCTAATTTGTGAAGATATTTTGACAAGTTTTAATTAAAATTTTAATCAAATTTATTTTTATAACATATGTAATAAAGTTATTTTGGTAATTATAATATTTTATTTATTCTCCTCTCACTCAAAACCTCAAATCAAAGCAAGAGTTATTAAACACCCATACTTAACTCAAGTTGTTCAGTGGGCCGGTTCGGCCCGGGCCCGCCTGTGGACCGGACCGGCCCGCCCCCCTATAAGCCCGGACCGGCCCGCTGTGGGCCCGAACCGGCCCGGCCCCCCATGTTCACTCGGTTCGGGTCGGCCCCCCCCCCCCCCCCCCCCCCCCCACAGCCCGAGCCTGGCCCGGCCCGGACCGGTCAATTTTTTTTTTTTTTTATATTAAACAGGCCCGGCCCGGTTGGACCGGCCCGGCCCGGCCCGCTGGGACAGGTCCAGCCTGCAGCCGACCGTTTGAATTTTTGATTTTTTTTTTTTTTTTTAACTTTTGACCGTTGGGGGGAGGGGGGGTTCTTTTACCAAGATACCCCTCCCATATAGCCGTTATTAAAACGTTGGGAGGGGTATTTTGGTCTTTTTTGGCCTAAAATTACCAAAATAATCCCAAAAAATTCCTATAAATAGCCCAAAAATTCCATTTTTCATACACAATTCATTCCTCACAAATTCTCTACATCTCTCTACGGTGCTCTGGTGTTCTACGACTTTCCCTCCCCGGTGCTCTACGGCTTCCCGATCTCGCTCCCAACTCCATTCCGGCTCTACGGCTTCCCGATCTTCCTCTCAATCTCTTACTTTCTTCTAACGTAGTTTACTTTATTTTATTTTATATATGGCTGGTGAAGGTTCAAACCCACCTGATCTTGCTGGACAGACATACCACTATTTTAGTTCTTTTTTTGACGGTACTGAAATTCCACCTGAGCAAGTTGCGACTAATCCGATTCCGGAGGGGTGCCAACAATCTCCTCCGGAAGTCGCTAGTACAACCCAACGTCCTGAAAAGAAAAAAAGGTCTAAGTATTGGGATTATTTTACTTTAATTTTTGAAACTAATCCTGATGGTTCTTTGGTTTTAGATGCCAAGGGGGAACCGAAACCGTACAAGGCGCAATGCAAGAAATGTTGCAACCAGTACGCATGGAAGAAGGGCGGTGGCACCGGGACCATATCCAGACACTACGACACTTGCTACGGGAAGGACACACTTCAAGTGTCCCAAACCCAAATAAGCTTCGGCGCCACCGGTTCTTCAATTGGTAACTTTACTTACTCAGCTGCTCGGCATAAAACCGAGTTAACTAAACATATTATTCGTGACGAGCTTCCTTTCACGACGGGTGAAAGCGATTCTTTACGAGATTATGTATCACTTTCTCTAAACCCCTCCTTTACTAAAGTGAGTAGGCAACAAACTCGAAAGGAGGCAATTCGTCTCTTCAACGAGCAGAAAGCCGCTTTGAAAGCGGAATTTCAAAATATTAGTAAGTTGGCTATTACTTCTGATATTTGGACTACTAAATGGAGTTATGCTTATATTTGTATTACTGCACACTATATAGATGCACAATGGATGTTGCAAAAACGCATCATCTCTCTTAAACTTATAGAATGTCCACACACGGGAGCTGTAATTTCAAGTGAGATTTCAAGACACGTGCGTGAATATGATATTCACGCAAAAAAATTTTCTGTCTCTTTGGACAATGCATCAAACAACAATGCTGCTATGTCTTCTTTGTCAGTAATTTTTAAGCCTATTTTAGAAGGTAGACTTATGCATGTTAGGTGTGCTTGCCATATAATTAACTTAGTTGTTAAAGAATGTTTAAAATTTTTTGAACCCCATTTAGACACTCTGCGACAATGCTTGCTCCACCTAAACTCGTCTCCAAGTAGACAACAAAGTTTTGCATGCGCTTGCGCACATTTTGGTATGACTTTTAGAAGATTTGTGAAGGATATACCAACTAGGTGGAACTCCGCCTACTTGATGTTGAAATCTGCAATTCCTTTTAAGAGTGCTATTTCATATTATTGTACTTCGGATGTCACCTTTGACTATCAGGTTACTGATGATGATTGGTTAGCAGCTGAAAGTGTTTGTGAATTTTTAGAAGTTTTTTACAATGCTACATTAACTCTTTCTGGTGTTTATTATCCCACATCTTGCTTAGCTTTACGTGAACTTTGTAACATGTCTTATTTATTTTCTAAATATAGAGATTATCCAAATTTTGAAATTGCGGTGAGAAATATGGAAGCCAAATTCAGGAAATATTGGGGTGAAGTACCTCTTTTATATTGTTTGGCTTTCATATTTGATCCTACAATCAAATTGGATGGCGTAGAGGTTTTATTAGAAGGATATGGAGAATATATGGGTATAGACGTTACTGACATGAAGGCAGAAGTTAAAGTGGCTTTGGACAGGTTAGTTATACTGTACAAAGAAGGAGCAACGTCGACCCGACCAACTCATGGGGGGGCTAGTAGTAGCTCCGGCTTGGCGTCTAAGCTATCAGCAGCCGGTCGCATACTACAAAGGAAGAAACAAAAGCAATCTTCCCAACCTACTCAAGAGTTGTCTGCTTACCTTAACTCTTATCAAGACGAAGATGAGACTCCAGATCACTTCGCCGTTCTAGAATGGTGGAAGAGACACGACAAGAGATTTCCTGTGCTTTCTAACATAGCACGTGATCTACTGATGGTTCCGGTGTCGACGGTAGCATCGGAGTCCTGTTTTAGTGCAAGTTCGAGGATGTTGAGCGATAGGAGGAGCCGCTTGAAGCCCGATATTTTGGAAGCGATCGTGTGCGTACAAGATTGGTTGGCTGCCGATAAAAGAACACAAAACCAGAAAGATGGAGAAGATCATGACATCCACGAGCTGGATTTGGAATCGCTTTCATTGCATGAAGGCGAACAACAATGAGGCTACGGTGCAAGGTATCAGGTATGTACATTTAAACTTATACATTTCAATTTTAAATTTTAACTTATACTTTCAAAAACTATTTTTTTTTTACTTATACTATTCAAATTTTTTAATTTAACTTATATTATTCAAATTTTTTAACTTATACTTTCAAAAACTATTTTTTACTTTTAAAAAAAAAACATTTTTTAACTCCGCCTATGCCAAACCAGCATTTGCCGGTCCCAAGTCCGGATAAAGGAAGAGGGAGAAATGTTTTTTTAAAATTTTTATAAATTTTTATAAATATTTGTAATCTTTGTATAAAATTTTTTTCTATAAACATTTCTATATATTTGTATAAACATTTGTATTACAAACTATTACTAAATTATAAACATTTTTGTATTACTAAATTATAAACATTTATATACATATTTTGTATAAACATTTTATAAACATTTGTATTAAAAAGAAAACATTTTATAAACATTTTATAAACATAAAATTATAAACATTTTATCAATATTTTGTATAAACATTTTATAAACATAAAATTATAAACATTTTATAAATATTTTATAAACATTTCACAAATTTTTAAATTTAAAATACAAAAGAAAATGATTAAAAAACCACTTTAAAAACAAAAACTGAAAAAAAAAAAAAAAAAAATTCAAAAACCGGGCCGGTCCGGTTAAACCGGCCCGAACCGGCCCGAACCGGCCAAGCCCGGACCGGCCCGCCCCTATATTATCCGGTTCTCTGGGCCGGGCTGGGCCCATTGCTACTAAACCGGGCCGGGCTAAGCCCGGACCGAAAATTTCAGTGGGCCGGTCCTGGACCGGCCCGAAACCGGTCAGGCCCGCAGCCGTTGGACCGTGGGCCGGCCCGGACCGGCCCGGTTACACCACGATACTTAACTCTCCCTCAAATCCAAACAAAGTTCTATGTATTCACTCTACTTCCCCTCACTTAACTCTCCCTCATTTAACCCCACTTAACTCTGCGTATCTTTTTCCTCCCTCAATCCAAGCAGCCCTTTATGCAATTATGTAAATACCATCAATTTTATGATTAACTATGTGTATATTTTGAAATTAATAATTCTACGTATGTGTTTTAAAGCCAAAATTTCAAAATTTAACAAGTAATCCAATTTTGAAATACAAAAAACGTATGTATAAAAATTATATATTTTTAGTATAATTTAACTATAATCATAACTTTGTGCCCCATCCATAAACAATTAAAATAGTCCAACCGAACAATCGGATTCGATTATTGGTTCGTTTCGGTTTCCATTATAGCAAATTTCGACTTGGTTTCGGTTTTGGATTTTTAGTAGTTTAGTTTATTCGATTTTGACTAAGATTGAAAACTAATAAGCTCACCCCTACAGATAGACTGAGGTAAACAACCAGCCAGCAAAATTGAGAGACAAACTTAGCAATCATAAGTTGTTAAAAATGGGTTGACACACTAAAGAAACCAAAATGCTTCTCGGACGGAGAGGGGACCGTGCGCTGAACTGTGCATCCTTCCTCTCCTAGCTCGGAATCTATTGTATCAATGGAGGACGGTCACGTCAATCCATAAAAGACATAAGAATAGCTTCTGAATTCTTGTAATAGAACTAGCAAGTCCCAATAGTTGTAGTTTACATAGGTACATATCAGCAAAAGATTAGACCCCTTAGAAGAAACTTCCCATGCACTATAGCCTTAGCTTTAACATTAATGGATGGTAGTGGTAGCAGCTAGCAAGCAAAGCACCTACTGGACTGGAGCTAGCTCTTCCAGGACTGACTCATCAGGGTCTCCCAGGACTCTTCGGATCATGGCGGTTGTTCGCTCCTGATCCTGGATAGTCATCCTTCTCGATACCCATCCTTGCAAACTCTTCCTCCATCATGCGCATTTCTCTACTCATCCTCTGCTGCTGCTGCTGCTGCTGCTGCTGCTGCAGGAAATATATCATGATTCATTAGAAAGAAAGAAAGAAGAGCGGAAGAATAATCAAACTATTATTTGTCCACATATAGTTCTCTATCTGTGTCCATTCTTTCGGAATTTTAGCTTTGTGATCCCTCCCCCCAATTAGTCTTCAGTGTAGTTATAGCGTCTGATAGTTTTATTATGTTCAAGGAAGCAGATTCTGCGCAAGGGTAAGTCCGACATGACTTCGAATTTGGACAACCAAAGCAGTCTCAAGAAATTTGGGGGCATAGACAAATCACTTAAATGGAACCTTTTATTTTAATAATTTTTTTTTTCTATTTAAATGGATCATCTGTCAATTAAATAGGTCCCACTTATTAATATGCATTTGTACTTACATCCCACTTTTTAATTTTATTTGACTTACATCCCACTTTTGTCACGAAAAATATTTTTCGTGACAAAACAAATACTTCTCGTGACAAAATAAATACTTTTAGTGACAAAAAATGGGATGTAAGTCTAAAAAAATTAAAAAGTGGGATGCAAGTACAAATGCATATTAATAAGTGGGATGAAAGTCAAAAAATCCCCAAAAAAAAAAAATGCTTTTTACCAAAAAAAAAACACAGTAAAATCCGTCGAGTCCATGTATTCTAGTTGGACATATATAAAATATGGGGTCCCATTAATTGTGGGAGCCTAGGCCATTGTCTAGAGACTTACTACATTAAAGCCGGCTCTGTGGACAACCCCCTACGTTATCTACAACATGTCGGGGTTGTAGATGACCACCCAAGACCAGTCCATAATAAGGATCAATGGACAACCAAAATAAGTTCCGACTCGGACAACCCGAAAAAATTACTTGTGTATATATTAGGCTCGTGTATTAGCCATTGGCGGATCCACATGGATCCGACTGGGGGCTTGGGCCCCTCTGGAAAAAAAAAAGTTTTCAATTTTTAGTATATGTTAGATATCCACTCCAAATTTATTGTGTGATTTTAAATTAAAAAAAAAATTCATAGAAACATACTATTGCATACTATAAATTTATGCTTCTAAAGTATGCTAAATTAGAATAATTATCTGGACATGTAATAAATACTTGAATTCTTCTAATTAACTTACAAATTAGAAGCATACTTAGGAATATAACAAATACTAAAAAAATTCAAACGCTTAGTATTTTTTGAGAAAGTATGCTACATAGAAAAATAGTTGCTTAGTTGTATTACAAATGATGTTGTAGGACACTGAACAGTGATTACTCTCTCTCTCTCTCTCTCTCTTTGTGAAAAGAAGCACTAGACATGTAAGAGGGGGTGGGGGAGGGGGAGTTGAAGTGTTCGTACGAAAAGAGAGGACGAGGGAGGGGAGCGCTCGATCTCGATAGCAGGGTACTAGGAAGGGACAGTTTGTAGTGTACATTATTTTGCATTGTACAGTGTGCGCAGGATAGTGAGAGAGGGGGAGCTAAAAATTTAAAAAAAAGAGATGGACTACTGGAGTGTGGACTGCTGTGGACTTGTGTAGACTGAAAATTGGGGTGAGAAACTGAGTATGGATGGGTCCGCCATTAATGTACCAGCAAGTTGATGAACTCAAATATATAAGAGCAACAAGATGATCAAATCAATTATAGTCGATCCTCGATAAACTTTGTCATATAGATATAAGAACCGAGAATGCTGAGATGAGTAACGAGTAATCCTGTAAAAAGAACAGAATTGTCCGCCAGTAGTGTTCAGTCACATTACAAAGCATTGAAACTAAGAATGCTAAGAAGTCTATAACACGTTTTGAAATACTTAGTGTGAGAGAGAGAGAGAGGGGAAGAACCTGGTCTGCACTCGGTTCTTGATTTCCTAACCGAAGGCTCCCTGCAAAAGAAATCACAAAAGAGATGGTCAGCATTACTCCGATGCACAACCAAAACATACACTAGAAAAACTAGTATTTCATACTTAGTTTTTATACGTACAAAGCACGTGCTTATATTAAACTTACCGAACAATTTTACTCGGATACACATAAATAAAGATATTTTTGGAACAAATTTTTTTTACGGTAAAGTCTCAACTCTTCCTATTATATATAGTAGTATAGATTAACATAACCGTGATCAAGAGCCGAAGAAATTACTAGGAAGTGACACTGCAGAGAGGTTCCCAACAAAGCACGACAAGAAGAAGAACACGAAGAGACACAACAGAAGAGCTCTCTTCATGATCTTCACTTCCATAATGTCTGGAAAATCTTCAACAAGAATAACAGCCCTGCTCAATATGCTGAGATGATTTATAAGTGGCACTGGTGGGGAGGTCTTTATATAGAGCAAGAGAAGTGGGCAGTGCATGTACACATCTCGAAGTCAACTTACTTTTGCATTTGCAATATGGAAGGTGTGCTGCTCTCATCACCAGACCCTTTCATACTGGAGATCCTTCCTGACACTCATGACATTGAAAGAAAGTGATGCAGGACCTAACACATGTCGTATTATAAGCTTCTTCTTCCACCATGGCTCCCACAGAATGATTTCCTTTTGACATTCATTATACCTATGCTATTAGTTAATAAATTTGTTCCAAAAAGCTATCTTGTGGAAAGAAATGGCGAAAGTGGAACTCAGCAGCACGTGTTGGTTGACCATTATGCCAAAAAAAAGTGTTGCTTGATGGTCGCGCATAAGTGCTTGATCATTATGCGCACATGGACATGTCGCACATAGAATCAGTAGCACACGGATAGCCGTACTGAGAACTCGCACGCAGTTGAACTGCAAGTACTTTATCGAATAGAATAGCCTAGCCAAGATCATGCGCGCATAAATGTTCCGGAGCGATCAATGGCGCATACAATGAGTGTGCAACGAACTCACACATAAATGGCCCGTAGAGAACACTAACACACATATTGTGGCCGCACATATAACTTGCGGATATGAAATGTCCCGCAGAGTTCGTATGCGCCTAGCTAGTCAGCAACAGGAAGAGTTCCTTCCATGCGTCTTCTTCGAACATTTTACAAACTGACACGAAGAAAGCAAAACAGTTCTACTCTTAGCAATCAGAGTTGCTATACGAAGTAAAACATGTTCTTCTCTTGAATCGCAGTTGCTATAATGAGACAGAACGTTTCCAAGTTCTAGAACTAAGAAAAACACAAAGGAGAACTCCTTATTGGGTGATGAAGATCATTGTTGCTCAAAGAAAGATCGGCATATCGACGATCTCCTCTTAGGAACCACCAAGTTCAAGAATGAGCTTCTTGAACGCTCTAAGTCACCTTCAGGAAGACTTGGAAACTTGAACATTGGAAGGGGTGCTCTCAACCCCACATAGAATTCTATGCGTGCATAAGACTCTGGTTGAGGGTGGTTCTCGCTCTCATCTCTCAGTTGTAGAAGCATGAAAATTACGGACGCATCAAGGGCAAAAACCCTTATGCGCTCCAAAATGGCATGCGCCCTAAAGCGTCATGCGCCACAGAATGTTATGTGCAGAGGAACTCAAAATAGAACACTCGGCGCAGCAAAGAGAAGAGAGATATAAAAATCAGACTTTTATTGCATATGAAAGTCTATTACATGTCCAAACTCTTTGTTACAATGAAAACTCTACTACAAAGGAGAAAGCCTAAAAAAACGTCAGTTAGACGCATCACTCAGATATCTTGGCTAGGCGCATCACTCAAACGTCTCAGCTAGGTGCGTCACTCTGACGACTCAGCTAGGCGCATCATCCCGTCCCGTCAGAGCGAATCACTTCCTCGTCAACATACTAGTTCTTCTGCTAATGAAGCAGTTATAGAGCAGAACGGGGCAGTTTTGTACAACCCCGATCTTTGGATGCAAAAAGCACCTTGCCTGCGGCGCTTCCAGCATAACAAAAACTGGAGCGTGGCAAAATCTAAACCCAGTAATCAACATCATGGCACACAGTCGATGAAGTGTACGAACATGAACAACCAACTCGGCACATCTCAGTCTTCTGAAGGAATTCGTCGTCAAAGCTTCTTCGAACGAGGAGATCTGCAACCCACAGTGCAGCATCTCACCAAGGACGAGGGCCGATCGAGTTCATCTCCATTCGGGAAGGAAAGTGAAACGAGAAACAAACTTTTCTTCACGCTGCTATTTATAGGTCAGGACAAATCAAACCCAATGCGTCAAGTAGTAACTTTTTTGAAGTCAGTGCAATGAACTTGCATTTATGGTGATAAATCTGCCCCTGCGAATTCAACATCAAAGAAGTCACTTATGCCTTGGAAAAGCTGACAAAGACTGATCAATGAGTATGCGCCACGAGGTGGATGCGCTCGTCAGCACCATGCGTCCCGTATCAATGCGCCCAGTGGAGCACAGAATGATGCGCCCAGTGATGCACAAAGATGCGCCCGTTCAGGCTCGTCATCCATCAAGCATTTAATGCTATGTGACAGAGTTGGCAGCACGCTTCCCGAAGACTGGACAGTTGACAACTTTCACAGAAAACAAAGAGCTGTCGATGTCAGCTTCATCATTACTTATTCTGTCATTACAATTGTGCCCTACCACGTGACCGACGGATCACTCACATGCGCCTCCATAGCCATGTGTCCAAAGTTATACATGCGTCTCAAAAGCCATGCGCCCAGGCTTGCTCCTGATCCCAAAAGACAGAAGTCAAGTCCATGCATGCGCCTCCACCACCATGCACCCAAAACTCTGCATGCGTCTCAAAAGCCATGCGTCCATACTTGCTTGTGACTCCTAGAAGTCATTGACCAAGTCTCCCAATGTGCCAGATCATAGGCGCATCCTGACAGATCACACTCCACCAAATTCGAGATCTTTGAGCCATAGATACATGTCACGTGTCATTTTGACTCAGTTCGGCCTACGAATGAGTGCTAACCACCAAAGATCTCCGCAACAGTCGAATCTTCAACTACAACGTTTCAGCTCCTCCATAGGCCAACAGTGCAGCTCAAACAGATTCAGCTCCAACTTTACATCATCTATGCGCCCAACAGCATCAGCCACGTGGCGTCCCTACGTGCAAGCTGTCCAGACGCATAACACATATGCGCGCATAAGCAGATCATTTTGCTGCATATAAATAGAAGGATCATTCCTTCATTCAACCTCTCCACGGTTCATTTCCCACTTCCAGAATATACTTCAATCGCATCAACATCTAGAGCACTTACAAGAGTCTCAATCCTGTTCAAGTCACTGTCCCTTTCAGAACAATCTAGACCTTCAGAGAGTTCGAGATCGTCGTCATATCGTCAACGGAGTCAACGTATTACCACTCATTCCATCGCCACAGTTTCTAGATAAAAATAAAAGTGTACTCCTAAGACTACATCTATCTAAGTCCTACATTGTACTCTGTTCTGTTTGTAATTAGAAACAAAAGTTCAATTAAAAAAATTTGTTCTTCTTGTTTTAATGGCAAATATTAGTTTTTTCAACAACACAAATGGAGAAGGAGGAGCTCTATTTATAGAAGGAGCCAGCACCTATGTGCCCTTGCATGTTGTCCGACCAAATTTCATAAAATTTGGGTACCATATTCCTATGTGCCACCAACGTGCTATACTACACAGAGCAAACAGCCCCTCTAGCGCACCGAAATCAGGCACAAACAGCCATGTGCCGATAGCAATCTTCAGCACTGTCAGAATGTCGTATACGCCTCGATGAATAATGTCGCATACATAAAACGATTGCAACAAATTACCACTTTGTGTCCTTCGTCCGAGTCGCTACGGGACTTAGTGTCACGCCCCAGAACCAGAATACTGGAGAGCGGGGGACAGACACAGCCAGCTACGTACATTAAAGTATAATCTACCTCGATATACGGTCACGGTTGTCTAGATGCATGAGGGTTTATCTACAAGCCAACAGTCTCTTATGGTCCTGAACAAGCCTAGTGTCTCAATCTCAAGCAAGTAAGTAAATGTTACAAAATTTTAGATCATCAGACATACAAGGTAAGGCGTCCCAAATATTACATATTCAGATGATCATGAAGTTAGTCATACAAAATGAGA
This sequence comes from Iris pallida, assembly GCA_029216955.1. Taxonomy (NCBI): domain Eukaryota; kingdom Viridiplantae; phylum Streptophyta; class Magnoliopsida; order Asparagales; family Iridaceae; genus Iris; species Iris pallida. The sequence goes on from JANAVB010034617.1 coordinate 16,596,628, forward strand.
AGACTAGCAAGAGTTCCTGTCATACATGATCAACCCTAGGATTTATCAATCATGTTACAGCCCATAGGCAGACAGTAAGTAAAGTTACAAACGAGCTAACACTTGCTCGGCGGCTAAACGCCTCAAAAGAATATTTTTACAAGAGAGTGGAAGAGCAAAATAAGAAACCACTCGTTGCCGGTGTTGCGCCTAGTGGTCACCATCTGGCAGGAAAGCTGGAGGATCCTCGAGTCCTACTCCGAAATCTGGCCATACAAAACCAGCTGGGTCAGACCCCAGAAAGAGCAAGTGCCACAAGGGAGACTTCACTTAGGAACTAAAACCAGCAAGTTAGCACACAAAGCATATTAATAACAAGAAAACCAGAAATAGGATAGTAGGGTGATAAACGATAAGATAACTAAGAAACTATTCTGGTAACCAAGTTACAACCCGTAAACCAAACAAGGACCAGAATTGTAACCCTTCGCCTGAACAGAACCTAGTCTCTAACCAATTATCGACAAGAGTAAAGCATGAACAAGCATATGCTGAAATAGTCATAGACCGACATTGCTTAGACAAGACAAGACTGGACTACATCCATCAATCACGGCCAAGCAAAGAGTACGACTTGATACTTTAACTAGCTAGGGTTATCATAAGCCTATTTACTAGCAAGATGCAATGAGATGTTTCCGCAGTCACAAGCCCTGCAGCTATCCAGGTTATCCAGACGAGGTTCATTTAAGAGTTATCAAGAATTATTAGGTGGCTTGGTGTGCAACACATGACCGTGTGCATAGAACTTGTTTCATGAAGTGCCCCACATGACAGCGGGCTGGAAATGTGCCCTACTCGACGGCAGGCTACAAGTCCCTCACTACTAAAATCTGCTTAATTGGCGACGTAAATTTAGCGACATTAAAAAGACGTCGCCAAATTGTGGACTTTAGCGACGTATAAATGAAACGTCGGTAACCGACGCTACTAGCGACACAAATGGCGACGTGACAACGACGTATACTAGTTACGTGAGCTAGTCGTTGCCAAACGTCGCTATAACGTCGCTAATTACGACTGTTTTAGCGACGTTAATAGTAACGTCGCTAAATTCTAACTAAATTAAATTTCTTCCCTCCCGAATTTATTTCCCCCATCCATTTCACTCTCTCACTCTCTTCCTCCGGCGCTCTCGCTCTCACTCTCTCCGGCGCTCTCGCTCTCACTCTCTTCGGCGACTTCACTCTCTCCAGCGACTCTCCTCTGGTATGTGACTCCCTCTCTCTCTCTCTACTTGTTGTTGGTGGTTGGGGGGTGCTGGTGGCTCGGGAGGAGGGGCAGGGGTGGTGCGGGTGGTTGGGGGTAAGGAATGGTTGGGGGGTGGCTGGGTGGGTGGGGCAGGGAGGGGTGATGGCGGTTGGGGGTGAGGGCGGTTTGGGTTAGGGTTCGGGTTAGGGTTAGGGGTGGTGTAGGGGTTGGAGGGGCTGGAGAGGAGGGGGGCTGGTGGGGGAGGGGTTAGGGATAGGGTTCGGGTTAGTGTTAGGGGTGGTGTAGGGGGGAGGGAGGGGGGAGGGGTGCGGGGGGGCTGGGTTAGGGGCACAGATAGTGCCAAAAAAAATAATAATTTAGTAATAGTTATTTGTTTTCCGACACCGAAAAATGTGATACTCCGATTCGAAACCACGTACCGATAGTGCTGATATTTGTAACACGTAGTTTTGTTGGTTGGTTAATTTATAACACGATATTGCCGATATTTGTAACACGTACCGATAGTGTCGATATTTATAACACGTAGTTTCCTTGATCCCAATACTCAAAGGAATGGTCCCGAGTCACGGCCGTAGTATGTAGTATATTTTTTTTAGTTTGTAGTATATTCGTTTTAGTTTTTAAGTTTTAGTTTTGAAGTTTATTCGTTTTAGTATGTAGTATGTAATAGGAATGGTCCTGACTCATAGGAATGGTCCCGAGTCACGGCCGTAGTATGTAGTATGTAGTATATTCGTTTTAGTTTTGAAGTTTATTCATATTTGCAGATATCTAGAAATGGCTATATCTATGTATCTGCTAGACCGTTCGTGGATGTACAACCGCATTCGAGATGACAGGTACGATGTGCGAGATGAATACATCGCCGGAGTAGAACAATTCCTCCAATTCGCGAAGGCGTTTCCTCAATCCATGGACGACGTGGACATTAAGTGCCCGTGTACAAAATGTCGGAACATGAAGTTTCAACCAGAATTGGATGTGACGTATCATTTATACACAAAGGATTCCTTCCTTATTACTACCAATGGACCGCACACGGAGAGCTTGTACCTTTAGCATTCCAAGCGGAGCCTTATGTGGAGCCTTTTGTGGAGCATTATATGAATGTCCACAACCGAACTGGTGTCGACAACGAGTACGTGAACTTGCTCTTCGACGCTGCGGGGCCTAGTTTCGATCCATACAATCGTGACGCAGCTGAGGAGGCACCGAATGCCGATGCCGCGAAGTTCATGGAGTTGCTGGAGAATGCAAGGACTCCTTTATACCCTGGCTGTGAGAACCATTCACCGTTAGAGGTGATCACTCGGCTCTTGAGCATAAAGTCTGACTTTAACATGTCCCAAGAATGCTACAATAGAGTGCTCGAGTTGATTACCGATATCTTGCCGGAGGGTGCCAAGTTACCGAAAGACTTCTACCGCTCTGAGAGGATGGTAAGATCTCTCTGGATGGGATACGACAAGATCGATTGTTGTCAGAACGGATGCATGTTTTACTACAAAGATCACAAGGATACAGAAGTGTACAGATTCTGTGGTGCTGATCGCTACAAGCCAACTGCTGCAGGCAAGTCTAGAAGACCGACTGCTTCAATGCACTACATGTCGTTGATGCCGCAGTTGCAGAGATTGTTCATGGTGAAAGAGATTGCCGAAAATATGATTTGGCACAAGCGACAACAGACCGAAGGAGTGTTGGATCACCCATCTGATGGAGAAGCGTGGAAGCACTTCGATCGAGCATATCCTAATTTCGTTTCTGATGCGCGTAATGTAAGGTTGGGGCTCTGCTCTGATGGTTTCACCCTATTTGGTCTTTCAGGCTCCCAATATTCATGCTGGCCGGTAATCCTCACTCCGTACAACCTACCACCTTGGATGTGCATGAAGACACATTATATGTTCTTAACTATTATCATTCCCGGTCCGAACAACCCGAAGAGGAACATCGACGTGTACTTACAGCCATTGATAGATGAGCTGAAGCAGCTATGGAAAACAGGGGCATACACGTATGATGCTTCAAAAAAATAAAATTTTTAGATACGGGCAGCACTAATGTGGACAATCAACGACTTTTTGGCTTATGGAATGTTATCTGGATGGATCACTCATGGTCGGCTTTCATGTCCGTATTGCATGGACCGCACTAAGGCTTTTCGTTTGAGACACGGAGGAAAGTCATATTTCTTTGATTGTCACCGGCAGTTCTTGCCGAAAGACCATCCGTACCGTAGGAACATAACTGTATTCCGTGCCGGAGCTATGGAGAAGGGCGATCCACCGCCAATGTGGTCCGGAGAGGACACATGGGAGCAAGTAAAAGAAATCCCAAGTGCTATTGAAGATCCTACAACGAGCAGCCATTGCGAGGGATTTGGCGAAGATCATAACTGGACCAAAAGGAGTATATTCTGGGATCTGCCATATTGGAGCACAAATCTGATTAGACATAACTTTGACGTCATGCATATCGAGAAGAATGTGTTTGATAACATAATTAATACTGTAATTGACGTTAAGGAAAAGACAAAAGACAATCAGAAGGCTAGATTGGACTTAGCCGAAATATACAGACGTCCTACATTGCACATGATAGACAACGGGAAGGGAAAGCTTTTGCGGCCTAAGGCAATCTACTCGCTGGACAAGGAGGACAAAGTGAGACTTTGTAGATGGATCCAGGACTTGAAATTTTTGGACGGATACGTCTTCAATCTAAGAAGATGTGTCGACATAAATGAGTGTAAACTGACCGGAATGAAGAGCTACGATTGTCACGTATTCATGGAAAGGTTAATTCTTGTTGCATTTCGAGAATTATTACCGCCGGTAGTCTGGGATCCATTAACAGATCTTAGCATATTCTTCAGAGATCTTTGTTCTTGCAAGTTGTTCGTCAATCGTTTAGAGAAGCAAGAGAATGACATTGTGGTAACACTTTGCAAACTTGAGAGAGTTTTTCCTCCTGCATTCTTTGACTCAATGGAGCATCTGCCGATTCATCTTATCCATGAGGCTCTTGTTATCGGACCTGTCGGTTATCGTTGGATGTACCCGTTCGAGCGACAGTTGAACCACCTCAAGAGGAAGGTGAAAAATAAGGCACGGGTGGAGGGTTCTATTTGTGAAGCATATGTCCTTGAGGAGATTTCAAACTTCTGTTCCATGTATTTTCAGCCTCATATTGCTACAAACCGAACAAGGGCTCCCAGAAATGACGACGGCTATGAAGTTGGTATGGAGGCAAAACTGAAAGTATTTACTGCCTACGGAAAACTATCTGGTAAAATAAAAAAAAGATATCTAAATGACGACGAGGTTAGCACTGCAATGTTATATGTATTGCTCAACTGCGACGAGGAAGAAGTAGACAAGCTAGAGAGGTAAGTAAAATTATTTTGCGTGCTTCGTTGCTTCTGAATATAACTAATATACCTATGCTTCATTGCTTTTCAGCATGTTTAAGGATGAGGTAACGTCCAACAATCCGTACGCAACCGAGGAGGAAGTAGAACGACAAATGAGACTTCATTTTCCTTTTTGGTTGAGAGCATATGTACGGACGTAGTCACAATTTACTTTTTCTGCATATGTATAGTTGCACATAATAATTAAGTTAGCATCGTTTCTATGGTATTTAGGTTGATCGTCCCGAGGCAATCCTTGAGAATGAGTAGATTAAAACTCTAGCCAAGGGGCCAATTTATCAAGCGAAGACCTGGCCAAGTTACTGCGTAAATGGTTTCAGGTTCAAGTCAACAAATGCTCGAATAAGAGACGACTTCTTGGATTTGGATTCTACGAAGAATAGCTGTTTGTGCATAAAATCTTCAAACTACAAAGACGTCGACCTAGGCAATGACTTCTTTGGTGTCTTACGGGAGATTGTGGAACTGATATACAATTATGCTATAGAACCTTGTAAGATCGTCTTGTTCAGATGTGACTGGTTCGATCCGATCCAGGGTCGAGGTTGGAGAGTTGACAAACATGGTCTTGTTGACATAAATTATCGCCATCGATATCAAGCTTATGAGCCGTTTGTTCTAACAAGCCAGGCTCAGCTAGTTTACTTTACCAGCTATCCAAAACGAGGAGCCGGGAGATCAGATTGGTGGGCAGTCTGTAAGACTAAAGCTCGGAATACCTTCGATGTCGACGAGATAGCTTATCAGAAAGACGAACTACATCTTATTACAAATATTGTCGATGTGGACTCAACGAAAGTTTCGCATGACATGTTTCATCAATTGGAAGAGGTAGAAGTATCAGAAGAGAAAGAGGAAGTTGATAGAAGTGAAGAGGAAGAGGAAGAGGAAGAGGAATCGGAACAAGATGAATTTTCAGATGAGGATTGAATATGTTTAATTTTCAGATGTAGTATGGTTTACTTTTATTTTTTCAGATGTAGTATGGTTTACTTTTGTTTTAGCAACGTTAATAAGCGATGTTTTCAGATGTAGTATGGTTTACTTTTATTTTTTCAGATATAGTATGGTTTACTTAGCGACGTTCCCTGGCTGTAGTATGGTATACTTTTGTTTTTTAAAGATGTAGTATGGTATACTTCTGTATTTTTTCAGATATGGGTCGACGTGGATCATTTGGTTCCGGTCCTGGTGGGAGTCGACGAGCCCGATCGTCTCCATCTACCACTCCTACCGACTCCTCATCCCTCCGCACTCCACCATACACTAGCGGTCTAGTCGCCGGCAGTGCCTCCATACCCGGCTCTAGCAGTTCGAGGCTAGGGCCTTCTTCTTCTACGCAGCCAGTACCGTCGAGTATTCCAGAGGTCGACCCCACTATTGAGGAGCAGGCCGAGGCCCACGTCGAGGTCGAGGACGATGGCGAGGCCCACGCCGAGAGCGAGGGCGAGGCCGAGGGGCAGGCTGCGGGCAGGGGCAGGGACAGGGACAGGGGGCGGGGCAGGGGCATAGTGCAGCTCCTATCTGAGACAGATCCTCCGTGTCGCCCGGAGGGGGATCTGAGGTTGGAGATTTGGGCCTGTACTCGGACCAGGCGGTAAGTAAAATTATTGCATTTAATTTGTTTAAATTTATTATAAACTTGTTTAATAAATTTTAATTTCTATTTTACAGGTATTATCCCTCCTTCATACACCGGGCGCTGGGTACATTCCTGCGACAGAACTACGGGGGGCCCTGGATCAACTGGAGGGATGTCCCGGCCGACAGGAAGGCCTTCTGGTTTGAGCACTTTTCGGTACGTAAAAGTTTATTTCCTTTTAACATTTAGTATGTTATGTTATAACTTATGTACTTCTATGTTTTTTTCAGTGGACTTACTTCTTTCCTCCCCACCGCGCCGTTGCTGTCGAGGCTATATTTTCCACCGTCGCCAGCAAGCTTATTAGGGACGCGATCACCGACCAAAAGGATCGCGACCACCGGGGATTGCCTATTCAGGATTGGATCTATGCCGCCGACTGGGCGGTATTGAAGAGGAGATTCGATGAGGAAGCCTACAAGGAGAAGTCCGCAAAGTCTAAAAGAGCGCGATAGGAGGGGTCGCAGTGGTGTGGTGGATCAAGGTCCATCATGGATTTTTTCATCCATATGGTACGTATCTCGCCGTATACCCATAATTAATATTTTACAGTAATATATTTCTTTCAACTTAACTGACAAATTATATAATAATTTCGTAACAGGTTGAATCGGAAGAAGACTCGAATATGGTGACCTTGTTCCTCGCCACGCACAAGAAGGTGGAGCTGTTCGTAGACAACAAGGCCCGGGACACCTACGTAAGTTTTACTTAATGCTAGTTCATTAATATTAATTTTTAGTTACGTAGAAAATTCATATAGATGTTATTTCTAGGCCGAGTTTTAGAAGTTATACTTAATGCTAGTGCATTAGTATATTAATTTTTAGCGACCACGTGAGAATTCATATAGATGTTATTTCTAGGCCGAGTTTTTGAGGGTTAGGGAGGACGGGCCGACACGTAAGGAGGGAGCTGGTGCTAGCACTTCCCAGCAGCCCCCGGCCGCAGCTCAGTCAGATGACGAGCTATGGATGAGGGCCGTTGGTGGCATGCATAGGGGTACGTACTATGGTACGGACTCCTATGGTGCCTTCATTGCGTCACAGTCCTCTGCGACCGCCACTAGTGTGTCCGGCCCCGCACAGACTGAGGAGTCGATCCGCCAGCAGGAGAGTGACGTCCTTGCGCAGATCGCAGCTCTGCGTGACGAGATGCTGAAGAGGATGGGGGCGCCGCATAAAGATGATTCTGCGCTCATATCACACTTTGAGAGGCTGGAGGAGACTACGGAGGCGCTGCAACAGATGACCCGTGCTACGCAGGAGGCTACGCAGTGGTTGACCGAGCAAATACAGCATTTCCAGGAGATGGCAGCGGAGCGACCGTCTGCTGGTACGCCGGGAGCATCGTCTACATCCGACGGTGCACGGAAGGACATGCTCGTCCACCTGTTGTCACCGGAGGAGTATCAGACGATCCTGACGCTGCGACGACAGTCATCTGGTGGCGCTCCTCCTCCAGCACCAGGTCCAGCTCCAGGCGATCAGTAGTTGAGGATATTGAGTTTGTACTGTACTACATTTTTCACTTTGTACGTATTTGGGGATATTCAGCTTTTTCGTTGAGGATATTGAGTTTGTACGTATTTACGGATATTTATTTGGTTTGTTCAGGATATTATATATTGACATTGTTTGTTGCGGATAGTATTTTTTTCTTTATATTTTTTGTATATTCTGGAATGTATTGTGCGTGCCGGTGTTGAGTGTTCCACCGAGGGGGTCGACGAACCCAGGGAATGGATTCTGTATTTTGTGTTTTGTATTCTGTATTTTGGCTCAGGCTCCAGCTCCAGCTCCATTTGCATTCTGGAACCTATTTTTTTATTATTTTTTTAATTTAGCGACGTTTTTAGCGACGTTAATATTTGTCGCTATATGTTAGCAACGTTAATAAATGTCGCTACTAGCGTCGCTAAATGCTGACGTGGCTACACGTGGCACCAAATCTGATGTCAGTTCGTCGTCGCCAAAACGTCGCAAAAATGTTGCTAAACGGCGACCAAATCCTGACGTCGCCTTATACGTTGCTAATTAGCGTCAACGAAGAAACGTCGCAGATAACGTCGCTAATTAGCGACGTTATTGACGTCGCTAAATAACGTCGCCCGAGCGAGGTTTTGCGACGTTTTCTCGTTTAGCGACACGTATTTTTCCGTCGTTCATGAAACGTCGCCAAAAACGTCGCTAAATTCTCTTAGCGACGTTTTCATCGAGTATAGCGACGTTTTCTAACGTCGCTAATCTGACAAATTTTTGTAGTACCTCAGGTATGGTCGGGATAACGGGATCGCCTGTAACTGAAAACATCTCTCTATATGAACTACTTGATCAATCTAGTCATTAACTTAGTCAGATTCAGTATAAATCCCTGACCGTGGGAAATCAGGAATTCATGTCCTAGACATGATGCAAGACGAGACATGTGGATTATACAGGCACAATCAAGAAAGTCACCCATGGTGTCAAGACAAGAGTTACTTAGCATGGCATATCGAGATTATCATGTTAGGTTACTTTGTCAAGTCAAGTCAAGAGTGCATCACAACGGACCACCATCAAGAATTATCATGTCCAGTTACTTGTCAAGAGTGCACCACGATGGATCACTATCAAGAATTTTCATGTCCAGTTACTTGTCAAGAGTGTGCCTTAACAGGCCACTATCGTGTTCTATCCTTACATTATCATGAATGAGAGAAACTTGCATAAAATAACTAGTGACATATTCTTGAAGCCAAGGAAAAGATCTAAAACTTTTATGTTTTGAGTCTTTCAAGATTCTAGCTATAAAATAACTTAAACAGGCAAAAACAGTGAAATAGAGCAATTTCGACGCATAGGATTCCTGCACAATCCGCGCATGAGAATTCCTGCACAATCCGCGCATGAGAATTCCTGCACATCCTCGCATGAGAATTCCTGCACAATCCGTGCATGGGAATTCCTGCACATCCGGGCATGAGAATTCCTGTACATCCGCGTATGGGAATTCCTGCACATCCGCGTATGGGAATTCCTGCACAATCCGCGCATGGGAATTCCTGCACATCTGCGCATGGGAATTTCTGCACATCCGTGCATGGAAATTCCTATACAATCCGTGCATGGGAATTTCTGCAGATCCGCGTATGGGAATTCCTGCACATCTGTGCATGGGAATTTCTGTACATCCGCGCATGGGAAACTCACGTTACGTCTTCAGTACATGCGCGTAAGGAACCTACGCGCATGACACGCTCGGAGTCAAGGGATGTGTTGCCGGGACTTCACGGCACATGGCCTCTCGGCACATGGCCTCCCGGGCGCATGGGCTTTCCGGCGCATGGGGTTCATCGTCCCCAAATAGCAAGTTCAGCCATGAAAGTCCTAAAAACTTGCTATGGCCATAACTTCCTCAACCGAACTCGGAATCAAGTGAAATAAAGGTCAAAACTGCATGAAATCAAATTCTCTACAACATGGAACCACTAGTTTTTGGAAATACCAACTTTTTATAGATCAAAACCAAGAAAACTAAACAAGAAGGAACTTAAAACTTAGATCTACAAAAATATAACCATCAAAACTGAAAACTTACAGTTCTAAAGTGGCTTAGCATCTAGTAAGGAAGAGAATGGAACAAGAAAACTTGAGATCTCTCATGAAGCAAGTTGCACTTGCCTAGGGTTTGTAGGTGGGAGGAGTAAATGAAGAAGATGAAGAAGTAAATGCAAATAATGGAGGAGAGAGAAGAAGTTGACTTATATAGCAACCCCTCTCATCTCAACCCAAAATAAACCAAACCAAGCCAAGCCAAGTCAAGTCATGTCATATTGAACCAAGTTGAACGAATCAAGTCAAGATTTAAACCAAGGCAAAGCTAAGCAAGATAAGCCAAATACGGGCCACCTGACAATTGTCAGAAATCCGTATACGTATCCTAAAAAATACGTATAACGGGAAACGGGAGTGACAACTCTACCCACCTTAAAAGAATTCTGTCCTCGGAATTTAATCAAGAGGCTAGAGATGTTGGGACAAGCTATACTAATCACAAGCAATATATGACTAAGCAATCAATCATACAATCATTCATGCAAGCATGGAATTAAAGCATAAGGCATAAGAAAGACATTATACCTTATGAGTCAAACAGGTGTGGATATCGCGATCGGATATCATCCTCACGCTCCCACGTTGACTCACTCAAAGAGTGATGACCCCAAGCAACGCGGACTAGCTTAATAGCCTTGTTCTTGAGTACCTTCTCTCTTCGGTCCAATATGGATACGGGCCTTTCCTCATACGAAAGGTTGGTACCAACAATCAATTCCGAATGATCAAGGATATGGTTCGGATCCAGGATATACCGTCACAATTGGGATATATAGAATACGTCATGTACCTCACGCAACGACGGTAGAAGAGCGAGACGATAGGACACATCGCCTACTCGCTCGAGAATATCAAACGGCCCTATATACCTAGGACTAAGCTTTTCCCATGCGCCGAATCGAATGACACCATGGGTAGGCGAGATCCTAAGGAATACGTGGTCGCCGATAGAGAACTCAAGAGGACGTCGATGAGAATCGGCCCAATGACGCTGACGATCTTGTGCAACTCGAAGATGATCTCTGACTCATCTGACCACCTCGATAGTGTATGAAATTATTTCTGGACCAAGCATCTGCCTCTTGCCCACATTATCCCAGGCTAAAGGAGATCTGCATTTCCTTCCATACAATGCCTCGAAAGGTACCATCTGAATACTAGCCTGGAAACTGTTGTTGTACGAGAACTCCACTAGGTGCAAGTGATCTTCCCACGAACCACCGAAGTCAAGTGTACATGATCTTAACATATCTTCGAGAGTATGAATCATGCGTTCTGACTGACCATCTGTCTGCGAATGATTTGCTGAACTAAACTTGAGACGAGTCCCCAAACTCTCTTGAAGACTCCGCCAAAAGTGAGATATGAATCTCGAATCTCTGTCTGATATAATACTAACTGGTACTCCATGCAATCTGACTATCTGCCTGAGGTACATCTCAGCAAGCTGATCCGTTGACTGGCCAATTCTGAAGGGAATAAAATGAGCTACCTTCGTGAGCCGGTCAACTATAACCCAGATAGCATCTCTTCCAATTGGAGATTTAGGTAATCTAGTTACAAAATCCATTGTAATGTGCTCCCATTTCTATTCTGGGATCGGTAAAGGTTGAAGAAGTCCAGCTGGTCTCTGATGTACAACTTTAACTTATTGACAAACTAAACAACGAGAAACAAACCGGGCTATCTCCCTCTTCATACCATTCTACCATAAATACTGACGGATATCACGATACATCTTCGTACCAACGGGATGAATCGAATACTACGAACTGTGAGCCTCTGCCATGATCTTCTGTCTGATATCACCACTAGGTACACAAAGACGCCTTCCATTTCAGAGAGTACCGTCTTCGTGTATACATAACTCTGTTCTCCTTCCTGCTTCACATTCCGTCCTAAGCCGCTGAAGCTTAGAATCCGTTGACTGAGCTAACTTAATCCTCTCAACTATACTGGACTGAACTTGCATGCTGGCCATCAATGCCACATTGGTAGGAAGAACAACTTCAATACCCATCTTCTGAAGATCTGCTAACAACTCTGGCTGTGCTGTTAGAAAATAAACTCCGGCACTTCTGCTCAATGCATCTGCAACTACGTTGGCCTTCCCAGGATGATACTGCAAGTTGATATCGTAATCCACAAGTAGCTCTAGCCACCTCCTCTGACGCATGTTAAGATCCTTCTGGGTGAACACATACTTAAGAATCTTATGGTCGGTGAAAATCTCCACCCGATCTCCATATAAGTAATGCCTCCAAAGCTTAAGTGCGAAGACCACCGCTGCTAACTCCAAGTCGTAGGTTGGGTAATTCCTCTCATGATCACGAAGCTGACGTGACGCATAAGCTACTACCTTCCCATGCTGCATCAAGACACATCCTAATCCCTTACCGGATGCGTCGCAATAAACTGAAAATCCTCCAGTCCTATCTGGAAGCGTGAGAATGGGTGCCGTCATCAATCATTGCTTCAACTTCTCAAATGAACTCTGAAACTCTACTGTCCAAGTAAACTGTACATCCTTGCGGGTCAACTGCGTCAATGGCACTTAAATCCGAGCAAAGTCTGATACAAACCTTCGGTAATAGCCGGCCAATCCAAGGAAACTCTGAACTTCCGCGACGGTGCTGGGAACTGGCCACGTCTCTGTGGCAACTTGTCACGACCCGCACCCAGTTTTCGGATACGAAACGTGTCCAAGCCCAGCCTACACCGCAGTGTCGACAGTAGTACGCTGTCTATACACAAGTCACGACAATCTAGAATCACATGGTAAACTATATCTCATCCACAGAATAATCGAATCAACCAAGATCAAATGAAATACCAAAGAAACTGAATAATATGACTGAATATATCCAAGATTCAATGTCACGTCCGGTGGACACAAATCCACTACCAATAGACGGAAGGAGAAATAAATACATAAAATATACTAACTGAATACAACCTGCTAATCAAGGCAACCCCAATACAAAGCTCCACGGTCTGGTGCTGACTCAACCGGCTCAACTGCTCCTGACTCAAACTCGGCTAAACCTGAAGAGATCATCAGGTCCTCAGAGGGCTAGCAAGATACATAAAAACGAGCCTTTCTAACAGTTTATTATGCATGGAGAAAAATACAGAATAAACATGTAAAACTGAGCAATAAATAAACACGAATCTATACACTGTCTACACATAAATGAACTGCTGAACAAGGACAAGAGAAACTCATGTAAAGATGTCAACGGATAACCGAAACGAATACTCAAACCCTCGTCCCTAGTGTGGACTCGCAGGTTTGAACAACTACTAGCCCTCGTCCCTAGTGTGGACTCGCAGGTTAGCATCACCCTCGTCCCTAGTGTGGACTCGCAGGTGTGAACCATATACTACTAACCCTTGTCCCTAGTGTGGACTCGCAGGTTAGCATCACCCTCGTTCCTAGTGTGGACTCGCAGGTGTGGACCAATAACTACTAACCCTCGTCCCTAGTGTGGACTCGCAGGTTAGCTTAAGACACGGATAACTACTAACCCTTGTCCCTAATGTGGACTCGCAGGTTAGCTTCAAGATTTCAAGACACGGAGGAAAAAGCAGTTCAGTTTACGACTCACGACACGACTCGATCAAGGCTCAAATGAATACATCCAATAAGATACAAAGCTAACTGTGAACACGGTCTATATAGCAATGATACAAGTATATAAACAGAATATGAAAGATACATGGCAACAATATGAGAAAAACTGGATAATAATAAAAAGACAGTGCATGTAAATAAAGCTGTATAGAAAGGCAATATATACTTGCCTTTGGTCCTGAGCTGCTGTCACGGATTACAACCCGTATTACGGTCCAAGTAACCTGTTTATACCATGTACATGATGTCAAATACACAACTAATATCGATGAGTAGCCTATCTATTTATTGGTTAGGTTTTTAGGTCAATTACTAGGACTCTTTGTATACTTACTGGTAGGGCATCTTTCTAGTCTTACTTAGAGTTAACTAACTTACTAGATACAACTTAAAGGTAAGCATCAATCCCAATAATCTTTTATTAGGCTTCCAGTTAGTCCTACTATATTATCCTGCTATATATGCCTTAAACCATTTCTACTAAATTATAAGGCTTCACTAATACTCTGCAAGATTCTTACTCATGGCCATCCTAGAGTTAGTCCTAGGCCCATACAGTAATATCAAGCTGCTATAAGGGAGGACACCATATGCCAGTGTCAGCAGGATACATAAAAATATTCCTATGTTAGTATGTGTTCTTCTCCTCGTATCACATACCCTACCCTAACATGCACATGTATATACCATGTTTAAGTCCACCAGCTATTAGGATTACTCTTATATGGGTATCCACTGGTCCTGATTTCAGCCAGGTAATAGGCTAAATTCTAGTCCTCTGCTCTATTGATTGGTGTTTCACTGTTACAAACACCTAGTCCCTACTCGCCTAATTATCTAGGAACATGGCTCCATACCCAACTGAACACACATACATGTAGGTCTGTTCAACTTACATGATGGAGCTGGCACTTAGAGTATTAGTCAAGGGTTCATCAATACTCGAGGGCAAATACTCTCATAGCTGGTCATTCAAAAAAAACTGAGAACTGAACATGCCTATATCCTATTAATAAATACCTGACATGGTCACCCCTGTTTCCTGGAACTGATGACCATTGCATGTACTCTCAATCTCCTGTACAATCAGTCCTTAGTCACTAATATACCTTAGGCCAAGACTTTATCCACAGTACATATTCTCAGTCACAGGTAGCAGTGACATAACCCATTTTGGGACATCTGTTTTTCTTATTTACCAATTGCTATGCTCTGTAGACACACACATGCCAAAGGTTTACACTCCCTGTCAGTTCTCTCTTGTATTCAAGAATATCTGGACACAAAGCCTACATGTCAATACCACAAGCTTCATCAGTTCCTAGTTAGTTTAGTTTGTTGTTTGTATCAGGACTAAACATACTCAGTCGAAACCCAGGACTGCACTATCAATGGAATGATGTAGGACCTTACTTTTGCTCAAGGGCTGATGTTCTCCATTGAGGTCTAATATCAACAACTTGGAAGGGGCAGGACCTGTAGGGAGGTCTGATATATTAACTGACGCCAGGTGGACTATAGGAAGTACTCTGTCATCATGCCATACAGAACTCTAGTATCATTTGGAACAGATGAGCAAAGTAACAGAAAAACAATGCAGAATCATCTTTGCTAAAAATAATGAATACTTATACCGTACCACGACACCAAGTGTATCTCCTAATATGTGTGAAAATCCTATACTGTTTGAACCAAAGTGCCTAACTTCTACCAAAAATTTATTTACCCTGACCCAGTATCAAATTTTGTTGAAACATAGAGGTTAACCTACGCCAAGATATATCCATGAACTTCTCTTTCATAAACTCCAGTGAAGCACTCATCAAACTCTTGGTAAACAACAATAACTTTTGATTACTATTAACCTTCCTAACTCTGTACCTAAGGTTGGCTCAAGGTAGGACTATCACTAAGTCTAGCTACTGATAATCAATATATAATTTCCTGGACTAATGCAATGGAACCAATAAATTGGGACTGAACCAAGGGGCTGAACTGAAAACACTCAACATATATGTCAGGTGATACAGGGGAGGTCAAAACCTAGTACAAGCTAAAGGATCACATACCAAGGATAACTGGTAACGCAATAAAATGCTCTTAGAGAGGTTCATGCATACCATGTTGAATGCTATTCCTAAAGCCATGACTCCATGATGATACATGTGCACCCCTGCTACCATGTTCTTCTACTGAACGATAGAAGGGTGGATGGCAGAGTCTCACATGAGACCAGTGGTACACATCCCCAATTTGCCCAGACTATTTGTTCACCTGTCTATACACGCCTCTACCAGTCAAAACAGAATTCTATGATAACAAGCAACCATGCGTACAATGAATCATCTCATACTTTGGTTCACTGTGATACTTCAACTCCTATTACCTACTGTTGGACCTACAAGGAAGCCCATCCTTACAGAGCTTGTAGTCCCTCAAACAATATTTGGATATATCGTACCCTCAGGATATTGGGGTTCAACACCCATTGGTACTATACTCTGATAATGCTATAAGTTAGTGTCTTCCTATGTAGGATCGTTGAGCACTTCTAGAGGGGGGGTGAATAGAGTGCGTGTGTGCAGCGGAAATAAAATCACCAATTAAAAATTAAACTATGGCAATGATGTAAGAGCAGTAAATAAAGATAGGAGAATCAAACTCAGTGACACAGCGATGTATACTGGTATCCCTCTGAGAGGACTAATCCAGTCTCGAGTACTCTTGCTCGATGTTAATCCACTAAAGGCACAAGCTTTAACTGAGTGCTTGCAACTCTTACACCACCGTGCTTGTTGACGAGTGCACGACCAACTCCAACACACACCGTGCTTGGTGACGAGCGCACGACCAGCTCTACAACGAGAATTTGTTGTTGAAACTTGACGACCTCTTTACAACTCTGAATAACCAAAAGACTTCTAAATCAAATCTGATAGTACTGGCTTTTGGCTAAGAGAAGTATAGGTGAGATTTGAAATTTTTAGATCACTAGAAAACACTTGAGATGAATAGAGAAGAGAATGAAGAATAAAATTGATGTTTTGAAATAAAAAGTTCTTCTCTATTTATAGGTGTTTTCACCAACCGAACTCGGACAGAACTCGGACAGAGTTCTGATGCAAATATCTCGCAAAATAGACGTTGCTCGCAGATTTGGAGGCAACTGAAGTTTGAATACAAACTGACCGAACTCGGTCAGAGTTCGGGCCGAACTCGGGCCGAACTCGGCTAGGAGTTCTGTCAGGAGATATAATAAAAATTCTTTTGTAAAAACAGTTTACAAACATGTTTTTGGTAATTTGTAAAATCATTTGAAAAGGAATATTTTCGAAATATATTTTTGAAATATTTGTAATCGGAAATATGAAGGGTAAAAATAGGTTTAGAGAAGGAGAATAATTTTAACCCTAAGCCAGTAATACCATACTTGATTTTACAAGGAAATTCCTAGACTCAATAAAGTGTAAAAATACAGAATAAAAGTAGAAAAGAGTCTTCAGAATTTTTGATGACTTTGACGCTTGGATTTATGCAGTACATCGTCCGTTGAATAAGATTTCATGTATCCTGAAATAGTTAGCAGCATTTTCTATATTTTGTGTATGGACTAAAGTATAAGTTGATTATCGAAATCGGGTGTGACCATGGAATGGGCCAACAATCTCCCCCATTTTGATAATTGACAAACTTGAGTCTATACCAAAATATATTTATAAAAAATAAAACAACATATCAAAATACCTAAAAAAAAATTTGTTCTAGCCTTGCATTTGTGATATTTTTGTATACTCATTTTCTCCCCCTTTGTCAAGTAGTAAAATGAATCGGCTCCCCCGTAAAACATGAAGCCAACAATAGAAAAGACAAGACAAAGTGAAAGAAAAAATAGTAATCACAGCATAGATAAGTGAAATGCAATAAACTGAAATATCATAAATTTTCCACTAGAAAGTCAACTAGTACAACTGATAAATGGCTAACTGAAAGAGTTTAGACATGAAAGTAAAAAGTACTACATGAACAGCATCAAAACTAAACAAAACTAAATCCACTATCCTATGGCTGAATCCACATCACATCTCTGCGTCGTCTGCACCGGGAGGATCATGAGGGAAATAGGCAGTGGTTGGGTCGAAGTACTGAAAAGTAGTCTCATCAGTAAAACGAGGACCAGGGAAAGCAGGATGTGGAAGGATAGTGAGTGGATGAACTGGATCATGCACCAGGCTGTAATGGAGATCGACAATGCTGTTTCTCAGCACCTGGGCCTGAGAAATATGCCGGAACTCGGAGTCTTGATAACGTTGCGTGGATACGGCAACGAAATCATCAAACCGCTGGTAGAATGCCTGATCGAGTCCAGGGGCAGGGGCCGGAGCAGGAGGAGCATCTGCTGGAGGGGCCTCAGCATCAGCTACTGGGTCAGCAGGAGCAGCACCGGGAGGTTGAGGAAACCGACGAGAGCGGATCAACTCAACAGGTGGAGAAGAAATAGCACACGTTTCAAGATCAATCTCGAAACGGCAAAAAATACTCGCAAGGTGCATAGGAAAAACAAGGTTCCTACCTGCATTCTTGCAGTTGAGCATCCAAGACATCATGGTTTTTGGAATGGAGAAAGGAATTCCAAAATGAATGTGATACATAGCAGAGAGTTCCAAAAATGTGACCTCATCGGTAGAGCCTTTCTTCGGAAGAAGGGCCGAGAAAATCATACGATGAAGTTCGTAAAAATTCTGGTTAAGATGTCTAGAAAATATTCTCCGAGGAGGAGGAGTAGGGTGACAAATCAATTCCCTAAAAGAAGCTAAAGTGACATCGGCAGGGAATTGAATATGGTGGATGTCAACAAGAGCATCACCAAGATCAGGAACGTGAAAATATTCACTGATATCGGTGGCACTAAATTCTAGTTCCTGTCCAGCAACGCAGGAATAGAAATTTCCGTTTTGTTGTACTTGCAAATTGCAGTAGAACATACGGACAGCATTGTCGAAAATACTATCTTGGACCTCGAAAAAGTTGCGAAATCCAAGTTGATCAAAAACAGGAGCATATACAAAGAAGGTTGTAAAGTTGACAAAGGCTCCAGTACAAATACGACGTAAAGAAAAGGAATCAAACCAGAGATTGGAGAAGTCTCTGTCGGGAAACAGAGTGCCATCATATTCCTCGGGATCTCTAGGTTTGGCTGGACTGAAGAGACTAGCCGGAGTGTAGTCGGATGAGGAGGAAGCACCCTGAGAAGAATTTTCTCGTTGACGCTTCGGAGCCATGAAGAGATGGAGGAAGATCGTCGATGCCTTGCAAAGAAGGAGGAGGAAAGTCTTCTGGAAGGAGGTGGAACTATTTCACGTTTTGGTGTGGAGAAATAGTGGAAGAAAGGATGGGATTTATAGGTGCTAGGGCCGGCTGTTCGGTTCAGGAGCCATCACAGCGCCGACCGAACTCGGTCCGAATTCGGTTCGAACTCGGTCAGAGTTCGGGCCGAGTTCGGCCACTTGCATTCCCGAGATAGTTAAAGCAGTCAGGTAAGTAAAGATTGTAATAAATGATGTTTGACTGGTTTATTAACTAATTGCTGTTATTTTTAGGTTAACTGTAGGGATTGTCCCAGCTAACGGTGGTTCACCGGGGAACTCTTAAGTACCGCTTCGCTTCGACCGTAGCCGTGGTGACAGACATATCCTTTGTAAGTTTGTCCCCAAAAATAATTTTCATTAGATAATAAATTATCAAGTCATAAATACAGTATTAATTACCATATGTTTTAAGAATCTGAGAATTCAAGAATGTCGAGCTCACGCCTCAAGATGTTAAAACGGTCTTCAGCCAATGGTTTAGTGAAAATATCTGCTAGTTGATGTTCAGTATCAATAAATTTTAAGCAAATATCCCCGTGTTGTTGATGATCACGTAAAAAATGATGTCTAACTTCTATGTGCTTTGTGCGTGAATGACAGATAGGGTTCTTAGTTAAATTAATTGCACTAGTGTTATCACAATATATAGGAACATTTGTATAGTACAGATTGTAGTCCTCTAAGGTTTGCTTTATCCACAAAATTTGAGCACAACAACGTCCTGCGGCGATATACTCAGCCTCAGTTGTTGATAATGCTACTGAATTTTGTTTCTTGCTAAACCAAGAGACTAGGGCCTTTCCCAAGAAATGACATGTACCACTGGTACTTTTACGGTCCACTTTGCATCCAGCAAAATCCGCATCCGAGTAACCTATGAGGTCAAAGGATTTGGTTTTGGGATACCATAAGCCAACTGTAGAAGTTCCTTTAAGGTATCGGAAGATACGCTTAACGGCACTAAGATGTGATTCCTTAGGGTTTGCCTGATATCGTGCACATATGCAAACACTAAACATAATATCAGGACGACTAGCAGTTAAATATAATAAACTACCAATCATACCTCGATACTTACGCTGATCAACAGGTTTGCCACTTTCATCAGCATCAAGCTTTGTAGATGTAGCCATAGGAGTCCCAATTGGCTTCACATTCTCGAAGTCGTACTTCTTTAGTATGTCCTTCGTGTACTTAGCTTGGTTGATGAATGTTCCGTTTGAGTGTTGTTTGATTTGCAATCCTAGGAAGAAGTTCAGCTCTCCCATCATGCTCATTTCAAATTCACTCTGCATACACTTGGCAAATTCTTGACAGAGTTGTTCATTAGTAGAACCAAAGATGATGTCATCTACATAAATTTGCACTAGAAGTATATCATTATTCATAGATTTAATAAAAAGAGTAGTATCAATCTTGCCTTTTGAAAAACCATTATCAAGTAAGAAGGCGCTTAGGCGTTCATACCAAGCACGAGGTGCTTGTTTGAGTCCATAAAGTGCTTTCTTAAGCTTGAAGACGTGATCAGGTTTTTGAAAATCTTCAAAACCAGGGGGTTGTTTCACAAAAACTTCTTCTTTCAAAAATCCATTTAGAAATGCGCTTTTCACGTCCATTTGAAAAAGTTTGAAATCATTAAAACAAGCAAAAGCGCAAAACATGCGAATGGCTTCTAGTCTAGCAACAGGAGCATAGGTCTCATCATAATCAATTCCTTCTTCTTGATTATAACCTTGTGCAACTAGACGTGCTTTGTTGCGTAGAACTTGACCATCTTCACTAAGTTTATTTCGGAACACCCATTTGGTACCAATTATCGATTGACCAATAGGTTTAGGAACGAGTTCCCAAACTTGGTTTCTCTCAAATTGATTAAGTTCCTCTTGCATAGCAGAAATCCAAAATTCATCAGAAAAAGCCTCATCAATATTCTTAGGTTCTATTTGAGAAATAAATGCTACATTAGCTGCTACTTCAGAATCTCTAAGAGATGAACGAGTACTTACACCTTTGGATACATCACCTATTATGAGAGTTTCTGGATGATCCGGTTTGAATCTTAATGATTCGAATCTTTGGGCCATACCTTTCACAAGGCTCTTCTCAGTTCCTGCATCTTCAGAACTTTTTTCAGTTTTTGCCTCTTGGGTAGGATCTTTCTCAGAACTCTTCTTTGTCTTTGTAGGTGCATCTTCATCATCACTGTCGCTAGATCTATGACTATTCAACTCATCAAAGGTAACATTAATACTTTCTTCAACAATCAAAGATCTTTTATTAAAAATTCTATATCCTTTACTCTTAGCAGCATATCCGAGAAATATCTCGTCATCTGCTTTCGAGTCGAACTTACCCAAGTTATCCTTGGTATTCAGGATGAAACAGCGACAACCAAAAACTTTAAAATAAGATATGTTTGGAATTCTTCCAAACCAAAGCTCATATGGTGTTTTCTTCGATATAGGTCGAATTAACACCCTATTTAAAATATGACAGGCTGTACTAACAGCTTCTGCCCAAAAATATTTAGAAAGTTTATGCTGATTAAGCATGACTCTAGCCATTTCGCTTAGAGTACGGTTCTTCCGCTCCACAACACCATTCTGTTGGGGAGTTCTAGGACAAGAAAATTCGTGGTAGTATCCACTATCATCACAAAACTTTTTGAAATCAGTATTTTCGAATTCGCCACCATGATCACTTCGGATACGAGTAATCATGAAGCCTTTTTCGTTTTGAACCTTTTTACAAAATATCTGAAATTCAAAAATTGCATCACTTTTGTTTGATAAAAAGTAAACCCATGTAAAACGAGAGAAATCATCAACAATGACAAAAGCATAGAGTTTACCGCCAAGACTAGCGACTCTACTAGGACCAAATAAATCCATATGAATCAACTGCAAAGGTCTCGAAGTACTTACAGCGTTGATGGATTTAAAAGAAGACCTATGTGCTTTGTTCTTTTCACAGTCAGCACATACCATGTCTCTCTTGAAAGGAATTTCTAGGAGTCCTTTTACCAATTTCTTTGTGTTAGATAGTATCCATGTTTGCATGTCCTAGTCTCATGTGCCATAGCCAGCTTTCATTTTGATTGGCTACTAGACACCTTCCTGTATTATTAGTATTCTCCAAAAAGAAAACATATATATTGTCTTCTCTAATCCCTTTATATATGGGATCACCAGATGACATATCATATATAGTACATTTATCTTTCACAAAATTGATACCATAACCATTATCTGCCAAATAACTTATGCTCAATAGGTTATGTTTCAATTCGGTTACTAGACAAACATTTTTTATTATTGGGTAAGGAGACATACCTACAGTGCCGTTACCTATAATATCACCTCTCAAGTTATTTCCGAAGGAGACGTATCCTTCTTTCTTCATCGATAGCGTAGCGAATAAAGATGCATCACCAGTCATGTGTCACGAACATCCGCTATCGAGGATCCATTTGCTTCTAGCATGAGAGGATTGAGGGTCCACCTACAAAACAAGTAGATGAATCCTTTGGTACCCATTTTCTGAAGGGTCCATGCTGATTAGCTTTAGGTCTCCAGACTAAAGTATGGTTATTAACAAGTTTTCTTGCAAGACAATACTGTGATATGTGTCCGTGTGTACCACAGTAAGTGCAAGTCAGTTTAGAACCAGATGTGGTTGAAACTGAGTTCACATGCTTGTTTGGTTTCTTGGAGAACCTATAAGTGAAAGCATGATGATATTCGTGTTTCTTCTGTGCTTTCTTGTTTTTAGTCCTTTTTGGTGTATGCTTTGCATTAGGACTAATCTTGGGCTGTGTCACAGGTATTGCCTGTTTGCCCAACTTGATTTCTAACTTTTTAGAAATCGCTACAGACTCTTCGTATCTTGCAGTCATATCAAGGAGTCTTTGTTCAGTTACTAGGTGCAACTTCTTTTCTATGTCATAAAGTTTGTGTATTTTGACATAGTCTTTTTCTTTCTTTTCAATGTTGAGGATAGCCTCTTGATAGTCTACTTTAAGTTTGGCTATCTCTTCCGTGTTACCGGTAGTAGATGTCTCTTTAATGTCTTCAAGTAAATTAGACAATCTAGCTATCTCGGCTGTGTGTGCCTTAATCTCTTTTCGAGATTGCTTATACTTGTCGAGCACAGTTTTGTGATCTTCAAGTAAATCGCTAAAGGCAGTCTCTAGTTCATCAAAAGTAAAATCATCAAACAGAGGATTAGATGATACCTTTTCGAATGCCATAAGACAAACATTTACATTGCTGCAAGGTCTGTCTTCTTCTTCTGAGTCACTGGCATCACTCTCGTGCCAGATGCTTGTGTTGGCATACTTTCGGCCAGATGTGGATCTTCTGTTTGATCTTGACCGATCATATGGACTGCTCTTCTTGGTAGCTGGACAGTCCTTCTTCATGTGCCCTGATTTCTTGCATCCGAAGCATATAGTCTCGTCTTCATTGCTTTCTTGGATGTCTTTCTTCTTTCTGCTTGTGAACTTTAGATATTTCTTGAAGTTCTTCACAAGTAAGGCACGTTCATCACCACTTGATGATTCTTCATCTGAGTCATTGCAGGTTGATTTTCTTGCTTGAGCTTTGAAGGCGATAGTCTTTTCTTTTGGTGTGGCCTCTTCAAAGTCTTGCAAGTCGAGCTCATGAGTCATCAATTTGCCCATCAGTGTTTCTAGAGTCATCGTGGTGAGATCGTTTCCTTCAATGATTGCTGTGGCCTTTGGATTCCAGTTCTTTGTTAGAGCCCTCAGCACTTTCCTGATTTTCTCATGGTTGCTGTAATCTTTACCAAGAGATTGAAGGGGATTAGTTATATCAAGGAAACGAGTAAACATCTGTGTAATTGACTCACCAGGTTTCATTTTAAAAGATTCATATTCCTGAGTCAGTCTACTGATTTTGGATTCCTTGACTTGGGAAGTCCCTTCATGGGTTACCTCAAGGAGTTTCCAAATTTCATGAGACGTCTTGCAGGTAGAAACTCTATTGAACTCGGTTTTGTCAATTGCACAGAATAGTGCATTGATGGCTCGAGCATCAAGACTAGCCTTTCCTTTTTCAGCATCGGTGTACTTGTCATGCGTCTTTTCCATAAGAATACCTTCAACCACTGTAGGTGGTGGTTTCTTATACCCATCAATGACTATTGACCATAAATCAAAATCTAGAGACTTTAAAAAGAAAGTCATACGTGTTTTCCAGTATGTATAGTTTGTTCCATCAAATAGGGGAGGTCTATTTGTGGATTGCCCTTCACCGTTGAATATAGATTTCACGGCTGCCATATATATACTCTCTAGGATATGTTATATAGGAATATAACCTGCTCTGATACCAAGTGTAGGATCGTTGAACACTTCAAGAGGGGGGATGAATAGAGTGCGTGTGTGCAGCGGAAATAAAATCACCAATTAAAAATTAAACTATGGCAATGATGTAAGAGCAGTAAATAAAGATAGGAGAATCAAACTCAGTGACACAGCGATGTATACTGGTATCCCTCTGAGAGGACTAATCCAGTCTCGAGTACTCTTGCTCGATGTTAATCCACTAAAGGCACAAGCTTTAACTGAGTGCTTGCAACTCTTACACCACCGTGCTTGTTGACGAGTGCACGACCAACTCCAACACACACCGTGCTTGGTGACGAGCGCACGACCAGCTCCACAACGAGAATTTGTTGTTGAAACTTGACGACCTCTTTACAACTCTGAATAACCAAAAGACTTCTAAATCAAATCTGATAGTACTGGCTTTTGGCTAAGAGAAGTATAGGTGAGATTTGAAATTTTTAGATCACTAGAAAACACTTGAGATGAATAGAGAAGAGAATGAAGAATGAAATTGATGTTTTGAAATGAAAAGTTCTTCTCTATTTATAGGTGTTTTCACCAACCGAACTCGGGCAGAACTCGGACAGAGTTCGGATGCAAATATCTCGCAAAATAGACGTTGCTCGCAGATTTGGAGGCAACTGAAGTTTGAATACAAACTGACCGAACTCGGTCAGAGTTCGGGCCGAACTCGGGCCGAACTCGGCTAGGAGTTCTGTCAGGAGATATAATAAAAATTCTTTTGTAAAAACAGTTTACAAACATGTTTTTGGTAATTTGTAAAATCATTTGAAAAGGAATATTTTCGAAATATATTTTTGAAATATTTGTAATCGGAAATATGAAGGGTAAAAATAGGTTTAGAGAAGGAGAATAATTTTAACCCTAAGCCAGTAATACCATACTTGATTTTACAAGGAAATTCCTAGACTCAATAAAGTGTAAAATACAGAATAAAAGTAGAAAAGAGTCTTCAGAATTTTTGATGACTTTGACGCTTGGATTTATGCAGTACATCGTCCGTTGAATAAGATTTCATGTATCCTGAAATAGTTAGCAGCATTTTCTATATTTTGTGTATGGACTAAAGTATAAGTTGATTATCGAAATCGGGTGTGACCATGGAATGGGCCAACATCCTACTCTCTACAGTTGTTCTCAGATCTGCATGATGTCAGGGACCCTTAGTCACTCGATTGTATACCCAATATACCTGTAAGTCATTGTATCAATCTCACTTCCTCCTTCCGAGAGTCTGACACCCTATGGCCTCCGTACTCTTCTACTCTAATCCTATTCCACTGCTACAAAGCATTAAGTATCTTATTTAGTTCCTCTTGGTCATTTCTACAAGTATCTAGGTCTTCATTAATCGAGATAAACAACTGGGTTCCAGGAGTAATAAGGCATGGTAGATGAAAAGGAGGGATTTACCTGATTGAAGAATCGAAGGTTCCGTTCCCAATCGAGCCCTCTCTATTAGTAACTCCTTCTTGAACGGGGAGGCACAATAATTCTTTTAGGATTTTGGGAGATCCCATGGGTAACTGCTATTCCATATATTTATACATCTAAATTGATAAAGCAGAAGTGATGAAAAGATTTGGATGAACAAATTTGTGTTGATCTGCTCCTTAAATTCAAATTGATTTCGTTGCCTGCAGTTGAGGTTTCGTTTGAAAAGAGAGATAATTTGAATTTGGCTAATTAGCACAAAGGCCCCTGTGAATTCCTGTATTATCCATTGTATCTTCTATGGATATTTAAATGAAACATAATGTAAAGCATAACAATATCAAGTACATAAATAAATGAAAATAAAATAATAATAAAAAAAAAATAGGAGAATTTGGTCAAGGGGTTGACACAACTATCTTCTGGGGGTCCACTTCTACTCCACCTCTGGTGATGATATGGCCTAAGTACGAAATACGATCAAGCCAAAATTCGTGCTTACTGAACTTCGCATACAACTGGTGCTCTCTGAGAATCTGAAGAACCACACGGAGGTGATGCTCATGCTCTGCCTCATTCTTGCTATAGACCAAGATATCGTCTATAAACACTATCACGAACTGGTCCAAATAGGGCATGAAGATACGATTCATGAGGTCCATGAATACGGCTGGCGCATTGGTCGCTCCAAATGGCATAACAAGAAACTCTCAATGCCCATATCTAGATCTGAAGGCTGTTTTCGGGATGTCTTACTCTCTGACTCTGATCTGATGGTACCCCGACCGCAAGTCAATCTTCAAGAATACTGCTGCCCCACGGAGTTGATCAAACAAATCATCTATCCTTGGTAGAGGGTATCTGTTCTTTATTGTTACAGAGTTCAAGGTACGATAATCTACACATAATCTTGACGTACCATCCTTCTTTTTCATAAGAAGCATCGGGGCTCCCCAAGGTGATCCACTAGCACGGATGAATCCCTTGGTTCTGAGTTCTTCAATCATCTTATACAAGATCTCCAATTCTGACGGTGCCATCAGGTAGACTCTCTCTGACACTGGTGCTGACGGTGCCATACGATAATCTCCAATTCTGACGGTGCCATCTGCGCATGGACATTCCTGCACATCCGCGCATGGGAAACTCACGTTGCGTCTTCAGTACATGCGCGTAAGGAACCTACGAACATGACACGCTCGGAGTCAAGGGATGCGTTGCCGGGACTTCACGGCGCATGGCCTCCCGGACGCATGGGTTTCCGGTGCATGGGGTTCATCGTCCCCAAACAGCAAGTTCAGCCATGAAAGTCCTAAAAACTTGCTATGGCCATAACTTCCTCAACCGAACTCGGAATCAAGCGAAATAAAGGACAAAACTGCATGAAATCAAATTCTCTACAACATGGAACCACTAGTTTTTGGAAATACCAAATTTTTATAGATAAAAACCAAGAAAACTAAACAAGAAGGAACTTAAACTTAGATCTACAAAAATATAACCATCAAAACCGAAAACTTCCAGTTCTAAAGAGGCTTAGAATCTAGTAAAGAAGAGAATGGAATAAGAAAACTTGAGATCTCTCATGAAACAAGTTGCACTTGCCTAGGCTGGGTAGGTGGGAGGAGTAAATGAAGAAGATGAAGAAGTAAATGCAAATAATGGAGGAGGGAGAAGAAGTTGACTTATATAGCAACCCCTCTCATCTCAACCCAAAATAAACCAAACCAAGCCAAGCCAAGTCAAGTCATGTCATGTTGAACCAAGTTGAACCAATCAAGTCAAGATTTAAATCAAGGCTGAGCTAAGCAAGATAAGCCAAATACGGGCCACCTGACAATTGTCAGAAATCCGTATACGTATCCTGAAAAATACGTATAACGGAAAACGGGAGTGACACTTAGCTCCTAAGGATTCCCAAAGTGAGTGAACAAAACAAAGATTGTTTCCTTGAGATTTAAACTTAATCGCTCTAGAAAAACCATCCCACATGGGCCACCATATCCCACGTGCATATGCCAATACAAAGCGTAGCTATATATTGGAATAACACATGGATGTTTTCTAATGTAGGAATAATTTCCAAAGCCAAGTTAGAAAACCCTAACAAAAAAAGCAAGCATTAGGTTACCACCTAATTAGCAGTGGAAAAATCTTAGCTAGATGCGAAAATTGCATTTTAAATCCTAGTACGCAGAAAGGAATTTCAAGCTCAGTAAGTAGCTTGAAAGAATAGTCACGACTCATGTACACAACATTCCGAGAAATTTAACCTCTCTATCTGCTTATATTCAGAAAATTTCATCGCTAGTTCCTTGATATACTTTTTGACAAATATCCTTGATATGCTTATTATTCATCAAATTAACGGCTTCATTCTTGTAATATATGCATCCAATAGTGAAACAAAACCCCGCAGAATAATTTGCTCAAACAAATATGTGAAGATATTTTGTTAGGTCGTGTAGAGCCTAATATGGTTGGACCCTCCAGTTTGATCGCTTAAGCGGCTGGATCGTTTAGTCTGTAGATGGACTTTTTAAGGGTATGTTGGATAATTAAGTCGTCCCAATATCCTATGTATATAAAAGAAGCATTATGAGGCAACTTGTAAACTATCTTTAAAATATAGTAAAAATTTTGCCTGCAACAACTGTGGACGTAAATTCTCAATTTAAGAAGAGAGCCACGTATATTTTCTTCTCTTTTTTTCTCTGTTGCTTTTCTTTCTGTGCAATTCGTAAGGATTTAAACCCTACAATTTTCTTGGACAGTTACTTATCAAGTGTGAGCAAGTGTCAAATGTTTGGTATCCCTGTTGATAGCTGCAACTGATGACAAGCCACTCGCATGGAAAAAAACAAGAAGTGTGGGCATGGAGGAAGTGTTATTGGAGAGTTTGGTCCACCACAATGGTTGTGTTGGTATCAAGAGCACTATATCTAAATATAGCTACAAAAAATGTTATATTGTTGTTTGTTGTTCCCCTTAACCTCTGGAACTGCATAATTAGTTGTAGCTTAGGTCATCAACCCTTTGCCACTGGTTCTGGTTGACAAATGACAAGTGCCTCAATATCACAGGTGTACTGCAAGTACTGTTGCTGATGCTAAAGCCTGACTAATCCTTTGTTTGATTGGCGTGGTTTGATATCTTGATGGTGGTGCATATATTGAACTTTGTGGACCAGTTCCATTGCAACAACTCAATAGTTCTTGGTGGCAGACTGTAAAGCATGCATAAAAGGGGAAATCTTATATTCTGAGAAGATCTTTAGACCAAGGTTCGCACTATCAATATTGGAATCCGTATCCGACCCTTTCTATGAGATCGACGGTATCGGCATTGGAATTTTTTTGTATCGAAAAGCAAAAAAGTAATATATATATATATATATATATATATATATATATATATATATATATATATATATATATATATTCACTATCCGCATATTAAGTATTTTATGTGTTATTTTTACTGGTTTTGAAATTGAATGAAATAGTAATCACCCTTGCTAATTGGTTTACATGTAATAGATAAGTTTTCTTAGTTTACATACTTTTACACCTTTGTTGGTTGGTTGGTCTTTTTCGTTCAATTTTTTGTCAAATTGACTAGAAAGGAGATCCCCAATATCAGTATCGGTATCGGATCGAAACATACCAAATCGTATCAGTATCGATCGTATCGGATCGATATCGAGCGATATTGTAAAGTATGCTTTAGACTCTTTCTCCATATTCTATGTCCACAATCCACTTATACTTCGTAGGCAATCATTAGCCAGTTAACTATACTTGGACTAATTAATCCTCCTGTAGGGAACTGAAGAACTCATGTCTGCCTCTTTCAATATATATATATATATATATATATATATATATATATATATATATATATATATATATATATATATATATATATGGGTAATTGTGGCGGACTTGTCTATATATATATATATATATATATATATTATATATATATATATATATATATATATATATATATATATATATATATATATGTGGGCGGGCTTAGCCCTTGTGGTTAAGTGGAGGGGCTCCCCTAGCGGTGGGCTAGGTTCGAGCCCCCCCTTCGTCCCGAGGTGGCTGGGCGGCCTTTGGCCGCGGCCTCGGGTGCGACCCCGTGCCACACCTTACCCCCCCCCCCCCCCGGCCCCCCCCCCCCCCCCCCCCCCGGGTTACCCTCCCACCCCCGCACCCCCCCCCCCCCCCCCCCCCCCCCCCCCCCCCCCCCGGGCCCCCCCCAAAAAAAAAAAAAAAAAAAAAAAAAAAAAAATATATATATATATATATATATATATATATATATATATATAGATGTCATGCATTGATTAATTTACTTAAGCTTATTGGAAGTGCTCGTTGTTGGGACCAGTTTAGGGATGTCATGCATTGGTTTGGAAGTGCTCTCATACTTTGTTTCTGCAGTAGTGGACGGCAACGCAAATGCTCGAAGAAATATCTTTCTAGTCTTGTTGGATTCTTAGTCAGATGCAGAAACTTGTCGAGCAGGCTTAGTTGACAAATGTTTGAAAGTTTGTAAACTTCGATTGGGATAGGTACGTGTTGAGAACAGAGCCGGCCTATGGGATTGGTTTGTCCTATTTAGAGCTAGTTTTGATTGTTCCTTAAATCTTATGATGGGCCAATTCTGGAGGGTCACCGACATTTCCGACCTCTTGTAGGATCATGCTGAATCCGAGGATTGTCCCAAGCAGAGGAGTTGTCCAAGTCCGAAATCTTGTCTTACTTACTCCGGACCGACTCTGGTTGAGAATTGGGATATTTTCTTTTCTTGTTCTCCTCGTCTTCTTTGCGGAAATGAAAATAAAGTATGTGATGAATTTCGACGTGCGTGAATTCCCATCCAGAGAGAGTTGTGGTAGAACTCTCTCTTCCTTGGAAAAGTAAAGTAAAGATGGTGGTGTGGAAATTAGCTTGAGTGTGCTCGGAAATGAACCAGATGGTGGTATATTGTTGTGGGCGATAGCAACACGCATGATGCAAAAACAGCAGGGCCGGCGCAGAGGCACTACAAGGATAACGGTTTTAGGCCATAAAATTTAGGAAGACCAAAAAAAAAAAAAATTAATTGCTCAAACTGTTCTTTAGCGACTAAAAAAATGTAGTTGTCTCCTAAAGTTCTTCATATTGACAAAAATAATTACATACTCTCTAGTGACTATTAATTAATTTGGACCAACCAATAATTTGGTGGCAAAAAACATCTAAGACGACAACGTAAAATATTCCTCGCCTAAAATAGAGCGGGAATACTAAATTTTTTACCATTTTTTTGGCGAGAATTAATATTTTTAGACGACTATTATTTTAATGTTAATAGGTTTCCAAATAAAAAACCTGACAAAACAAAAAGTCTTTAGCAAGAAACAATAATTTGGCGGCAAAAGATGTTAAAAAATATTATTCCAAAAAAAGTCTTCATATCCTAGCAACCAAATGTAGGTTGAAATTCATGCTAAGCGGTTCTTCATATCCCAGCATCCCAGCATCCAATAGGTTTAAATCCCTAAGCGGTTGAGAAAATTATGTATTCAATTCCACCATCCAAAAATTGATCCCATTCCCGCCCAGTCTTCAATCCCTAGAGCAGGTCCCGCCAATGCAAAAAATAGATTTCAATTCATAAAGCATGTCAAAATAGGTTTTCAATCCCGCGTGCCAACGAAATCTTTCTTCCATATATGCTTTCTACATTTGGTTTAATTTCAGTTAAGAGCGGCACTTTTTTGTAACACTTTTTTTAATACTCGTGGTTATTATCGTGACGCTATTGTATCGATTATAACCGTTACAACAACTAAAAAATGTTACTAAAATTCTAATTTTATTTATTTATTATTTTAATATTTGTCACAGTAAAAATCGTGACAAAGTTGCTAAAATCACAATTTAGATGACATCACAATGGAGAAAAGTGTTACAACCTAAAATATAATTCCTATCCCTGCTAAGTTTTGCGATTCCCTCCTTTCCCTCTCTCGAGCACGCCGCCCGCCACTCTTTAAGGCACGTCCGTCACTGACGAAGCACGCGAAGATGGGAGACGACCTTCCTCATCTTTTCCTCTCACACTTTCGATGTTTTCGTGCAAGACTTTGTTGATTTCACCACCACACCTCCAGAATGAGTACCTCCATCATCTTTTATCTCTGATTTTAGTTCTTTGCTATTTTTTGGATTTTCATCAAGAAATTCAACTTTCATTCGTTGCATAGAAGACATATTTGTTGTTTTTCTGAAAATATGATATGTTTAATTGGATTTTAAACTACACCAAAACAAGCAATTTGTCACACAATTTTTTTACAATTAGCAACTGTTATTTCTGTGACAATATTGTAACAATAATAACCATTACAACAATTAAAAATCGTTACTAAAATTCCAATTTTATATTGTTTTATAATTGTTGTAATACTTAAAACCATGACAAAGATGGTTACAAAATAATTTTTTTGAGTAACATGAATTCACATGACATGATTTAGGTGAAAAGAACTAATTTCCACGCTCATTTGTGTCATTCCATTCCCCCCCCCCCCCCCCCTCCTCTCTCTCTCTCACTCATGGGTTGAGTTATATGAGGGAAAATTTTCCCTCTCTCATTTTTGTGTTTCCTCTCTCATTTTCGTGCATTCCCCCTCTTTCCTCTCACTCTCCCAGGGTTAAAACCTAATTTTCTCTCCATACACTACCTATTACGATCAATTATAATTGTTA
Source organism: Iris pallida (assembly GCA_029216955.1). Lineage (NCBI taxonomy): Eukaryota > Viridiplantae > Streptophyta > Magnoliopsida > Asparagales > Iridaceae > Iris > Iris pallida. Next base: position 16,629,134 of record JANAVB010034617.1, read on the forward strand.
TAGTGTGTCTTAGACAACCAACGATAGTCACCACATACTACCTTTGGCAGTTAATAGTAGTCGCCACACACTATCTATTACGACCAATCATAGTCGCTACAAATTGTCTTAGGTGAATAATTATAGTCATCACAGAGTACTTTTGGCGGTCAATATAGTAGTCTCCATACACTACCTACTGTAGCAAAGTATAGTCCCCATAAAGTGTCTTATGCGACAATGATACTCGCCACACACTACATATTACGACCAATCATAGTCACCACAGCCAACCTTAGGGGACCAAAAATAGTCACCACATACTACCTATTGCAACCAAATATAGTCACCATAGACTAACTATGCCAAGTATTTTAGTCGGCAAAGGTCCCTCCTCCCATAAAATCCTACAGCCTAAGGTGACAAAGCTTTCTTGGCCAAAAGTTTGGAACGACAAAAATATTTTCTCGTAACAGTGTAGTAGCCAAAGATCTTTGACGACTAAAATGCTTAATTAGTCGTCCCTGACTTTGAGTTAGGAGCCTGAGGCGACGACGTTTGCGACCAAAGAATTTAGTGGCGATAAACCTTAGGCAACTAATTTTGCATTTAGGCGACAAAAAATCACTGGTCGCCTAAAGCCCTTATCCTAGTAGTGAGGGTGGACGAGCTAGACGATCGTTCCAGGCCTCTCTATACAAGGTTCCGAAACATGGTGCAAGGTTACTTGCTAACCCAACCAGTCATTGCAATAGGAATGTCGAGATAGACTCAATACTCACTTAAGGAGTACTCCGTAGTAATCACTTTAGTACAAATACGACACAACATCCACTTACACATAATAAACTTTAGTAACAAAATGCTTAATTTAAACTTGATACTCTCAACCAATCAAGTTTAATACCTTAAACTTTAACATTATACCAATCACTATCCTCAATTATTGAATATTTTCAACTCGATACCTTCTGTCAGTTACGGATTAGTTTTACCGTTTCAACAAAAAAAAAGTAATAATTTTTTGACCAAATTATCCCTCATCCTCCTGTCTGGAATATTTGAAGTGACTACGAATGAGAAAAGTATTTTTGTTATTTAGAATTTTTTGTCAACATTGTTAGAATATTAAGACGGAGTTTAGAATAAAGTTTCAAAAATAATTTAAAAGTAGTGTAAAATAATTATCTCAAGTTCCAATTTCAATGAATTTAAAATTTAATCCAATTTCAAAAGCAAATTCCAAACAGTGCTCACCCGAATTAAAACTAAGTTTTGGCATCAGAACTCAGTTTGGACGGATTATTTGGAATATGGAAATGCAACTCTACTAAAACCCAGTTTTCTTTTCGGAACTTCTTCCACAAACCAATGTTTTAAAAACCGGACTGGTGATTGAACCGATTTGGGGTTCACTCGGGATTCAATAAACTTGGTTTTGTTTTGTTCAAATAGATAATATGTCCACATTTACTTTTTGGTTTAGCTTGGTTTGATTCTTAACATGTTTGGTTTGGTTTAATTTTCAACTATAATGTTTTTCTAAACCAAACCAAGAATCAAATGGTCCAAATCTCACACAATAAATATTTTTTAGTTTAAAAAAAAAAATCAAAATTGGCCGGTTTAATGGTGAACTAGTTCGGCCAGTTCACCGGTTAAATCCGGTTCTTGAAAAAAAAATCGATGGTTCTTTTAAAATTCCGGTTCAAATCAGATTGAACCGACTTTTTTGACAAAATCGATCGGACGTGTATGCTTTATTAACCGATTGAAGAATTCAAGTTGCTAATGACCTACACAACAGAAAAACGCAGAAGAAAGATTTAAGAGTTTTCTAAGTTATAATTTGTTCATCACTGTGATACTCCTCTGGAGTTGTCAAACTAAAATATGCAAATATATATAAATAATTTCTTCTAAATATATTATTATTCATGGATAAAAAAGTAATTTAATCACAAACTAACTCAAGCTCCTATATTAATCTAAAACCTTGGCTTTCTCTTCTTTCTTTATTTTTTTTTTTACTAAAAATTGTGTTGGTGATCTTGCTCCTTGACATGAAGAGAGCTTGCTCTCAACATGCCTAGTAAAGTTTAGTCCCAAACGGAAAGTGCACCATAAGTTATCTCAACATATATACTTGTATGTGTTGTTGGGATATGCACATGGGGTGGTGACCCTAATGAGGGAACCATGTGGATGATTTTACTAGGAGGTAAGGATAAGGCTCCAAGTAAAGCATTCATGCTTTTTGCTTTTGAAAAATTAATTTTCATTGGAGCTAAGTCCCGTTGGGGCTTAGCGACTCAGGCTCAGGAGGCATAATGTGGCATTTTGTTGGCGCACTTTGCACTTAGCACTTCAGCATCTTCGCTAGGTGCATAGTGCGCCTAAGTTACGCTCGTTGCGCGGGCGCTCTGGTTGCGCCAGCTCGCGCAGGTTGCGCTGGTTGCGTCGTGTACGCGCGGGTGCACACTGTTGTGCCAGCTCGCGCAGGTTGCGCTGGTTGCGCCATGTTCGCGCGTGCGCAGTGTGCGTTGATGTCGCACGCGCAACCCGTTCACTTGCGCGGCCACGTTGCGCGGCCAGGGTGCGCACGTGCGCGAGTGCGCTGGGTTGCACGGGGTGCACGGGCGCGCCAGTTGCGCCAGCTCGTGCAGGTTGCGCTGGTTGTACCGTGTACGCGCGTGCACATACTGTTGCGCCAGTTGCGCCAGCTCGCGCAGGTTGCGCTGGTTGCGCCGTGTACGCGCGTGCGCAGTGTGCGCTGATGGTGCACGTGCACCCGTTCAATAGGCGCAACATGTGCAGATTGTGGCTGTCCACTTTCTGACGAATTCGTAACGTGCGATAACTGATCCTGAAATTTCGAATCTGACATCAAGTCGTTGCTCACAACTCGGATCTGGGCGGTTACTGTAACGTCCCAGAACCAGAATACTGGAGAGCGGGGGCGTACATAGCCAGCTACGTATATTGAAGTGCAACCCACCTCGTAATACGGTCATGGCTGTCTAGGTACATGTGGGTTTAACTACAATCCATCAGCCACCTATGGTTATGAACAAGCCTATTGCCTCAATATCAAGCAAGCAATAATAGTCACAAGATGTCAGAGCACCAAATATACAATAGTAAGGCGTCTCATACATTACATATTTGGAAGATCATGAAACTAGTCGTACAAAATGTCAAGACTAGCAAGAGTTTCAGTCATACATGATCAACCCTACGATTTGTTAATCATGTTACAGTCCGTAGGCAGACAGTAAATAAAGGTGCAATACGAGCTAACACGTGCTCGCCGGCTAAACGCCTCAAAAGAATAATTTTACAATAAAGTGGAAGGACCAAAAAAAATCCACTCGTTACCAGGGTTACACCTGGTGGTCACCATCTGGCTGGAAGGTAGGTAGATCCTATGGTGCTGCTCCGATATCTGGCCATACAAAACCAGCTAGGTCAGACCCCAGAAAGAGCAAGTACCACAAAGGAGGCTTCACTTAGGAACTAAAACCAGCATATCACAATAGAATACAATAGAATATTAAAGATGATTATAAACGAAACTGATAATAATAAAGATAACAACAGTAAATTGAGTACGAGGAAACCATTCAAGTAGCCAGGTCACAACCCTTAAACCAAACAAGGACCGGGATTGGAACCCTTCACCTGAATAGAAACCCGTCTCAACTACTTGTTGGTAAAGTAAAACATGATGAGCTCGACATAGGATGAAATAAGACAATAATCGAAGAGAGAACACAAAACTGCTCCGAGAGCCAGGTTACAACCCTTAAACCAAACAAGGACCGAGATTGTAACCCTTCGTCTGAACAGAACTGGACCCCTGATCTTTATTGTTAAGGCCAGGATAAATAATCATGCTATTGAAGAAAGGTAAAACATGACAAGCATGGCATGGGGAGCAATAAGACAATAAACGAAGAGAGGACACAGAACTGCTCCGGGAGCCAGTTACAACCCTTAAACCAAACAAGGACCGGGGTTGTAACCCTTCGCCTGAACAGAACTGGACCCCTGATCGTTATTGTTGAGGCAAGCATAAGTAATCGTGTCATGTCACAATCTTGTATAGGATCAGGATAAGACTAAGTTGGGCTAGACTCTATCCAATCAATCACGGCCAAGCAAAGAGTACGGCTTGATACTTTAACTAACTAGGATTATCACAGGCCTAGTTACTAGCAAGATGCAATGAGATTATCCCAACAGCCACAAGCCCTGCAGACCATCCAGGTTATCCAGGTCGAATGTCCGTTTATGAAGGATGCAACACGTGACTGTGTTCTGGAAATGTGCCCTACTCGTCGGTAGGCTACAAGTCCACTTGGTGCGCCCAGATAACGGGATTGTCCGTAGCTGAGAAATCTCTTCATAGCTACTAAATTATTATAGTTTATTAGCCTTAGTCAATTGCAGTAGGTATTCCTGACCGTGGTACTCAGGGATCCCATCCTAGAGATGATGCAAGACAGTACTGGTTTATTTGTACAAACACAATCATCCACGGTGTCTAGGTCATTCATACTTGTCATGTCAGGCTAACTGTCGTAACAGCATGTCGTGATATATTATGTCAGTTTACTTGTCAACGGTACGCCACGGCGGGCTACTATTGTATTCATGGAACATAGCAGAATGTACATGACCTAAGCATAAAGGTGACATTTTAATTTAATAATAACAACAATAATAATAATATAATAATAAAAAAGAACAAGACTGAGGAAGGAGCCATGCGGCTAATTGGATTCATACGGCAGAGAGCATGCACGCTTATGCGGCTGGGACTGCGCGCTCATGCGGCTGGAAGAGGGCAGGCGTATGCGGCTCAGGAAAGAAGGAGCTTATACGGCTGAAAGATAATAAGTTCATGCGGCTGGAAGTAATGCGGGGCTCATGCGGCAGCGGAGAACTCAGGCTTATGCGGCTGCGGAAAGGAAGGGGCTTATGCGGCTGAAAAGTGCGCGCTCATGCGGCTGGAACTCATGAAGTCCTATGCGGCTAGGAGAGAACAAGTCTTATGCGGCTATGTTCAAGCGAGCTCATGCGGCTGATGATGTTGGTGTTTATGTGGCTAAACTCAAGTGGGGTCCCATGCAGCTGAGCAAGAGACGGGTCTTATGCGGCTAAAGATAATTGGGTTCATGCGACAACGGAACTCATGCGGCAGCGGGAAGCTTATGCGGCTGAAAAGAGACTTGCCGCATGAAAATCCATACGGCTAATGCTGCCATGCGGCTCGGAACTGTTCTTCTTCTCTGCTTGTCCGAGAAAAAGAGCCATGAAGTCCATGGCTTCAAAGCTCCATAAACCCTTCATTCGAGGTCGGAATCCAGACTTCCATAGGTCAAAATGGGACAAAATAAAATTCTCTACAACATGGAACCATCAAAACTTGGAAATAATAATGTTAAGTAGATCAAAACCCAATAAATCTGAAAATATAATAAACCTAGATCTACAACAAATGAGCCATAGAAATTAGAAATGCTAAGTACTAAAGTGTGTTAGAATCTTATGAGGAAGAGAATGGAACAATAAAAATGGAGTTCCTCCATGAAGCAAGCTGCACCTGCCTAAGCTCTCTCCCTGGTAGGTGAAGAAGTAATGGTGAAGAAGAAGAAGTAATGGAGAAGAATTAATGAGGAGAGAGAGGGTTGGGCGAATATTAAAGGACATGAGTGGGGGTAGGTAGGGGTTTTCTTTTGGTTCATGATGAACCCAAAGCAAACCAAGCCAAGCCAAACCGAACCAAGTAATAGAATGCCCAAATATATCATGCAAGGAAACATGCCATACGAGTCAAGATATGTACACGTATTCCAAAATACGTAATACGAGCTAGGGCATTACAACCCTACCCACCTTAAAAGAATTCCGTTCTCGGAATTTAATTAAGAGGCTAGAGCAGCAAGGACAAGCTATACTAATTACAGGCAAGCTATAATAAGCAGTCTATCATGTAGTCATTCATTCAAGCAAGGAATTGAAAGCATAAGGCATAAGGAAGACATTATACCTTACGAGTCAAACAGATCGGGATATCGCGATCGGATATCATCCTCACGCTCCCATGTTGACTCACCCAAAGAGTGATGACCCCAAGCAACACGGACTAAACTAATAGTCTTGCTCTTGAGTATCTTCTCTCTCCGGTCCAATATAGACACGGGCCTCTTCTCAAACGAAAGGTTGGTACCAACAACCAATTCCGAATAATCCAGGATATGGCTCGGGTTCGGGATATATCGTCGTAGTTGGGATACATGGAATACGTCATGTACCTCACGTAACGACGACGGAAGAGCGAGACGATATGATACATCACCTACTCGCTCCAGAATGTCGAATGGTCCTATATACGTAGGACTAAGCTTCTCTCGTACGTCGAAACGAATGACGCCACGGTTAGGCAAAATCCTCAGGAATACATGGTCGCCGACAGAAAACTCAAGAGGGCGCCGATGAGTATCGGCCCAATGACGCTGGCGATCTTGGACAACTCGAAGATGATCTCTGACTCTCCTGACCACTTCAACTGTCTGAGCAATCATTTTCAGACCGAGCATCTGTCTTTCCCCAATATTGTTCCATGCTAGCGGGGATCGGCACTTTCTGCCATATAGTGCCTCGAACGGTGCCATCTGGATGCTGGCCTGGAAACTGTTGTTGTACGAGAACTCCACCAGGTGCAGGTGATCTTCCTAAGAACCACCAAAGTCGAGTGTATAAGATCTCAATATATCTTCAAGAGTCTGGATCGTGCGTTCCGACTGACCATCTGTTTGCGGGTGATAAGCTGAACTGAACTAGAGGTGAGTCCCCAAATTCTCCTGCAGGCTACGCCAAAAGTGCAACATAAATCTTGAATCTCTGTTCGAGGTTATACTGACTGGTATACCGTGCAACCTGACTATCTGCCTGAGGTACATCTCTGCCAGCTGAGCCGTCGGCTGACCGACTCTGAACGGAATAAAGTGAGCCACCTTTGTGAGCCTGTCTATAATAACCCAAATAGCATCTCTGCCAGTCGGGGATCTAGGTAAGCCAGTCACGAAGTCCATGATTATATGCTCCCACTTCCATTTTGGAATTGGCAAGGACTGAAGAAGTCCAGCTGGCCTCTGATGTTCATCTTTAACTTGTTGGCAAACCAAACATCGAGAGACAAACCGGACTATCTCCCTCTTCATGCCATTCCACCAAAAGTGCTGATGAATATCATGGTACATCTTCGTACCACCGGGATGAATGAAATACTGAGAACTATGAGCCTCTACCATGATCTCTTGTCTGATATCACCACTGGGTACACAAAGATGCTTCCTATATCGAAGTGTACCGTCTTCATGAATACATAACTCGGGTCTTCGTCCTGCCTCACACTCTGCTCTGAGTCGCTGAAGCTTGGAATCTGCTGACTGCATCATCCGGATCCTCTCGACTATAGTGGACTGAACCTGTATACTGGCCATCAATGCCACACTGGTAGAAAGAACAACTTCTATGCCCATCTTCTGAAGATCTGCTAACAGCTCTGGCTGCGCTGTTAGGAAATAAACTCCGGCTCTCCTGCTCAACGCATCTGCAACAACGTTGGCCTTTCCTGGGTGATACTGCAGGTTGACATCATAATCCACAAGTAGCTCTAGCCACCTCCTCTGACGCATGTTAAGATCCTTCTGGGTGAACACATACTTCAGGCTCTTGTGGTCGGTGAAAATCTCCACCATATCCCCGTACAAATAGTGCCTCCATAACTTAAGTGTAAATACTACTGCTGCCAGCTCCAAGTCATGGGTTGGGTAATTCCTCTCATGATCACGAAGTTGGCGTAACGCATAAGCTATTACTTTCCCATGCTGCATCAGAACACATCCTAAGCCTCTTCCTGAAGCATCACAATATACTGAAAATCCTTCGGTTCCATCTGGAAGTGTGAGAATGGGTGCCGTCATCAAACCTCGCTTTAACTTCTTAAAATAACTCTGGCACTCTGCTGTCCAAGCAAACTGCACATCCTTACGGGTCAACTGGGTCAATGGTACTATAATCTGAGCAAAGTTTGAAATAAATCGCCGGTAGTAGCCGGCCAAGCCAAGAAAACTATGGACTTCTGCAACTGTGCTAGGCACTGGCCATGACTCAATAGCCATGATCTTCTGGGGATCCACTTCTACTCCTCCTCTAGTAATGATATGACCCAAGTACGAAATACGGTCGAGCCAGAACTCGTATTAACAAAACTTGGCATACAACTGGTGTTCTCTGAGAATTTGGAGGACAACTCGAAGATGCTGCTCATACTCCACTTCACTATTACTGTAGACCAGGATGTCGTCTAGGAACACAATCACGAACTGATCCAAATAAGGCATGAAGATGCAATTCATGAGGTCCATGAATATAGTCGGTACATTGGTTGCTCCAAATGGCATCACAAGGAACTCCCAATGCCCATACCGGGATCTAAAAGCTGTCTTCGGGATATTCTGCTCTCTAACTCTGATCTGATGATATCCTGAGTGTAAGTCAATCTTCGAAAATACTGCTGCCCCTTGAGTTGATCAAACAAGTCATCTATCCTCGGGAGAGGGCATCTGTTCTTGATTGTCACTGAGTTCAAGGTACGATAATCTACACATAAACTGGACGTACCATCCTTCTTTTTCACAAGAAGCATCGGGGCTCCCCAAGGCGATCCACTAGCACGAATGAATCCCATGGTCCTGAGTTCTTCAATAATCTTGTACAATATCTCTAGCTCTGACGGCGCCATCCTGTAGACTCTCTCTGACACTGGAGCTGTCCCGGGAATCAAGTCGATGGTGAACTCGATCTCCCGCTCTGGCGGCATCCCTGGAAGCTCTTCTGAAAAAATATCTGGAAACTCTTCAACTAACCGGGGTAACTGTACTGCTGCTACTGCCATCCGCAACACTGGAGGAGAAGGTTCAACTTCGCCTCGGGAGAAGAAAAACTCTGGCTCGTCGGGAATGCTAAAAACAACCTACCAATGTGGCAGTCTATCCTATGTAATGCCTGTGGTTCGTATTACGTATTTTTGGAATACGTGTACGTATTTATTCTTGTATTGCATGATTTCCTTGCTTAATTTCCTTCCTGGGCTTGGTTTATTCTTGGTTTGGGTTGACTTGGTTCGGTTTGGGATTGCTCTTGGTTCATCATGAACCAAGGGGTGAACCCCCTACCTACCACCACCACTACCATTTATTAACCCTTCTCCTTTCTCTCTCTTCATTTATCATCTTCTCCACTATTACTTCCTTACCTACCAGAGAGAGGGAGAGAGAGGTCTAGGAAAGTACAACTTGCTTTATGGAGGAACTCCAATTTTATTGCTTCATTCTCTTCCTTACAGCATTCTAACTTACTTTAGAACTTGGCATTTTCACTTTCCATGGCTAGATTTTTCTAGATCTAAGTTTACTTTATTTTTGGATTTCTTGGGTTTTGATCTACTTAATCCTGTTATTTCTGAGTTTTGAGGGTTCTCTGTTGTAGAGAATCTCGTTCTACCCCATTTTGACCTATGGAAGTTCGAATTTAGGCTCTGGATGATAGAGTTATGCAGCTTGGAAGCCATGGCTTATGGTGTACTTCTTCTCGGAAATTTGGAGAAGAAGCACAGTCCCGAGCCGCATGGTGTACTTGACCGCATGAACATTCATGCGGCAAGTCAGTTCCAACCACATGCACTATTGTCTTGACTTGACCGTGTGACAAGTTCATGCGGCAAGTATTCCCGGCCGCATGGGACCCAGTCAGTTCAGCCGCATAGGGATGAGAACCTTATCTTGCCGCATCAGCTTATCTTGGCCGCATGAGTTGGACCCAGCCGCATGTGCACAGCCTTGACGAGCCGCATGAACCAGACTCACTCGCTGGCCGCATGAGTCCTATATCTGCCAGCCGCATGAGATCCTGAACCTTATAAGCCGCATGAACTCGAATTTTGAGCTGCATAAACCCATATCAATTCAGCCGCATGGACCGCTCTCTTCCAGCCGCATAAGATCATTCCTGGCCGCATATGCCTTAGCCGCATTTCTTAGCCCTTTTGTCCTGAACTTGAAAATCATGAATTCATTTGATATGTTTGGAATTGATAATTGAGCATGACGTGATAGTGACTCGTAGTGGTGCACTCCTGACATAATAACCTGACATGACCTAATAGTAGCCTGTCGTGGTGCACTCCTGACTAGTACACTTGACATGATAACCTGACATGATTATCTCGAATAGCTGTTGCGACGGCTACCTGACATGACATGACCTGTATAATTAATCCTGGACACCGTGGGCGATTGTGCTTGTACAAATAATCCAGTCCTGTCTTGCATCATGTCAAGGAGGGGACTCCTGAGTACCACGGTCAGGAGTACCTATTGAAATGGACTAAGGCTAATAACTAGATTAACACATTAGTCATAAAGAGATCTCCCAGCTACAGGCAATTCCGTTACCTGGGCACGCCTTGGGATCTGTAGCCTGCCGTCGAGTAGGGCATATTTCCAGCACACTGTCATGTGTTTCACCCTTCAAGCTACCTAAGGGTACATTCATTTCCTGGACGGTGTACCCACCTGAATTCAACTAAATCTTTTAACCCGGGTAACCTGGATGGACTGCAGGGCTTGTGGCTGTGAAAGATTCTCACTGCATCTTGTTAGTAATTAGGCTTGTGACAACCCTAGTTAGTTAAAGTATCAAGCCGTAATTCTTGCTTGGCCGTAAAATGATTGGATGGAGTCTAACCAGTCTAGTCTTGTCCTGATTCTGATCCTGATTACTGCATGACCAGAATGCTTGTATTTATTTTTATCGATAAATGGTGAGAATTCCAAGTTCTGCTCAGACGAAGGGTTATAACCCCGGTCCTTGTTTGGTTTACGGGTTGTAAACTGGTTATCTGAATAGTTCCATGGTTATCTCGTCGTATATCATCCTGATGTATTTCTTTATTTTTAATTTTTACCTTATTTATTATATTGTGCTGATTGCTGGTTTTAGTTCCTAAGTGAAGCTTCCTTTGTGGCACTTGCTCTTTCTAGGATCTGACCCAGCTGGTTTTGTGTGACCAGATTTCGGAGCAGTTCCAGAGGATCTACCGACCTTCCAGCCAGATGGTGGCCACTAGACGGAACCCTGGCAACGAGTGGGTTATTTTGGCTCTCCCACTCTATTGTAAAAATATTCTTTTAAGGCATTTAGCCGACGAGCACCTGTTTAGCTCGATTACATTTACTTACTGTCTGCCTACGGGCTGTAACATGATTGACAGATCCTAGGGTTGATCATGTATGACTAAACTCTTGCTAGTCCTAACATTTTGTAACGACTAGCTTCGTGATCAGCTGAATATGTAATATTTGGGAAGCCTTATTATTGTATATTTAATGATCATACATCTTGTAACATTTACTTACTTGCTTGTGATTGAGACATTAGGCTTGTTCATGACCATAGGAGACTGTTGGCTTGTAGTAAACCCTCATGTATCTAGACAGCCGTGACCGTATAGCGAGATGGAATCTATTTCATATACGTAGCTGGCTATGTCTGCCCCCGTTCTCCAGTATTCTGGTTCTGGGGCGTGACATCCTAGCATACTGGTTCCTCAACCAATCCATCCCTAAGACCACATCATAATCGGCCATCGAAAACTCTATCAATCTAGCGGCGAATTCTCTACCGCTAACTACGATCTGACACGAGAAAAACACTCTATCTACTCCCACAAGTCCGTTACCAGTAAGTATATTGAGCCTTACTGATAATGACTCGGGCTCCAGTCCTATCCATGTCGCGAATCGTGCAGAAATAAATGAATACGAGGCACCATAATTAAATAATACTGAAGCTGGAATGGTGTTGATGAGAATAGTACCTGCCACTACCTCACCTGGTGCTATTCCTTCTTCTTCCATGGTCAAGGCCAGCACTTGACCATGTCCTCTGGGTACGGGTCCCCTCTGCTGAAAATTCCTCTGCCTGCTCTGGATCAAGGCTTGGGCTTGGGCATACTACTGCGGTCTCTGCTGCTGGAATGCCTGGGCATGCATCGGCAATGGCCTCGGGAACGGGTACTGCTGTTGCTGCTGGACTGGTGCTGGTCCTCTAACTGAAGGACTAGAGAAAGCTGATGATGAACTCCTCCTGTTCGGGCAGTTCCTAATCCTATGGTCTGGGGCACCACAAACCAAGCACAAACCCTGCGCTCTGCGACACTCCGATACCACATGCCCCGGCTTCCTGTAGTGTGAACATGCCACTGCGGAAGACTGCTTCTGCTTCTGCTGCTGAGGGTACGACGGGGTTGAA